>JBBBDQ010029703.1:115000-173851 GCA_037127315.1 Ascarosepion bandense | reverse complement strand
TTTGCCTTCACTGCGCCTGCACATACTCTGCGCATTCTCTCCACAAGTTGTTTTAAATAATCCTCCGATAACTCACTCTAGGTAACCTTTAGACACCTAACTAAATCGCGAACATTACTAGGCTGTTTCTTCTTACTCCTTCTATCCAACTCATCCCATGCAAGTTCAATTGGTGAGAGGGTTTGTCGACTGAGGTGACCAACACATAACTTTAAACACTTCAGCAGTTTCTTTTAATCTTAAATAATTTTGGCTCAATTTAGAAGTATGTTTTTGGTCGTTATCCTGCTGAAGGTTAAAATTTTGACTCAGAATACGCAATACAGATGGAATTGCATACCTCTGTAAGATTGAATGGTACTGTTCTTTCTTCATAGTCCCATTTATTCCAACCAAGTCACCTGAACTCGTGCCCTCAAAACAGCCCCAAACCATGCAGGATCCACCACGATGGTTCGTCGATAACTGTACACAGTCATCTTTCACTCGCTCTCCAACCCTCCTTCGCATGTACACGCTCCTTTTACTCCCAAAGAGTTCAAACTTAGACTCATCAATTTGCAACACTTTTGTCCACTGATCTGGTGTCCAGATTTTGTGCTCTCTTCCCCATGCTAGTCTCTTCTTATTGGTTGGCCGAAGTAAATGCTTCCTGGCTACCACTCATCCAAAGAACCATTCTATTTTCATTTTCCACTTGGCAATAAATACTAAAAATAATATGAAATGCATCATTTTTTTTTATAAACTTGGATGGCGTAATAATTATGACCGGTAATGTATATACTAGGATGTGCGTTGTGGTACAGTGGATATCGGCTCGGAACGAGAAACCGGGGAGCCGAGTTCGAATTCCAGTTGAATCCATTGTATTCACTTACGCGCAAATACCCTTGGGAAAGGTATTAATCCGTCTCTTCCCTCCAGTTATGGGTTAAATAATAGGACAGATTGTTTAAATTCTCATTTAGAATTGGTTACAATGTTTGTTTAGGGATGTGCGTTGTGGTACAGTGGATATCGACTCGGAACGAGAAATCGGGGTGCCGAGTTCGAATTCTAGTTGAATTCTTTGCATTAACGTACGCACAAATAACCTTGGGAAAGGTATTAATGCGTCTCTTGCCTCCAGTTATGGGTTAAACAATAGAACAGATTGGGTTCTGTAGCCTTGGTCGGCAACCAGTCTACCGCAGAAAGCAATGGCCACCTACTGCGGGATAATCTTCTGCTCAGTCAGTCATGTCTCTTTCGAGACATGATCGCCCAAGCGTGTATCACGTATGTCACTTAACTGACTGACTGAATGTATATACATATGTGTGTATGCATGTATTAATGAAATATATTTAAATGTACTTGTTTTTTTAAGTATCAAATTGATAAATCAAATACATTATTTATAACTAAGCCTAACAGATTTTTGTCGCGTTAAAATGTGTGCATATCCGTCCGCGGCGTAGTTGTATCAGCTGACGCCTTTCTGTTCGTTCGAAAATGCTTTGCATTTGACGGAGAGGCGTAAGTTCCTCAATGTTCTTATATTGAATCAATCAAATGTAGATCTGTTCGTTCGTTCGATTTTGGGGAAAAATCGGAACTCTAAAAAAACAAGAAAACAGAAAAAACAGATGGGCAACAATGATAATTCTAAAATTAATAAAACAATAAATGAATGCTATAAGTATGAAACTAAAAAGAATACGTCAGTATCAAATGAAGCATAGTTATTTTATAGGTGAAAAATTAATAAATCCATAATTAAATATATATATTTTTAATCATTTCGCTCTAAGAAAGGCAGTGCCGCCACTGATGTGCAGGGGGGTACATAAGAAAGTAAAAGTTTTAGGTAGGAGGAGAGTGATAATAAAAGCAAACAAGGGGTGAAAAGGAAAGGGAAAGTGAAGGATATGAAAACAGGAGCGAAGACTGTTGCCAAGGACGAGAGTAAGAAAAAGAACAAGATACACGGGGGATATAGAAAGGTCTGGTGGAGTAGAATTGTCGCCTGCATTTGGTTGATATTACTGTAAAAGGGTGTTGTCAGTGTGGTTGCCCGAGTAAATCTTTGTGGAGGGGGCACTAGTGACTTAAGCTGGTCGGAGCAGAAGCCATGAAAATATTTATAAAAGAGACAGAGAGAAGCCACATCCCGCCGATGAGAAAGTGGCTGGAGTCGAGCTGCCAGGTCTTTACCAATCACATTACAGGTTCTCCTTTGGAGCCTGTCGAGAACACTGAGACGGACATTAGGGGAGCCTGACCAGGACTAAAATGCTTACTGAACTTTCTCCAATTTAGAACAAATGCGGCGTGGATCAGAAACAGGACAAAAACAGTTCGGATAAACACATTTCTTTATCTATCTTGTATGTTGAGGACGTTGACTATCCATTTACCCAAGTTCGTTCCTATTTTTCGTATTGTGTTCCTTCAGGATGTTACCGATCAGGGCTCTCCACAATTTTCTGTCTCCTGTAGCGCTATATATTTTTGTCTTTTGCTTATCTTTCTCGATCCTTCTTCTGTCAACTATTTACGTTCTTATTTAATGTATTGTGTACCTTCAGACTGTTAACGATCATGACTCTCTACAACTTCCTGTTCTTTGTAGTGCATATTAAATTTTATCTTTTTTTTATCTCTCCCAATCGCTTTTCTGCCATTCATTTACACAAGCTTGTTCCTCTTGAACCCTGAAGGATTGTAATACATAAGTATTACAACCCTTCAGGGCATTCTCGATCATGATTCTTCACACTTTCCTAGTTTTGTAGCACCTATTGAATTTTAATTTTTTTTGTTATCGTTCTCGCAATCCCTTTTCCAGCATACATTTGCACAAGCTCGCTCCTCTTTTAGTTATATCTGTTCAGACCGTTATCAATTATGGCTCTCCAAACTTTCCTGTCTTTCTTAACGCTTAATAGATTTTCTTTTTTGTTATCTCTTCCAATCCCGTTTCTGCCATCCTTTTACACAAGATCGTTCATTTTTTTGTAATTTTTCGTTCAGAACGTTGGCAAACATGGCTCTCTACAATTTCCTGTTTTTTTATAGCTCTTAAAACACGTCTTTTTATTATCTCTCCTAAAACTTTTCCTGCCAACAACTTACTCAAGCTCTTAATAAATTAGGTCTATTCCTCAACTCTGTCCTGCGATCCATTCAATCAAGCTCGTTAGTAATGTTATACGTTGTTTTCCTCTGTACCTCTTGCCCTCACACTGTCCTATGAGTATCAAATTTTCCAAGTCCTCTTTTCTCAATATGTATCCTAAAAATCTTATCCATCTTGTTCTGCTGTTTAGTATTAATCTTTTTTATGTTTCTATTTTCTCTAAAACTTCGTCGTTGCTCACATGTTCGGACTATGATATCCTCTGCATCCTCCTGCAGAAACACATTCCTCTCTCTCTTTTTTAACTATGAGGTGATTGTCTAGCATTTAAAGGCATATAAAATGACTGATATTACGTACCGATTCATGAAACACCACCTCCTTTATGGAGAAATTATTGATAAAATCTCCCTTGAACACGACAAAACGAATCTTAAGCCGTCATCAGAGAAAGTCGAAAATTTACTTTTCTTCTGAAATGAACAATCAACAATTTCAAATGAAATTTCCTATTTGCCCAAAAAGAATCATTTGCAATTTAGAAAAGACGATCATTAAAAATAATAGACACAAAATTTCTTAGCATATGCCTTAAATAATATTTGCTACCGAAATGCAGATACATATACGCACTATTGCCCAGTTCTAGCGTGTGTATACACCGCATATACATATATAATACGCAAAAATTTCAACTGCCTCACTCCAGGCGTCCATGGTTTATGGAGTAACGTTTCGATCCAGGTTGAAGGCAAATGGATGTGTCTAGCTACACTGCGAGATTGGCTTGTATATGGATGATTAATATATATATAATTTATGGTTTTGTTGTTACAGTTGTTTATAAGAGCATTATAACACTACACAAAAAGGATTATGTTTTAATACATAATTGTTCTTCTTCAGGTGATATTTTAAAATAAATAGTGAAAATGATTTGTTTTGGAAAATATAAAATGAATTCATGGCTACATAGAAAGTTAAAGAGGGGTGGTTAGAGGAAGTTATACACTATGATTACTGATGTGTCAGTATTACTCAATCAAAAGAGAAAATTAGTTTGAATTATAACGTTTAACATTTATATCGTATGAAGTTGAATCGTTGAATTATGTCATTCTGTGGAAGATACATATTAGGAACAAATTATTCCAATGTAAAGACAGTGGTTTTTTACAGCAGATCAGTTTTTGAAGTAATTAATTTTTTGGACTACTGAATAAAGGAGCGAAATTGTTTAGTTAAAATTTAAAATAAGTAATTATGTTATACTAAGGGAAATTGCAGTTATGAAAAACAAATACTGAACTATATACAGTGTTTACATAATACTGTCAATTTATTTCTATGGCTTAGTAGTACTTTAGTTTGAGAAAAAGAATGCAACGAACAGAAAGTTTTTAATCAGTTCTTTCACTTCCCTATAATATATATATATATATATATATATATATATAAACTTATTTATAAATGGAACTTTGTCTGTGTGTGTATATGTGTGTGTGTATGTGTGTGTGTCCGTTACATATAGACCCCGAAACGGCTGAACCGATTTTCTTGAAAATTTACACAGTTGTACTATAAGCGTTTGCTAGTGTTCTTAGCTAGGTTTTTTTTTCGAGGTACCCCCAATAAATATAGAAAATCGATAATCGTAAAATTCGGGTTATAGAAGGAGTGGTCCGAATTTAATCCAATTTTATATACTCATAGTCAAACACATAAAAAACGATATTCAAGGTTGCAGTTCTTACAATAGTGCAGAAAATCGATAATATATATATATATATATATAAGGCAAGATGTTTGTGTGTGTGTGTGTCTGATTATCTTCCTGTATGTCTGTATTTTTTTCAGCCCTTTTATTTTAGTTTTTACTTCGGGTTTGGCTCTAAATAGGTATAACTGTAGTTCTTAGTCTCAGCAATGATACCATTTACTCAGAGAACTTATTTAGCTTTCAAAATTCAGTTTACGACGAAAAAACTTATTTGATATCGATACCAGGAAATCACAATAACTAGAAACAACTATTGCTTTTTAGTCATTCGTGCCAACGTCCAAAGAGTCTGAGCTCCAGGACCATGGATTAGTTTTAAAGCTTTCATTACACCCTAT
Organism: Ascarosepion bandense; assembly: GCA_037127315.1. Taxonomy (NCBI): domain Eukaryota; kingdom Metazoa; phylum Mollusca; class Cephalopoda; order Sepiida; family Sepiidae; genus Ascarosepion; species Ascarosepion bandense. The sequence goes on along the minus strand of JBBBDQ010029703.1, from coordinate 168,609 downwards.
AATACTAGTATATATATATATATATATATATATATATATATATATATATATAGATATAGATATAGATGTGTGTGTGTGTGTGTGTGTGTGTGTGTGTGTGTGTGTGTGTGTGTGTGTTTAACGCAAACAATTTGACACTTTAACTGAGCAGATACATGCCGACTTCAATGTTTCGTGAGGACGCCATTATGATGTCACTCATCGGAGTTGGGTTTTTTTCCGATCTGCTGTCAGGTCCCGAGATTTTTCTTACTTATATAGAACTTGACATAATTTTGGGACTGGTTGTATTTGCTTTTTTGTGCAGGTCATTGATTTATTTTTATCGTTTTTTAATATATGGGTGTCTGCTTCGAAGTTGGCATGAAACTGATAAGTTAAAGTAGCAAATTCTTTGCAACCGGAACAGATTGGAAAAAACCCAGCCTAAATGGGTGACGATATCATAACGGTGTTCTAACGAAATTTCGAGGTTGGCATTAAACTGCTCAGTTAAAGAGACAATCTCTTTGCATGAAACATATAAGCGCTCTATTCCCACAACAATATCGAGTACTTTACGATAAAAACCTCCTTAGCAAAATAACTTCTAACAGTAAAACTCCTAAAATAATAAAAAATCTTGGCGCTAAACATTATCACATCCAACCTTATATATATATATGACGGCTAGTGATACTTTTATATAAATTGTATGAGAAAAAGACTGGAAAAAATATTAATATAAATATATCAGACAAAATTTATGAAAATCTATGACAAATTTGAAATTCTTTTTATCTGGTCGGGTGCTCCTGCTATCCACCTAGGTGTCCTTGACAAAATCCAACGGTGAATCTGTAATGTGATCGATCCCGACTTGGCAGCTATGATACTGTCGCTTTCTCACCGACGCATTGTGGCTTTCCTGTGTCTCTTCTACAAATAGTTTCACGGCTTCTGCTGCAATGAACTTAGCTCACTGGCACCTCTATATATGAATTTACTCGAGCCACAAGATTAGTAACTAGGTCACACCCTTTTAGTGTGAAACCAATAAATTGTAAACGCAAAGTCTACTCCATCAGCTTCTTTTCTCGCACTTCCCGCCTGTGAAATTCCCTTCCACTTACTTGCTTTCTCGACAGCTACAATCTTCACTATCTTGCATCCTCTCTCATGCTCCTTTCTTCGTCCACCCACTCTTATCAGTATTCTCATCCATCTCTTACCCTCTTCCTGACACCCATGTATCCTGTCACTCTTTCTCATAACATTCCTTCTATGTAACCCCCTGCACAACATGCCTTGCTTGGGGCGACACGATTATAAAAAGAAATGATCATAATTTTGATATAAAAATACTTTTTTTCTTTATGTGCCTTGTCCTTTCAAAACTTAGGCACTCATGGATTTTCACTTGCCCTTATCCCTTGTCGCTCCTAACATTTTTCTCCTTTGTATCTCTCACAAACCTTGCTCAGCCATCCCTTGCTTAAGCCCATCAAATATTAGCAGCGCTGCTTTTCCCGATCTCTCCTTCCCTCTATCTGTTTTTTAAGTATTAGATTCTCCAAGCACTCCTTCTTTCTTCATAACGTGTCCCAGAAAACCCAGCTATATCTTCTTGATGCTAAGTATGTTTCCTTTTTTTGTATCCTCTCTAAAAGATTGCCGTTGCTCATATATTAGGTCCATGGTATCCTCAGCATCCTTCTGTAGAACAGTATTTCTGTTGCTTTGAGTTTCTCCCTCATCTTTAAGAAGATTGTTCATCATTTGCTGTCATAGAGAGGTCCAGATATCTCATAAAGGTCCAGTGTGACACTATCTCTCGCGGGGATACTTTTTTTTGTTGGTTTGGTACAGCGGAGAGATGGGAATTAATATTAGTAGTATTATTGATTGTGCATTATTGTAATTCGCGATGTGAGCTTATGTAAAAAAAATCTATTTTAATACTATCATTTACTTGTAAAATCCGGGGAATAGATAAGTTAGCTGACAATTTGAGGGAAGGAGAGAAATATGATTTTCTTTCTTTTTCATATACGATACGCATTATTTTGAAACACGTGGAAGTTTGACGAAATATCGCAGTCATAATAAAATGTCAGGATTATTTGATGGAGTCAGGCGGGGTTAAAGTCCGTCAACAGATGCCCCTGAAAACAGAATTTGTGGGAATTTAAATATTCTCAGTTTCAGGATTATACCTCATTCGTTGAGCCACAAATCGTGTGGGTGGAAATAATCTCATTGGTTAAAAGCTTCGAGTCAGCTAGATCCACCGAGAGAATTGAAAAGGGTTATAAAAATCCGGACACGGCGAGAAAAAAATGTTTTTTTCCAGTTTTTCAGTTTGTTGAGTAGCTGCGAGAAGCTGTGAGTTGTTCTCAGTTTAGAGTCGCAGTTAGTTTCTGGAATTACAGTCGAAATGTAACTACTGTGGTAAAAGGTTCCCAACTTAGGAGCCATAATCCATGGCTATTCGCCTGCCATAAAACTTATGGCTAAAGAGTTAATATCGAATGAAGCTTGCCGCCGATTAACTTAAGAGTTAATTTGGAATAATGTGCCTTTGATATGAATCCCGAAAAACGTTATTGTTTTTTTTTTTAAATCATGGGAGAATCGAAAATTCTGATTCCTCGTTCGCTCTACTTCGGTAAACTCCGTTAAACTCCAATAAAGACCCGAAAGGACTTTGTTATTTTAGAAGTTGCATAGAGAAATGACAGCCCTGATTATAGAGAATATGTGAAAAGACTAACGAAAATTTAAGGAATACGTGAAAAGACATTAACGAGAATGGAAGAGTTCTGTTACTTTAATGAAAATTAGAAAAGACATTCTTATTTTGAATAATATTTTGAAGATTTGAAACTTTGAGATTTTGAAAACAAGTTCTCTCTCTCTATCTCTCTCTCTCTCTCTCTCCAACATTCCGACATTTGTATTATCTGCTCCTGTAAAAAAAAAAAAGAAAAACATTGATTTTTTTTTATATATAAGGACATTCGACCTTGTTCATTTATTTTATTAATTTTTTTTTTTTGGGCCGTATTTATTCTTTTTAGCCACAAGTGTGCACCAGTGACCGGACTGGCTCGAAAAGGCGACTACTAAAATTGCATGACGCGACTTCTGGGATCAATTCACAACGTGTGACTCTGGCGCGTTGTTGGAAGAGACGTCTTGTAAACCAGCTTTTGTGACGACACCATCGATCGAGAAAGCTATATAACCTAAAACAGATTTTAAAAATGATAATTCAATTTAAAAATTTCAGCATCTCCTCTGCTTAATACGCATGCAAGTAAATGCCACTTTTGTCCTTTGAAATGCGAAAGGGTGAAACTCATCCCATGAAAATCTTTTCCTCTTTGACAAAAAAAAAAAAAATTCAAGATTTTACAGACTAGGTTTGATAAAATAATAAACATCAGGATTGAGCCTATTGTATCGCAACGGAAGTATACAGAGAAAAGACTCCTAAGCCAGATTGGGCTTGAACTCTATGCAAACTAATTCATGACGCCCCATTTCTTTGTAGAAGCGCTTAGAATGAAAATGTGTAGAATTTGGTCGTCTCACCACACAACACGGTGGTCCCATCAGCGACCATTACTTGTGCAGCGGTTTTTGTCAAGGACAAAATTCCCCAGGTCCGTCTTTCACCATCTACCTCAGATACCGCCCCTGTGACATTTCCCTCTTTCTATAAATGAAATCCAAGAAGAAATGAACAAGATTTCAAGACCTCAAGGAAACATAAAATAAATGGACAATGTTTTAAAAAACGGTGTTCTATTAATGATTCCGTCAAAGGAAATAACGCTGGATAAAGTTTGTAGATACAGAAGGGAACTACTTCGAAGGTGATTAATTCATCTACGTGCCATATGTAATACACGCTTCAGGCTATCATGTCTTCAAAGAGACATTACTGATTGAGCAGAAGATTATTCCGCAGTAGGTTGCCATTGCTTTCTGCGGTAGACTGGATGCTTGCAAAGGCTATAGAACCCAATCTGTCCAATTATTTAGAAAGTTATCCTGCCGTAGGTTGCCATTGTTTTCTGCGGTAGACTGGATGCCTGCCAAGGCTATAGAACCCAGTTTCTGCTATTATTTAACCCATACCTGGAGGGAAGAGAAGGATTAATATCTTTCCCAAGGGTATTTGAGCTTATGTGAATGCAAGGGAAGGTGATTACATGCTGAATTAATATGTGCAGCAGTTTAATTTTATAGCGCGCACACACACACACACACACACACACACACACATATATATATATATATATATATATATATATCAAATTTATGAATTCCACACTACATGAAGTATAAATATTTGCTATCTTCGTCATGAGGGAAAATGGTTTCCTTTCCATGGAAATACATCTGGATATGTCGTAAATCTATGAATACATCGGTAAATCGATGTATCGAAGCGTGCACGTGAAAAGAAATGCATCGATGAACTGATCATTGATCAGGTAAATGAATCAATCATGATCGATAATTACAGAGAGAAAAATGTGTAGGTATAAACGAATACTGATGTAGAAACATGGTAGCATTAAAACCTATATACTGGCATACACAATATACATTTAACGTTAGCAGGCAATCAAACACGCACACACACACACACACACACACACACACCACGTACATATATATATATATAAAACTCGGCCATCGTTTTTCCACTGATGATGCTACAGCAGCTTATGTGCTAGAACCGTACATCTATAGTAGCCCCTATAAATACTATCCACTTATCTTATTAGATAATACTGGTAAGGAATTAGTCAAAAGTTAATCGCACATTTAGGAAGAAACGAATACATAGAAATATTGTACACACACACACACACACACACACACACACACACACACACATACTACATACGTCCAACTACCAAAAGGGAATTTACTATAAGATTCCCCTGGCTTAAACCTGTATTAACCAACATTCCCCATCCATTCCTTTAATATCTTCTGCTTCCAGCATGAGAATTTTCCCCCATTGTTTAATTAAACGGGGTTGACAATGAATGTCTTGAACTGACATGTTGAAATAGCTATTATGCTCTGAATATATATATATATATTGTCATAAGCAGACAGATCTGTTTCGCTGCATCACAGCGCATCAGTACGGTTAGACTCCGATTGCTTTTTAACCCAGGATTGAAACCCGACTGAATTGGCGTCAGTCGGCGACTCTACCCCTGGGCTATGGACGTTATTGTAATAGTTGTTACAATGGTTTATAAATTCATAGTATCACTACACAAACATTTTCGCGTTTCGATGTTGCTATGCGCGCTTTTCATCGGGTGAAAAGTTGAAGTGTGCAGTGATACTATGAATTTATAAACCATTGTAACAACCATTACAATATAATGCTCTACGTTTGTATCGAGCACTTTTCATAATAGTAAATGCATGAAAAGCAGGTAAAAAAACCTACGAGTTCCACAACTTTGTTACAATATATATATATATATATATATATACGCATCGCCCATTCAGTAAAATGAATTTGAGAACTATGGCTATTGTGCGCGTAATATGATATGCGCTAAAAACTGCCTTCTTCCACCGAACGCCCCGTGGCCCAGGGGTAGAGTCGCCGACTGACGCCAATTCGGTCGGGTTTTGAGCCTGGGTTATGTAACAATCGGAGTCTGACCGTACTGATGAGCTGTGATACAGCAAAACAGATCTGTCTGCGGATGACAATGTATATATATATATATATATATATATATATATATATATATATCATTGAATATTAGAGGCAAGAAAGATTTAATAAATTCTTAAATTAGTTTTTGCATTTACATTTTTTTGTTTAGTGGTGCAAACATTTTTTGTATTGTGCATTGTTCCAAGCACTTTCAGTTAGTTTTGGGCCATTTTGAAGAGGTTTATTTTTGGGTATTGTTACTTTTTCTTTTTGTTTTTTTTTTTATAATTATTTCGCCTCAAGCAATGCAGTGCTTCCACTGGTACAATGAGAGGAGAGGGAAGACAGAAAAGAAAACGCTACAGTCACGACGAACAAATTCTTCTTTTCTATGTGCTTTGTCCTTTCAGGACTAGGCGATCATGGCCTTCCACGTCTCCCTATCCCTGGTGGTTCTTCGCACGCTTTCTCCTCAATCTCCGTTCTGTCATCCATCCGCTCAGGCCAGTCAATTACGTTACACGCTGTTTCCCCTGTCTCTACTTCCCTTTATCTGGCCTGTTAGCATCAGTTTCTCCAAGCCCTCCTTCAACATTGCATGTCCCAGGAATTTTAGCTGTGTCTTCCTGATGCTCAGTATTAATTTCCTTTACGTTTCCATCCTTTCCAAAACCTCATCAATGCTCATATGCTCGATCCATGATATCCGTAGCATACCAGACTACACGTTGGACTAATACATACGAGCCATCGCTAAAAATGTAAGTAAAATGTCCACCTCCTTGTACCACTTCAGTAAGTATTCTATACTTTTAGAAGAGACAGATCAGGTCAAAAGTGGTGTATTGTCACATTTAGGTGGGAGCTGCCCAGACTTTACACTCAAGTAAAAAAAGTTATGAATTATTTTGCCACCCCCTCAACCTCTTTCTCTCTCACGGGCGGCTCTATCGCTACATTCCTTGGTCCCGCCAGTTCCAATCCTAACAGCAAATATCCACCATGCCACTTATATTGTTGCGCCCACCAAATTTCTTCATGAGAAATGTGGTTCTACAGTGAGAGACAATAGCGAGACAGTGTTGGCTCAGTCTATTGAAGAAAAAGTAGCGAGACAGCGACGGATCAATCCACTATAGAGACAATAGCGAGACAGTGTTGGCTCAGTTTATTGAAGAAAAAGTAGCGAGACAGCGACGGATCAATCCACTATAGAGACAATAGCGAGACAGTGTTGGCTCAGTTTATTGAAGAAAATGTAGCGAGACAGCGACGGATCAATCCACTATAGAGACAATAGCGAGACAGTGTTGGCTCAGTCTATTGAAGAAAAAGTAGCGAGACAGCGACGGATCAATCCATTGGAGAGACAATAAGGAGGCTGTGTCGGCTCAGTTCATTCTCTTTACTACAAATTATTAAACATTACTACCAGTTATGAAAACTCTTTTGTCGAGTGTTTGCTCTTTAACAATGCATTATTTTATTTTTTTCCAATTATTATGTCGTCGATTAGTGAAGAATATATATAACTTTTCTATTATAATGAAGACTGCTGTCTCTCTCTCTCTCTCTCTCTCTCTATATATATATATATATATATATATATATATATATATATATATGGTCAGGCGCCCCTGCTGTCCATCTCAGTGTTCTTGACAGGCTCCAAAGGTGAATCAGTAATGTGATAGTTACCGACTTAGCCGCTCAACTCCAGCCACTTCCCCACCGACGGGATGTAGCTTCCCTTTGTCTGTTCTATAAATACTTTCATAGATTTTGGTCCAACGAACTTAAGTCACTGGTGCCTCTGCAACAGGTGTTTCCTCGTGCAACCAAACTGGCAACTGGGCCTCACCCATTCACAGTTAGATCAACCAAATGCAGACGACAATTCTACTCCTTCAGCTTATTTTCTCGCACTTACCGCCTGTGGAACTCGCTTCCATATTCTTGCTTTTCTGACGGCTACAACCTCCAGGAATTTAAATGCAATGTCAATACTCGTCTCTTAACCACTTGACTCTAGTTTTTTCTTCACCACCCTGTATATCCTTTCCTTTCTCCCCATCTTCGCAACTGTCATCACACCTATATTCCCATCCTTCTCTTTCTCCTTTCTAACCGGTTCGTCCTTTTCTTCACTCTATTTTATCTAATCTCTTTACTCTTATGTAGCCCCCTGCACATCAGTGGTGTTACCGCCTTGCTCGGGGTGATACGATTAATATATAATCGGAGTCTAACCGTACTGATGAGTTGTGATCTGTCTGCGGATGACAATATATATATATATATATATATATATATATATATATATATATTGTGACGTTTGAATTATTCTTTTTTTTCTTCTCATCTTCAAGATAGTCAATAGCAGGTACATCAATATATATGCTGCCATCACTTTAGACGGCTTATTGCTATAAATATTTGGCCATCATTTTTGACGACACGGGCCCACTCGTAGGTAATAAAATACAAACTATGCAGGTATTGATAACGACTGGATTCAAAATGTATTTGATATGTCGGCTAAATATTTTCTTTAGGAAGTGAGCATTATTCTACAATGTGTGTCTGTAACCGTTACACTGGATACACATCCTATTGTATAATAAGTAAAATTTTGACCAAAAATTAAAGACAAAATGAGTGACGGTAGTATTATTCATAAGTACCCGTTTTCAGAAATTTTATTCAGCTAAAAGCCCTCTTATTTGAAAAAACAAGATTGCAAATATACTAAGTTATCAGAAGAGGTACTTTACTAGTCCGTGTTCTCGTCTTGCAAATGACTTTAAGCGTGCTGTCTACATTTCATGAATTTATAACCGATATGCTTTATATATATATATATATATATATATATATATATATATATATATATATATATATACAAAAAAGTGAAAGAATACGTAGATTAAAACCCGCTGTTCAAGAATTTACTTTTATAAAGAGTGCTCGATATATTTTCTAAATAAATTTAAATTAATTTTATATTTAGAAATTAATCATTTTAACCAGTTTTTTTAACATACCACCTAAGGAAGAACAATATTTTATAAAACATGAAAATTTGTTGTAGTCATATTATGCTTTTATAAACCACTGTAATAACAAAATTACAATATATATATATATATATATATATATATATATATATATATATATATATATATACTACCGGGCACAATTATTAGGCCACCCCAGTTTTTTTAAAAAATGATGTATTTCATACTATTGCCAAGTGGATAATTCTAAATGAAAATAGAATGGTTTTTTTATTAGTATTACTTTGCAAAATTTTACAAGGCAAGGAAGCAAAGATGAACTCGTCCGAATCACCCTAAATTTTCTTCATTCTTTCATTGATGAAACTGCATTATAGGTAATTATTAAATAATTATAAATTCATTTGATGCACATGTTATTGTGCAATATTAACAAAAGAACCATTCTATTTTTATTTATAATTATTCACTTGGCAATAAATACTAAAAAAATAATATGAAACACATCATTTTAAACACTGGTGTCACCTAATGAATATGGTCGGTAGTGTATGTATGCATATATACACTTTCATCTTGTCACGCTCAGTTTGTTTGTTTGTTTTTGAGGCTTAACGACCTATCAATGTCATATAAGGTCATAACCAATGATTTTTGGGTAAAGTTATTTTTATTTTTAGAACATTTCTTTTTCTTTTTCACGATTCATTGGGATTTATTTTTAAGAGCAGGGTCCCCAAGTCCTACCCTTGTTATTTAACCCATAACTGCAGGAAAGGAACGGATTAATACCTTTCCCAAGGGTACCAGTGCTTAAGTGAATGCAGGCTATTCAACTGGAATTCGAACTCGGCTCACCGATTTCTCTTTCCGAGCCGATATCCGCTGCACCACAACGCACATCCGTCACTATACACTTACAGCACCTGGTATTCCCAAGCGGTCACCCATCTAACTACTGACCAGGTTCAACGTTGCTTAACTTATGTCTTAACGAAAGATACTAAATAGTAGGTAAATCAGTAAATATTTTGCCGTCATTTTTGACAGCATGGTCTAATCTTAATGATCTTAATATAGGGTATCATTCAACAATTTTAGCTTTTAGTTATTTATTTCCACAGAACAAGCAGAATCACACATTGAATAGAGTATGTTTTCACCTACAAAACGTCTTTTTTTTTCACATTGTCACTTTCGTTTCCGTTTGAGGATCTCTGTATTCTCCTGTAAGTTTAATGCGTGAACAGAAGCATTGAATACCACCACCACCACCACCACCACCACCACCACCACCACTACTAATACTACTACTACCAATACTACTACTAATAATAATACTAATAATAATAATAGTAATAATAATGATAAAAAAGTGGTTTATCATTCGATAATCTATCTTCTTCCAGCAAAACTTGCGTAGAAATGCTTACAGGGAAGACATATATATTTATTGACGCTTTCAAAGACAAATTCCATCTTAACCTACTTTCTTTTGTGTTGATCCCGTTGCGAAAAGCAGAAGATCGTTGAAAAGGCGATGAATGGCTTCAAATCGCCGAAGTAGAATTGCTGGTGGTGATTATCTAAACATCGATCATGGATACGTCTGTGTCAGAAAAAAAAAAAGACACACATAGACAGTACGTAAATGAAATAAAGAAAACTAGAAAAAGTATGACACGTGATGTTGAAGGTTATGCTGATAATATCTGACACACCCGGAAAAGTGTCGGAAATAATTGATTAAAATTCTGCGAACCAGAAATCTGAGAACGATTCGAAACTGTCAAAAACCCAAGAATGCTCATGTCTTCGAGAAATCTGAAAAGAATGCTGGGTATTTTAGGAGACTATCTGTCAGTCTTCTCTTACACAGATGTCTGGTGTAGGCATACAAACAAATGAATACTACTACAACTACTACTACTAATAATAATAATGATAACAAATACCAATAAGTATCTAACTGGCATCATGAGGGGTAGAGCCACGTCTTATTGGCAAAATAAATTCATCCAAAAGCTCTTATCACGAAGAAATCCTGCAGGACACCTGAAGATATAACAGCAAAGCTCTTTATTGAAATGTCTACAGTCAAAATCTAATAGTGGATCGGTCGTTGCTGGAGTTAAAAAAATGGCCGCGTATCTGGGCTTGAAAATCAGTTAATTTTATCTCCCAGAAAACGGTCGAGAGGTTGATTACGACAAACCCTAACAAGGATCCAACATATACAAGATCATTTACAGAAAGTCCCAGGAGGAGAAAAATAAACAAAAAAGGAAGGTGTCAAATAGATTCTTGAAGCTTATCGTACTCTTGTATGCTTTCCATCAAACACGGAACAAACCTACCAAATTCGGAGAGAAAAGAACCTCACTAGAAGACAATTAACAAATGAAATTTATTGATAGTCTTTTGATGAGTTTCTAAAATGAAGCTGCTCTATTTTAACCACCGTAGAGAAGCTTTCTTACACACCATTAGAATGAATGACGCTAGTTTCCTAGAGGGCAACACATTACTCGCCTTACTCCCTCAGATGATCTCAAATAGAATGTCTACACTGAACCTGTAGCTGCATCTACTGCAAGGAAGGTTGGTTCACTGTCAGGCCAGGACGTCTTTCTCGTCAGAGTCTATTTTGCACACATATAAAAATCTATCATTCGTCCGTGCATTAAATAATGTTGCCATATTTGGTCGGATGCTCCTGCAATCCATTTTGAGATTCTCAACAAAAGCCAAAGATTAATCTGCAATATAATCGATCCCGTCTTACCAACTCGCCTTCAGCGACTTTCTCGTAGACGTGACGTGACTTCATTGTGTTTTTTCTACGTGTATTTTTATGGCAACTGCACTGACGAGCTTTTTTCCCCCCGGATCACCCACCACAAGTATTTATACTTGTTACTAGATTGGCATCAAGATCTCACCCTTTTACCGACGAAATAGTTAAATATAACCGCCTCTTCTACTCAAACAGTTTCTTTTCTCATACTTCCCGTTTTTTGTAAATTGCTTGCGTCTATGATAGCTACATTCTTCAAAAGTTTATTGGAAGAAAAGTTTAAGAAATTGTTAAGAAACCCACCCAGACCCAGTTAAAGAGTTATAACCTATAATAATTATATACGCATAGACATAACTATCAAAACTTATCTCCGGAACATCAGGATCTTCTTTTTCTTCTTCTTTTATGTGCCTTGTCCCTTCAGGACGTAGGTGATAATGGCTTTCCACGTCTCTCTATCCCTGGTGGCTCTTAGCATGCCTTTTTCTTGTTGCACTCCGCAATCTTGTTTCATCATCCACCTGATTAGGTCCTTCAAATATGTTATCCGCTGCTTTTCCCTGTCTCTTTTTCCCTCTGTCTGGCCTGTTAGTATCAGGTTCTCCAAGCCGTCCTTCCTCATTGCATGTCCTAGGAACTTCAGCTAAAACATCGAGACCAAAGACCACAAAAACAGTATGTACTTTATTATTGCCATGGAAGTCCATGCAGATTGTAATGTATCTTAGGAAATCATCGAAAACTATCAAACTACAAAGGTATTAAAGTAGAAGTCCAAAAAATGTTACATGTCATGACATCAACAATTCTATTGGTAACTGGAGTTCTCAAACCGATTGGGAAATATTTTGATAAATTCATTGAAAAAAATCTCTGGTAGCTCATAACTTAAAAAATACAAAAAGTGGTACACTCAAGTACAGCTCACTCGTTATCTATGTAAAATAAGTGTGATGTTAATTGTTTTTTCTTTATTCATAAAAATGCTCAGTGGAAAAATTAATGAAAATATTTCTGAGCTTAGACCCCTTGTTGGAATCCCGAAGGAAATGTGTATTCAACAAATATCAAAGGAAATAATAATTATGAGAAAGAGCAAAGGCCGCAAACCTCCATCAAAGCAATTAGATTAGACAGCGATTAGACAGAGATGATTATTAAAATAAGAAAGAATAACTGCAATAAACTCGACCTTTCTCAAGAGTATGGGAATAAAAAATTGAATTCGACCGCTCTCAAAATTAAATGCGCTCTTAAAATGAAACAGGGTAGGTAATTCAGTATTTAAAATGATCTAGGGCAGATTATTCAGTATTTGGCATTTAGAAAGTAAATGATTAAATTTTATTAATAAAATCGAAAAAATAACATAGAAACTTGATCCCGTATTGGATCAAACACAAAATCTAATCAGTTCATGCCAGGCATGAAGACAGTAATCCCTGAAAGTTTGATTTGAACCCATTCAGTATATCTTGAGATATCTTGACAACAGTCAGACAGAAAGACAAACAAACAGACAAACGTAACCAATAATAATAATAATAATTTTTTATGGGTCTTTACGACACACACAGACAGAGCAATGAAAGCTAATCACCCAGGTATCGTGACCAAATCTCACAAGAACATACTGTATTTTTCATTAATGACATAACAGTCTCTGGAGTTAGTAATGTGTCTTTAAAGTTCTTCAAAATCTATCATAATACAAAGAAATTGAAATGAAAATCTAAAACTTGTGGCACATAAACCATCCGGCTTATATACAAATCAACCATTCGTCCGTGCTTAGAGTACTGCTGCCATATAAGATCATGTTCCCCCGCTGTTTATCTCAGTGTTCTTGACAGGCTCCAAAGGTGAATCAGTAATGTGATTGGTACCGACTTGGCGGCTCGACTCCAGCCACTTCCCCACTGACGGGATGTGGCTTCACTTTGTCTGTTCTATAAATACTTCCATGGCTTGTGCTCCAACGAGCTTGAGTCAATGGTGCCTCCGCAACAGGTGTTTATTCGAGTAACCAGACTGGCAACTGGGTCTCACTCATTAACAGTTAGATCAACCAAATGCAGATGACAATTCTACTCATGCAGCTTCTTTTCCCGCACTTACCGCCTGTGGAACTCGCTTCCTTATTCTTGATTTCCTGACGGCTACAACCTCCAGGAATTTAAATGCAAGGTCAATTGTCATCTCTTAACTACTTGACCCAACTTCTTTCCACACCGTCCTGTAGATCCCTTTCCTTTCTCTCACCTTCGCAACTGTCATCACACCTGTATTCCCATCCTTCTCTTGCTTCTTTCTAACTGGTTCGTCCTTCTTCTCATTCCCCTCTAATCTTTTACTCTTATGTAGCCCCCTGCACATCAGTGGCGTTACCGCCTTGCTCGGGGTGGTATGATTAAAAATAAGTAAATAAATAAAGATAAAGACGTGAATAATTCCTCTTTTCGTTGAAGACCTCGAATAAAAACTACCAAACAAGACATATTGGTGGAAAATAAAATGGTAAAAAGAGTATTAATCTTATATTTGTATCCGGCGTTGTTTTGTCAATGTGCAGATATTTAAGTAATATTAATATTATTATTATTAATCTTCTAATTATTATTAATAAGAATGGCTGTGGCAGATATATTTTCTACACATTACTCCCAGATATAATCACACGTAATGGTAAGACATTAGCTAGATATGAACATCATTGCCATTAATATCTTACTATTATATGAAAGGTATTGCTGAAAAGTATATATAGGAGATACTTCTGGGAAGTACACGTGTGAGGTATTTCTAGGAAGCATATGTGTGAATTATTTCTCGAAAGCATATGTGGTGGGTAGTTCTAGAAAGAATTTGTCAGATGTCTTCATAGGAAGTATATGGGGGAGTATTTCTGGGAAGTATATGTGGGAAGTATTTCAGGGAACTATTTGTGGGAGGCATTTTTAGGAAGTATATATGTGAGGAATTTCTAAGAAGCATATGCCTGAGATATTTCTGGGAAGCATATGTGGGAAGTATTTCAGGGAACTATTTGTGGGAGGCATTTTTAGGAAGTATATATGTGAGGAATTTCTAAGAAGCATATGCCTGAGATATTTCTGGGAAGCATATGTGTGAAGTATTTCTATTAAGCCTATTTGAGAAGTATGTATGGGAAGTTGACGTGGAAAGTGATTTGAGGAAGTATATGTGGGTGGTATTTTTGGGAAGTGTATGTGGGTGGTATTTATAAAAAGCCTATTTGAGAGGTATGTATGGGAATATGATGTAGAAAGTGTTTTGAGGAAGTATATGTGGGGAGTATTTTTGGGAAGCGTATGTGGGTGGGGGATGTGCGTCGTGGTACAGTGGGTATCGGCTCGGAACGAGAAGCCGGGGAGCCGAGTTCGAATTCCAGCTGAATCCATTGTATTCACTTACGCGCAAATACCCTTGGGAAAGGTATTAATCCGTCTCTTCCTTCCAGTTATGGGTTAAATAGCAGGACAGATTGGGTTCTAGAGCCTTGGTCGGCAACCAGTCTAACGCAGAAAGCAATGGCAACCTACTGCGGGATAATCTTCTTCCCAGTCAGTCATGTCTCTTTCGAGATATGATCGCTCAAGCGTGTATCACGTATGGCACTTAACTAACTGACTGATGTGGGTGATATGTATGAGAAGCATATAAGGGATGTATTTCTGAGACATACATGTCAGAGTTATTTCTGGGAAGTATACGTGTGAGTTATTTGTGGAAAGTATATGGGAGAGGGATTTTTAAGAAATATATGTGGAAAGTATTTTTAAGAAGGAGATGTGGTGTATATTTTTATGTGCACTGTAGAATTAGGGATGTGCGCCTCTGTCTAACGGGCATGGAAAGTGAAATCTTAGTAGCGAGTTTAAATTCTGACTGCACATGATTCTTTTCTTACGCACTACTGCCCTTAGAAAAACTATGAATCGATCTTCGTCCAACTATGGGGTAAACAGCGAGGTAGAAGGGAACTCTACTTTGTCTTGGGTGTTAGCTAGTCTAGAAGACGGAAAATTGAATCTAAACTTCCAAAAATAATAGAGTAAACAGAGATTGTTAGTCTTGATAGGACAAACAGTCTAGGAGAAAGACAAATTTGATTTTCAAACTTCTTAGTTATTATAACGTATCGGCTTATCAATTCCTTATTATTCAATGACGAGATTTAAATTTCTTGGATGCTTTGTGATAATAAAAAATATGATTTGTCTACATTTGTGAGATGAGGTATTATTTACACGATTTGCATTATTCGGACTATTGTCCTCATCTTTGTTCCCATTTGTACGACGTTTCAGCCGTTGTAGGCTCCGACGTTCTTCAGGTGCTAGGAATTTCGAACCGAACACTTTATTACGACCACTTTAAAAATCTCCTTAGCTGATCAAACATAAAGATGAACACAGTTTGGGAAACAGTAATACGATGTGCCAGAGAAAAGCATTAACATCAGAAATTGCAATATGAAATCTGGTAAAAAATGGTTACTGAATATTAGGTTTATAAGTACCAGAAATTCAATTGTTCTTGGCCCAGTGGATAGAGACTTTGGTTAATTCCAGTGACTTGACTCAAAGGTTTGGGAGTTCAATACCAGGCTACAGCAGTGGTGAACAAGAAACTTAGAAGATGAGAGGGAGATAACTCATGATTACTAAAGAGGCTTTGCACAAAAGAATGAGAATGATATACCCCAGTCGTAATAAAGGATTCGGTTCGAAATTCTTAGCACCTGAAAAAGGCCGAAACGTACAACGGACGGAACATTACAAATTGCAACAAAGTTGAGGACAATAGTCCGAATAACGAAAGTAGTGAAAAAAATATAATATATATTATTCTGCTATCACAGTAGAATACATGGTAGATGATACTCACTTTTGTGCATTAACATGTCTGTGTAGATATGATTATTAGAGGCGGTGAAGTGGGTTTTATTTTGTGCATTTATTAATGTTATGTTTTGGAAAAACATTTGATTTAAGGATATTATATGGCTTAATTTTACGAAAGTTCTTTTGTGTTTGCCATTGCTTCTTCTTGTATGTACCTTGTCCTTTCAGAACGTAGTCGATCATGACTTTCCACATCTCCCTATCCTGGTGGATCTTAGCATGCTTTCTCCTGTTACACCACGCAACCCCCGTTCTGTCATCCACCTGCTCAGGCCCTTCAAATATGTTATTCGCTGCTTTCCTCTGTCTCTTTTACCCCCTATCTGGCATGTTAGTATCAGGCTTTTCAAGACCTCCTTCCTCATTGCATACTCCAGGAACTTTAGCTGTCTCTTCCTGATGCCCAGTATTAATTTCGTTCCTTTCCAAAACCTCATCATTGCTCGATCCATGATATCCTTAGCATCCTTCTGTAGAAGGACATTTCAATTACTTCAAGTTTTTCCTTCATTTTGATGATATTTTCCAGCATTCACTGCCATATTGAAGAACTGACATCACGTAGAAATCCAGTGCTTTTTCTTTTTTCTTTGTTTCTAGCGAAATTCTCCTGTCTCTTAATACTCTACTCAACTTCAGGAACGTGTCCTTCGCCATGCAAATTCGCTTTCGGATCTCTGTGTTGCATCTTCCGTCTTCTGTTAGAACACTTCCTAGGTATTTAAATATTTATACTCACTTGATTTTAGTATTCCCCACCTGTATTTGAAAATTTGGGCTGCTCTTTTTGCCGATGACCATGCATTCGGTTTTCTCACAGTTTATTTGTAGTTCTTTCTTGTCACTCCCTTCGGCTACCTTCTATAGGTCTTGTAGTTTTTTTTCTGTGTCTGCTATCAGTACTGTATGTTGATTAGTAGTATCGTAAATAGATTTGGGTGAAGTCGCTTTACTTCGTCAGTATGTACGTATTGATGGTTATTTTTTATATATATATAAAAATGC
This sequence comes from Ascarosepion bandense, assembly GCA_037127315.1. Classification (NCBI taxonomy): domain Eukaryota; kingdom Metazoa; phylum Mollusca; class Cephalopoda; order Sepiida; family Sepiidae; genus Ascarosepion; species Ascarosepion bandense. The sequence goes on along the minus strand of JBBBDQ010029703.1, from coordinate 151,173 downwards.
ATTTTTAAAATAAAAAAGTATTTTTATTTTAAAATGTATTGTTAAACTTTCGTAGTATTTTGGTTTTGTTTGGGGGGTCACTCTTTGCTTATTACTGGGATCCTAACAAGTGCTACCACCACCGTTTAGGGTGAACCTTGGAACAACAGCAATTATTTGGTGATTCCTTATTCCTTAAATCCGCTAATATCCCGATCAGAGATGCCTTAACACACTGGATGTTTCGGCCTTAAAATAATAACAAGTGGCGGATAACCATAACTCTAAATACCAAGCCAGGTTAAAGAAGTGATTTTATAAGCACAGCTTAGATGTGGCACAAGACCGAAAGCATGGGGCACCCAGTAAGGATCAAACTCACCAGCCAATTATAATGATTCTTGCGTGACAAACTTGCTATTATACAACGTGCTCAAAAGATCTAGTGATTATCTAAGCGCAGCCTAGATGTGACATAAAACCCAAATCATCGGGCACCCAGTGACGACCGATCTCGCTACTCAATTGTAATGATTCTAGCCAGACACGCTTGCTATCCATAAAAACCTTGTCGAGGCGCACACATATAATTTTGTGTTTTTCTAAGCGCAGCTTAGATATGGCACAAGGCCGAAAGTATGGGCACCCACTACTCAGTTGTAATAGTTTCTGGTGAGACAAGCTTGCTAAACATTACATCGCATCGTAGTGTCCACATCAGCTTGTCGAGGGAGGTTTTCTGTCAGGCCTACACTACTAGCAAAATATTTTGGGATGGTCTTCCTGCATATCTTTAAAAAATCATAAATTATTAATTTTATTTATTTATCATTTTTAAAACAAAAGATAAAATTTCAGTAACTATTTTTTTTCATGCGCTGCGTCTTTTCAGAACCTTGGCGATCATGCCTCTCCATCATTTTCTATTTCCCCCATTTTCTCTTTTTGCTATCTCTCTTAAACCCTGACCCGTCATCTACTCCTCTGAAGTTCTTTAACTAGTCTGTGCGTTGTTTTTCTCCGCCCCTCTGACCACCAAATGTGTACTGTGAGTATCAAATTTTCCAAGCCCTCCTTTCTCATTATGTGTTCTAGAAATTTCAGCTATCTCTTCTAATTTTAAATATTCTTGTCTTTTTTGTTTCCATTTTCTCTGGTTCTGTTATATGGATGAGAGTGGGTGATGAGGGACAGATATGAAAAGTGTTTACTTACATTTGCGGCTCCCAAAATTTCGTCTTTGTTAGCATGCTTCGTCCATCGTATCCTCAACATTTTTCTGTAGAACAAAATCTGTATTACCTCATGTCTCTTCTTCATCTGTGAGGACATTTTTTAACGTTCACTGCCGACCTTTACTCTTATCTTTGCTTCTAACAAACTGTTCCTGTTTCTTTATAGATTTATTTTATCAATGTGCCTTCGGATTACAATATGACGTTTTTCGTCCTCAATTAAAACACTTCCTAGATATTTAAATTCTTGTCCATTTTGGTGTCTCTAATTCGTCTTTTGGGAAGGTGATAATCAGCTTCTTCCTCCAACTATAGGTTAAACTTCTGGACAGGTCGGGTTATGTAACCTTGGATGGCAGAAATTAATGCCAACATCTTGCGGAAAAATCTTCTGCCCAGTCAGTCTTGTCTCTTTTGAGACATGATCACCCAAGCGTGTATCAGGTACGGCACTTAAGTGATACATATGGGTGAAAATATTGACTAGCAGAACAGATTGGGTTCTATAGATTTGGTTGGCAACCAGTATACCGCAGAAAGTAATGGGAATCTATGACGAAAAAATCTTCCGCTCAGCCAGTCATGTCTCGAAAGAGACATGATCGCCCAAGTGTCTATCACGTATGTTTCTTAACTGATTAGATTCGTCGCTTGCATCTTGAGGTATTATTTTTTTTCGGATAGTCCTTTTTTCTTGCTTTATTTACTTAAAAATGGTGCTTTGCGAAAGATTGTACTTCGATTCGCTCTTGGGTTTTCTTCCGGGTGAATTTAAACAACCTAAGGTACGCAGATTATACAGTGCTGATAGCAGATACAGAAAGGAAACTACAAAACCTTCTACAAAAGGTAGCAGAAGAAAGTCACAAAAAGGACTAGAAATAAACTGCACGAAAACCGAATGCATGGTCATCAGTAAAAAGGGCGGCTCAAAATGCCAAATACAGGTCAGGGATACCAGAATCAAGCAGGTACAAAAATTTAAATACCTAGGAAGCGTTATAACAGAAGACGGAAAGTGCAACACAGATATCCGAAGGCGAATTGGCATGGCGAAGGAAGCATTCCAGAAGTTGAGTAAAGTATTAAGAAACAGGACAATTCCGCTAGAAATTAGGAAGAGAGTACTGGATTGCTACGTGCTGTCCGTCCTTCAATATGGCAGTGAATGCTGGACAATGCCATCAAAGATGAAGGAAAAACTTGAAGCAACTGAAATGTGGTTCTACAGAAGGATGCTGTGAATCTCATGGATCGAGCATGTGAGCAATGATGAGGTCTTGGAAATGATAGAAACGAAAAGGAAACTAATAGCAGACATCAGGAAGAGACAGCTGAAGTTCCAGGGACACGCAATGAGGAAGGATGGCTTGGAGAATCTGATACTAACAGGCCAGATAGTGGGAAAAAGAGACATGGGAAACCAATGGATAACATATTTGAAGGACCTAATCAGATGGATGACGGAACAAGGATTGCGTGTTTTAACAGGAGAAGGCGTGCTCAGAGCCAGCAGCGATAGAGAAAAGTGGAAGGCCATAATCCCTTACGTCCTGAAGGGACAAGGCACATAGATAAAAAAGAACATCATTGTAAACAAAAATAGAATAAACAAAAGACTAACTTCTAAAGGAATGCCTTTGGTTTTGAAGTTATTGAATTTGACTTCCTGTTGATCCATCAGGAACTTTACATTGAAATTGACGCTGACGAAAAAAAAGTATAAATAAATAAAAAAGGCATACAAAGCACACTAGATGAATTCATCCAGTACTCGTGCAATAAATAAGTTAATAAATGTAAAACTTTGAATAGGAAGATAAATAAAAAACTAAACAAAGTAAGCGATGGATGTCCACTGCTTCATCTTATTTTTTTTGTTTGATATATTTTTAACTGTTTTAAATTTGTATTTTTTGATCATTACTGCCATTTCATAATTCGCCATTGTTTCGTCGTCAAATCAAATGTTTGGTCGTCATATTCCGTTAGTAACATTTTTTCCTTTTGTAGTGTGTGATGGTATCTGTTTTTGCTTTTTATATTGACTTTTAAAGAAGAGATTCCTTTCAGAAGTTTTTTGTTTTAATAAGATTTCATTCTTATTGTTTGTCTTCCCTTTTGTAGCTTCTGTTTAAATGAACGCTCTCATTTTTCTAAAATTTTCCCGCCAACCAATGATCTTGGTTTTGAATGCGTGTCAAATATTGAAAACGCAAAACGAATAAGATAATTTCAATTTGAATTTATTTTCAATTATTATCTCGCTCGATTTGTTTCTTTTTTATCATATCTCATTATTTCAATGTTCATATCAGTTGCCTTGTTGTAATCACGAGGGACCGAATGGCAGAAAATGGACAAAATGATAGTTGTTCAACAATGCTTTCTAAAGACGAAGTTAACTTCGATATTATTCAAATCAGTTTATAATTTCCAACTTCCTTCTTCCCCACAAAATTTTCGATGTGTCGATAAACAACTGTTATTGATATTTTTGTACAAACATGACTGTGGTTCATTTTTTCAGTATGACGTGAACCATCGTATGAGTTTCGGTCTAGGTCGCCACTGTTATAACTCGTTTTCTATTGGTTATAATATAAAGCCATGTTTAGGTACTGGCCGTGATGTCTGTAAGAAATACTCTGAAGATTGACTCGAATATAAAATATCAAGTTATTATAATTTATGAAGTGTTAGAACTAATTTTCTATCGGTTATAATATTGACGTGAAATCTGTAAGAAGTACTTCAAAAACTAACTCAGATATAAAATATAAAGTCATTATAATTTAGGGAGTGTTAGAACTCGTTTTCAGTTAGTTTTAATATAAAGTCTTACTTAGGGACTTGCTGTGAAGTCTGTAAGAAATGCTCTGAAGTTTGACTCGAATATAAAATATCAAATCATTCTTATTTATGAAGTGTTAGAAGTCTTTTTTTTTCAGTTATAATATACAGTCTTGCTCAGGCACTCGCCATGACATCTGTAAGAAATACTCTGAAAACTGATGACAAGCAGTTTTTAGACTTTATTGACTGAAATGAGCTAGTCTAGACGCTTAAATATCCGGTGAATCTAGAAAAATAAGCTGTTTTTTACATGTTCCTATCCTTTACAACTTTAAACATTAAGTGTCTCCTTAATATCCTTTCTTGTTCGTCTTCTGCTATCCGTCTAAACCAGGTTGCTACGTGGGATACTCGTTTTTTCTCTCCTCTCAGTTTGTTGTGGTAATGTCAAATTTTCCAAAATTTATTTTTTAATTTTCCAAAAATTACTCAAGCCCACTCGGTATTTCTCGTTTCAGGACGCCCCAGAGGCCAGTAAATAACCCCAACCCTCATTCCGAAGAAGTATATGGCTCTTTAGAGCTTCAGATAATAAATTTTTAACTTTCGCAGCGTATGTGGTTTCCGGATTTCTCTTTTCCAATCTTTTTACTCTTTTCTAATCTTTTTACTCTTTTCTTTTTTCTTTTCTTTTTTTCAATTGGAGTACATAGACTGAACTATCGCCCGGTTCATAATCCACCCACGTCTATTGAACAGGTGAGGAGACTCATCCCTTGTTCCCTGTTTAGGATGTGGTTTCCGGCTTTCCAATCTTTTTACTCTTACGTAGTCCCCTGCGGTTCAGTGATGTTACCGCCTGGCTCGGGGTGATATGATTAAAAAAAAAAAGATACACCGCAGAACTATTTACACTACTTATATTCAGACTATTTTTCTCATCTTGATTGATTTTATCAAAACGTTTCTTCCCTTGTGCCCTCCGTTTCTTCTCAGGTGTATATTGATCTAGGTAGCCTACGGGAAATTTCTTATTTAATCTACGGAGGTGGACAGTATTTCCTCAAATGCCCATGTCTAGATTTATATAATCTAGTTCTTATTCTCTTTAGCATAGTTCAGTTATTGCTCGCTTATTTTCTAGTGTGTGTTGCTAGGTTTCATGAACAAGTTACATTCGTTGATCTATCAGGAACACTTCTTACGTACCCATGTCTATTTGTGTACACCGTCTGGACCTATTTACTGCATTTGTACACTGGACATATTCACCATAGTCTTCGCAGTGTAAACATTTACTAAGTTGATTTTTGTCGAAATATAGTTTCATTATTATTATTTGTTTATGTGATTCACGATCTCATTGCTAAGATGTATTAAAAAACACGATAAAACGTATTTTTCAAAAGCTGCTTGTGGTATGATTTCATACAAAAGTTTTGTATGGTAAATTTCAGCTATTTATACGATTCCAAATTGCACGTGATTTAAAAATATAATTTCACCCCTAGCAAGTCAATAAAGTACTTAAAACACAAAGCGGTTACTGAGTGTGAAAGAATGTGGCAAAAATTTTTCAGACGAGAAAAACAAAACCATATTGATGGAAACAGCAACAGTGCTCGAATAGCAGGTTTAACTTTATTAATAATTTCGTAAAAGTCAAAGTTCAAAGTTGATATAACTTTATTTACTAAAATGGGAAAATTGAAAAACAAACAAACAAAAAATGTTGTGCAATCTTGATAGAGATGTATTGTACAGTAGTGGTTATTCTCTAGGATTCAATGTACCCCCTGAAAAATACAAATGCACTTCTAGACCCCTAGACCCCTATGAGGACTGAGACGAGAAGGAGAATTTTAGGCCAGAATGCAAGACTCATAAGTGATATGGCGCCACCAGGACTCCCGTGTTTGTCGCTGACGTTGTCGATACTGCCTAGAAGAAACCCTGAAAAGCAAGCAAATAATTGAAAAGGAAATGATCACCAGCAGGTGAATAATCGGTCGCTTTGTCAAAGAGGAGTTGAATTATAAATTTTAAGTGCTGAAGAGGTGCCACTTGCTTCCCGGGTCACAGATCACCCAAATTATGATCCCCTTCATTGCCAGACGGCAATTCTTTCGACTATTTCGTGTGCAGCGTCTAGGAGAGTTCCTACAACATCTCTCAAGCCTCTCAAAGCAAATATCAGGGAACATAAACACAATTTGGTCTTATTTAAAAATCATTGACTCATTTTGAATAAATTTTCCCTCTTCTCATGTTCTCTTGTTATTTTATTTAAAGAAACCGTCAAATCTTGTTTTTGAGCGTAGATGGAAAATTTTCATAGGAATAATTTCAAACCGTACGGTAACATTCCTACAGAAAAATGGATATTTTAGAAAGAGTTCAGAAGGTTGGAATCCCAGTAAAAAATGTAAAAGTGTGTGCCTTGTTCTTTCAGGACGTAAGCTATCATGACTTTCCACGTCTCTCTATACCTGGTGGCTCTTAGCACGCTTTCTCCTGTTACACCACGCCACCGCCCGCTCTGGGATCCATCAGCTCAGGCTCGTCAAGTATGTTACACGCTGCTTTTCCCTGTTACGCTTTCCTTCTATCTGACCTGTTAGTATCAGATTCTCTAAGCCTTTGTTCCTCATTGCATGTCCCAAAAACTTCCTGATGCTCAGTATTAATTTCCATGATATCCGCAGCATCCTTCTGTAGAACCAAATTTCATTTGCTTTAAGTTTTTCCTTCATCTTCGATGAGATTGTCCAGCATTCACTGCCATATTGAAGAACTGACATCACATAGCAATCCAGTACTCTTTTCTTTGTTTCTAGCGAAAATTTCTCGTTTTTTAATACTCTAATCAATTTCCGGAACGCCTTCTTTCGCCATTCCAATTTGTCTTCGGATCTTTGTGTCACAATTTCTGTTTTCCGTTATAACACTTCCCAGGTATTTAGTCAATCCAAATCGATCACTGATGTTTTGTGCTTCCTACAATGATACTGCACTTGCTGCAAACAGTAGATCTAATATTAGAGCTAACCTAGTGTTTGTTTTTTGCATTGAATCTCTTGTAATTATATAAACCACCACTTGTCCGGAACTCAAACTTAACCCCTTCTTCTGATCCTCATCGGCGTGTTTCAACATAAAGGGAAAATACAAGGCAAACAGAACTGATGCCATCACAAATCCCTGTTTTGTATCATTTGTTACATCAAACGGAACCGATGACTGATCTTTAGAAATGACAGAAGCTTTCATTCCTTGATGAAACAAAATGATGATGTTCAGCATGTTGTTTGCTATACCCAGCTTCTTTAGAACCTTCAAAACGTCATTATTATTGACATTATCAAAAGCTTTGGTGAGTTCAACAAACACCACGAACAGTTCTTGATTTTTCACACGACCTTTCTCAGCGACTTGTCTGAGCGAAAGGACCATGTCAAAAGTTACACGACAAGCACGAAATCCACACTGGGACTCTGGATATATAAATATCATCCCCAGTGTAGGTTATGATATTGTTTAGTATAATGCGAGCAAAGATCTTGCATGCTATGCACAGGAAGGAAATGCTACGCTAGCTGTCACAAATGGTTATTTTTTTCCTTTGTTCTTAAAAAGATGTCGTCTGCTTTTCAAATAACTACAAATAGATCAAGAAGCTTCTTAAGCAGATTGTGTATACCGTATTTAGACTTTTAAATGTATTTCCAGGCACCTTAGCACTTGATACCTTTTTAATGGCATCTTGAACCACTTTAAGACTTGGCTAATAAGGAACCTAAAGTATTTCTGATTTCTGTACGATTGAATCACATTTCTATCACCTACTGAATTACTATAAAAGACACGCTTAAAATGGTCTTTCCAACGACGTAATATTTTAACTTGGTGTTTGGTTTCTTTCAGTGGATAGTAAAAGAGATATTCTACAAGTTTTAGGATTATATACATGACTTAAAACATCATAGGAATATATATATATAGGAAAAAGTGAGAGAATCCGTAAATATTTAGTTTAGAGTGTAAATTTATTGTTATTATTATCAATATTACTTGCTTTTTGTATGATATACTAAGTAATATATCCATAATGGTATTTTGTGTCCGTACACTTAGGTCGAGTCGAAAGTTGCATCTCTTCAGGCGAATAAACTTGTGACTTTATGTATCGAGATCCGTTTGTTTTTCTGAAGGTCAATTTATCGTGTGCATAAAGCAGTACTTTTGCTGTATTTACTGTTGTTTAAAAACAATATCTGTTTGTTAAATCTCATCTTCCACTTGTTACAAGACCATTTCCAGGCACCGTAGCACACACACACACACACACACACACACACACACACACACACACACACATATATATATATATATGTATTAATAATTTCGTCATTTCACTTCAGGCAAGGTAGTTTTACTGCCACCGTTGCACAGTGGGTTACATGGGGTAAAGAGATGAGAAAGAGGGTTAGGTTATAGGGGATGTCAGTTGAAGGGTAATTCACGGATGAAAATACCGTTGTAATGTGAGTAGAGTGAATGGAGACCAGAGCTTGAGAGAATTGATGCGGGATAAGAGATGTATATCGGCCTTACATTTAAATTCTTGGAGATTGTAGCTGTCGGGGAAGTAAGTATATGGAAGGGAATTCCACAGGCGGGAATGGCGAGAAAAGAAGCTATTAGAGTTGAAATTGCAGTTACATTTAATTGGTTTCACTGTAAGGGTGGGACCTAGTTTCTAGTCCAGTAGCTCTTGTAAATTCATACATAGGGTGCACCAGTGGGCTAAGATCATTCGAGCAGTAGCCGTGAATGTATTTGTAGAAGAGGCACAGGGAAGCCACGTCACGCCAGTGAGAGAGCGACTGCAGCCGAGCTACAAAGTCTGTATCGATCACATTACAGATTCTCCGTTGGATTTTGTCAAGAACCCAGAGGTGAATAGCAGGGGCCTTCGACCAGATGTAGCAGCAGTATTCAATACAGGGGCGGATGGTAGGTTTATATATGTGAAGCATGGATTCAGACGGAAAAAAAAACTTCCTAGTCCTGCACAGTGAACCGACCTTCTTAGGATTCGATATAGTCATTCCACTTGAAGTCTGCTGAGAGTGTTAGGCCAAGGTGGCGTAATGTTTTTCTCTCGGGCAGGCTTGTGAGTAGGAGCGATTGTCTCTGATGGTTAATAGATCGTAGTTTTATTTTGGAAGCATTAATTTGAGAGCCATTTCTTATCCCTGTCCACCACAGATTGGAGATCTTTCTCAAACTCGGCAGCGAGGTTCGCTTTGTCAACCTCAGCAGATTTTTGATCAAGGCGAGAGTAAACGGTGGTGTCATCAGCGTATTGCTTATTTGAGATCTTATTTGGGATAAAAAGTCGTGAACATTTAAAGTGTAAATTTATTTTTGTGACTATTATTAATATTAGTTGCTTTTTGTATGATATATTAAGTACACTTGTTTCGAATCTAAAGTTGCATTTCTTCAGGCGAATAAACTTGTGACTTTACGTATCGAGATTCGTTTGTTTTTTTGAAGGTCAAAGTATCGTGTATATAGAGATAAGTGGTGATCATGTCAGAAAGTTCATATGCGTGCTTTTTTTGTGACAGTTGATTTTATTATATTTTTCTCGATGTTTCCAAGTACTTTCTATCTCTTTCCTTGATCATCTTCAGAGATGTAAGGTGTGCTAACAAAAATACACGCAAAACTGTGTTGCGAAAAATTACAGATAATAAAATAAACTATGATACACAGCTTTTCTGACACTTTCAGTTATAATCCGAGAAAGATTATAAGCGTCCGTCGCGAGAAGCGTCCGTCACGTGATGTAGAAAGCAATAAATGTTGAATATTTTTAAACGGAAATCTAACTGTAATAAAACTTTTAAATGTCGTTTTAAAGAAAAAGAATTTAAATGTATCTAAAAATGTTTAACTATTGAAATATTTATAAAGATTCAAAATACCTAAGTCCCTATTTAACCCTAGCCTATATGTATTTAATTTTAAAATCCAGTATTTTTCTTTCTTTCTGCGTGAGTATGTGGAACTAAAATTGGAATCTATCAGTAAACATTTGCAGTTTTCTAATGTGTGTCCTGGTTGATTGAAGTGTTCAGCTATGGGGGAATAAGGGTTGTTTTGGCGTATGCTTAGTTTATAAAATTTAAAAGTATTATTACAGTTAGATTTACGTTTAAAGATATTCAAACTCTATTGCTTTCTACATCACGTGTCGGACGCTTCTCGCGACGAACGCTTCTCGCGACGAACGCTTCTCGCGATGTGGCTTCAGTCGGTGATTCTATATATATATATATATATATATATATATATATATATATATATATGGTTTCCATTTCGGAGTATGTTTTTCCTGATATTTGAATGTCACCGTACTTTGTGCTTTCTTGATCCAGATTTCTGGCCTCGGTATGCATTGAGAATTAAGCAACATGTCCTCATTAAGATCAATAATCACATCTTACCTAGGAATGAACTTGTCCCAAATACTTGCGGTTCTACCATTTGCGAGAACTTATTAAATAACGAGTCGAATTCTCCACGCATCAACTCGTCAACGCAGTCAACTCCAAGCTACTCACACCCGTTGATCTAAAAAAACGTCTAACACAGGAGCTTATTTTAAGTAAATATCGACTCAGTATACAATCTTTTCCTTAAGTCGATATAAATACTTTGCCTTCTATGTGCCGTGTCGTTTCAAGACATAGGCGAGTATGGCCCTCCACATCTCTCTATCCTTTGTATCTATTAACAAAGTTTCTCTATTTTAGTCAGTCAGTTAAGTGCAATACGTGATACCCGCTTGGTGATCATGTCCCTCTCGATATGGTTTCCATTTTGGAGTGTTGTATGTTTTTCCTGATATTTGAATGTCACCATACTTTGTGCTTTCTTGATCCAGATTTCTGCCCCCGGCATGTATTTTCCAATATCATCTCTTTTTTATTACTGGTAGGATTTAAAATCAATATTTATTCGAACCCAGCTACCGCTATCTTAGGTTAAAGGTTAGCGGGGTCACGGTGATTTCCTCACTATCAGAAATTCAATTCAATCTGCAACCCATACACTTTTTTAATTAACTAAGATGTCATTAATTTGTCTCACGACATGAAGTATGTGGTTCCACGTGTGAGTTGAATTCTCCCCGAATGAACTCGTCAACGCAGTCAACCTCGAGCTACTCACACCTGTTAACCTAAAAAACGCCTACTTACTATATAACACTGCAGCTTATTTTAAGTAAATATAAACTTAGTATAAAATCTTTTCCCCAAGTCGATATAAATTCTTCGCTTTCTATGTGCCGTGTCTTTTCAGGAGATAGGCGAGCATGGCCCTTCAAATGTCTCTATCTCTTGTATCTCTTAATACACTGTCTCTATTTCAGTCAGTCAGTTAAGTGCAGTACGTGACATACACTTGGGTGATCATGTCCCTCCTGAGACATGACTGACTGGGCAGAAGATTTTCCCGCAGTAGGTTGCCATTACTTTCTGCGGCTTGTCAGTTAAGTACCATATGTGATACACGTTTCGGCGATCATGCCTCGAAAGAGACATGACTGACTGGGCAGAAGTTTATCCCGCAGTAGGTTGCCATCACTTTCTGCAGTAGACTGGTTGCCAGCCAAGGATATAGAACCCAATCTGTCCTGTTATTTAACCCATAACTGGAGAAAAGAGACGGATAAATATCGTTCCCAATGGTATTTGCGCGTAAGTGAATGCAAGGAATTCAACTAAAATTCGAACTGGGATAGCCAATTTCTTGTTCCGAACCGATATCCACTGCAACACAACACATCTTCTAGTTACCCCTCCCAAATCCTGTTCTGTAATCTATTTGCTCAAACCCATCCAGTATCTCATACATTGCTTTTATTTATTACTCCTTCTATCTATCTGTCCTGTGGAAATCAGATTCTCCAAGCCTTCCTTCCTCACTACATATCCCAGAAACTTCAACTGTCTCTTTCTGATGTTAAGTGTAAGTTTCCTTTTCGTTTCCATTCTCTCCAAAAACTTGTCGTTTCTAACTTGTTCGAGCCATGGTATACTTATCATCCTTCTGTAGAACCATATTTCGGTTGCTTCAAGTCTTTCCTACATCTTTGATGCGATTGTTCAGCATTCACTGCAACACTGAACGACAGAAATCACATAACAATCCAGTACTCCCTTCTTTGCCCGTCTCTCAATATTCAACTCAGTTTTTAGAATTCACCTTCGTCATTCCAATACACTTTCCGTCCTATGTTAGAACTCTTGTCAGCTACTTAAATTTTTGTATCTGGTTGATTTGAACATCCCTCTCTTGTAGATGGTATTTTAGGCACCTCTTTTAACTGGTGACCATACATTCAGTTTTCGTGTGGTTTATGGTTAGCCTTTTCTTTTCGCTTTCTGTAGCTAATTACTGCAGAAGGTCTTGTAGTTTCATTTTCGCTGCTGCTATAAGCACAGTATCATCTGCGTATCTTGCGTTATTCATATTCTTGCATTATTCATAAAACTTTTAATTCAAAACATCAAATATTTAAAATAAATATTTTAACGAAGTGAAATTAAATAATAATTACATCTAATTTTATAACAATCTCAATCTACGACATTAATCTTGCCTCGTACATACGGAGTGGCGAAAGAACACAGTGCGCTGCTAAAGAATACGTCATCATACGTCGCTAGAGGGAGGAAGATAGCTTTGGCAATTTCCGGGTTCTACGCCATATTGGATTGCTCTGCATTCGCTCTCTTTCGTTTGTGTTGTGTTTATGGAAACGTACTTCCATTCATTATGTCTGCTAAGCCTAATGTAACCTCTTCTGATGAAGATGCTTCCATGAAAAGAAAAGTTTTCAATATGGAAGTGAAATTAGACATTGATAAACGCTGTAGGAACAGAGAAAAAGCGTCGAATATTAGCCGGTTGCTTGGCTTAAGATGTAAATGTATATTTGTTTTTTTCGGTGTAGAATAATGCTGGCTGGTGCGGGGCATTCATGCTTGCCAGTGAAAATGATAAGATTTTGCCGAATTGTTAAATAATATCTTGGTCGGTGTGGAATTTTGCCAAAAAATGTATTTTACACTGCGCGACGTAGAGAGCTGTCACTGCGTGCGAGAACGAAGTTGCCGATCTAGAATAATGTTTTGGCTGAAGAGGGTTAATAAGAGTCAGCACTCGAAGTATGACGGAGTCAGTAAGTCAATTAAACGCGCTTTGGACGATTATATCTCGAAATAGACATGAATGACTGGGCAGAAGATTATCCCGCAGTAGGTTGTCATTGCTTTCTGCGGTAGACTGGTTGACAGCCAAGGCTATAGAACCCAATCTGTCTTATTATTTAACCAATAACTGGAAGGAAGAGACGGATTAATACCTTTTCCAAGGGTATTTGTGCATCAAAGAATGCAAGGAATTCAACTGGAATTCGAACTCAGCTTTCAGATTTCTCGTTTCTAGTCGATATCCACTGCACAACAACGCACCTGTTAAACAAACTATAACTGGCGACGTGCATATTCATTGGTCAGTATGGGGATCGAACACATGACATTCACGTTATTAGCACGATGCTCTAAGCAACTGAGCTGTAAAAAGTATCGGGTGGACCAACTATTTAAGTGACGTCAGCTGTCACAGAGAGTCAGTTTAGAGTTGAGTCTAGCAGTTTACAGACATCAGTCGAGTCGTCAACTCGTGCGTGTGCTTCTTGTCAACAAATCCCTGACTCCTCATACGTCAGTGAGACAAAAAAGAGAATAATAATATAAAATAATTGAATATTTTTATATGTCCATCATGGCGTTTTTTATCAGAAAAGCCGAGACGATCTTCAATTTTGGGTCCCGTCTATTCTTCCACGAATTGATATGCAACAGTAAGGATAGTTTCTTGTTAAATTATGTTTAAACATAGTGAATTCCTGATAGAAAAAAACAAAACAAATAAACAACTCATCTTTGTTTTTTCATTTTTATGCAGATCTTCAGATGAAAGAGAGACAAGACCTTACGCTTCGTCATCTCATCTACCAAGACGAATAACGCCACTGGAAATAAATATTCAAGCGACTAAAAAAAATAATTTAATTATATATATTATATTTATACCCTCCATATGTTTTTCCAGTTCAGATTATGTCAAAATATGTCATAGATGTGCGTTGTAGTGCAGTGGATATCGACTAGGAACGACAAATCGGAGAGCCGAGTTCGAATTACAGTTGAACTCCTTGCATTCACTTACGCACAAATGCCCTTGGGAAAGGTATTAATCCGTCTCTTCCCTATGTGTTAAATAATAGGACAGATTGAGTTCTATAGCCTTGGCTGGCAACCAGTCTACTGTAGAAAGCAATGACAACCTACTGCGGGATAATCTTCTGCACAGTCAGTTATGCCTCTTTCGAGATATGACCGCCTAAAGCGTGTATCATGTATGGCACTTAACTAACTGATGTCATAGAAATGTATATATGTATATTTCTGAAATGGTGTATTGTATTTTTGCTATTTACATTGTACTCTCTAGTCGTTTTTAAGTGATTTGAATTTCGAACGGAACTTTTAATTTCGTCTACCCAGGTAAATTATTCTAGTTCCACGTGCCTTTCCTCTTCCGGATATATCAGTTATTACCCTTTAACTCAACTCTCCTTGTTACTGTTCCTCTCTGCTGTGGCCAGATATTGAACTCACTACTGTTTGGGTCAATTTACTAGATCACTTCAACCAACGCTTTTATCCCCTGAGACATGTATTCAAAATAATGTGTTGTTATATCCTTGATTTTTCTTTTTTTCTTTTAATTAAGAATCTATTTCCATTGTTAAATAATGTAAGTTTAGTAGTAGGAGAGAAATGTTTGATATACAGGGCCTTTCTAAAAGCGAGATCTTTCTGATAATGTTATTAATATAAAATTCTATTGTTTTCTACCATAATTTTTTTCTTCGGTGTTCTTGTAAACTATGGATTGATAGATGTATTTTTTATAGAAGTTTGTTCTGATAAGTAAAACATGAGTCGTCTATTCAAGGAAGTGGTAGTATGTCCATAACAATTAATTAATTTGTGACAAGAAACACAGTCCTGTGCTGGATAATGAAATTTATACATTATATTGGTTATCGCTAGTTATGATTTCATAGGGTTATTTTGATTAATAACAAGGTTTGCAGTTTTCCATTTTCTGTAATATAAAACTTAAAAACTTACGCGTTTTTTCTGGAATTACGGTAGAAATATGGTGTTTAATGGTTCTTCGTATAGTGAATTCATCCTGCTTATATACTGTGTATCTGGTTTCAATAAAATATGTTTATATTTTATTACTGTTGTGTATTTTTTGTAAGAATGATTTTATTTGTTTCTCAATGATGTAGTTGGGAAAATTATTGTTGACTGATTTTTTTATGTATTTTAGCTCACTCAGGAACATGGCCGTATCTGACTACCGGGCACACCGGGCACACCGGGCACACCGGGCACGGGTCCAGGCCGATCCGTGCAATCATAGTAAAAATCCGGGCAAGGAAAAAATGTCTTCGTCAGAAATCAAACTAAACAATTCACAAAGAAAGAAAGAAAGAAAAACGAAGAAAACATCCGAATGAACGCAGTAAAAATGTTTGTTTATTTATTAATTTTGGGAGAAATGACTGGTTATACTCAGAAAGTCCGAACCCGATTTCCTGCTTTCGTTCGCGTTCTATGCCTAATTTCCATTGGAATAACCGAAAAAATCCGCAAAAATCATTTTTTCTGGAAACTGATGACACTGATGACATCATCACATTGTCAACTAATAAATCCGGGCAATTTTTTCTGTGGCAGGTGTTTTTTTTTAGCATCAACTACGGCCATGCAGAAATAATCTTTGGGAATAAGAATTTTGACGTGCTCTACTTAAGATGTTTATTGGAGTTTTTTTCTGAAATGTCTTAGTATTTTGATTAACTACAGTCTATTTATAGCATTTCATACAGGGTAAATTGTTGACATGCCTGACTGCAGTGTACGGGTATTTTATACCTTTTCGAGCATAGGCTACTATAGTTTAGAAGACAAGAGTTTGTACTAGTGTTATTTTTATTTTTATTTTTTATTTTTATTTTATTTTTTTAAATACAGGTAAGTAGTAAATACTTTGGATTTTAGTTTGTGGTGATATCGAGCAAGCGAGGAAGCGGATGTGTGCCCTCAGAGGTCAAGATAACAAATGACCAGAACTGGTCTTTGCGCATCTGGGCTCTACGCAAAAGTTCCGGTGGAAAACCAAAAATAAATAAATATCAAATTCCTTTTACGGACCCTTTTCGCGAGCCGACGTGAATTGTGTTTATCGTCCAGTGAGAAGCTCAGAAATAAATCCGGATGTGAATTCCCAAATGACTTGTTCGGAGACCCCGAAAATAAAATAAAAAGATGACCCCCCCCCCAAAAAAAAAAGAAAACAATAGACAGTAGAGAAAATAGGAGCATAATTAACACGTCCCTTGACAAACGTCAAGTGATCGTATTATGGTTGCCTCTCCTTTCTCTCTCATCTTCTTTTCTTCACTGTTCACCAATCCACTTAATAACTGACCTGTACTCAAAGGACTGAGCGGAGACTTCAAAGACACTCCTAACAAACAAACGCTTACACATACACACGCACAAACTCTTTTCGGCAATTACTGCTATGAACATTTTAAACGACCTTTGTACCAACCAAAAGACATTACTTTTATTTGTAAAAACCTTAATTTATATATATATATATCTATATCTATATATACTAACAAAATAGCAAGATCGCCAAGATCGCCGCGCTTCGCACAACGCCGTTAACATAAAACCGCGGTCGGTCTTGGCGATCTTGCTATTTTGTTAGTGTGTTTGCTCTGCGTTACTGCCTTCTAGTTAAATACTTTTCGGTTGTGTGTATCGAGCACTTTTCTTTTCTGGTTGTTTGTTCCGTTAGAGGGTTTTTTTTCTTTTTTCTTTTTACTGGGAGGAACCGTATGTATTGTCGGTCCCACGCAGTTTTCTTTTTTTCCCCCTCTTTGCCCAAAGCTTTATAGCCGAGGGCAATAACGGATTTAGATTCTGCTGGTCATTCATAGTCTTAGAAAGTCCCTTCTATAAAATTTTGAGATTAGAATACACGCAGAGTCGGTTTAATAATTATTATTATTATTATTATTATATCTCTATATATATATATATATGTGTGTGTGTGTGTGTGTGTGTGTGTGTGTGTGTGTGTGTGTGTGTGTGTGTGTTGTTTCTATACGCAATTTGCTTTTCTTGTTTTATGCCCCTCTTATAGTAGGCTATATATTAACAAGGCCAAATCAACTTAATCTGTTTCAAAACACACATAGACTTCACTGTAATGGATAACCCACTATAAGTTCTATGTCAACATCAAGGAATGGTATACTTTTATTAACCATGAGTAAATTTTAGCGTTGAGATTACAAAACTTAATTTTAGATTAGTAGTTTTTATCAAAGCAAAAATGTTGTCAACCTAGATGGCTGGGTTTTCAGTTATTTTAAACACTGTTTTCAATATAAGATATGTAAAAGTTAGAGAAAGCAAAAATGGGCTTCCCATGTTGACGCCATTATTTTGGATGTAAGAGTTGACATTATGATCATAAAATGGAGCTTTCCTGGTGAAGGCGGGGAGTAGTTTCCGAAGAATGGCTGGTCGCATTTTTGGAGGAGGGATCGACGGACGCTTGTTTTTTTCAACTCGGACATTGGTAAAAGGTTTTTCAACATCGAACAAAGCTAGTGTACTACCTGTGAGATCTGTTGCTTTTAAAACATGGAAGAATTCATTTGTTGATGCAATGGTCTGTTGAGTATGTATGGAGAACTTATGTAATTGAAAGTTTTCGATATCTGATATAGAGGTGTAGGTATTTGGGAGATTATAGGTTGGAGAAGAAAACCTGATTTATGGGATTTAAATTATCGCACAGATGTGCTAGTTGGTAATCTCCGACAATCATCTTGATTTTTAAGCTACCTATTTCCTCGTCGTTCGCTGGAATTAGTCAATTTTTTATTTTTTTATTTTTAATCATTTCACCCCAAGCAAGGCATTCCACTGCCACTATAGCGCAGGGGTTTACATAGGGGAAGTGATGAGAAAGAGTGGTTAGTTATAGAAAATGTTAGAAGAAGGCTGATAGACGGGTAAGAATACCGAGGATGAGGGTTGGGTAGATGGGAAGAGTGTTTGAGAGAATGGATGCGAGTTAGTGTGATAAGAGATGTCTATTGACTTTACATTTAAATTCCTTGAGATTGTAGCCGTCGGGGAAGCAAGTATATGGAAGGGAATTCCACAGGCGGGAAGAGCGAGAAAAGAAACAGTTAGGGTAGGAATTGTGGTTGCATCTTATCTGTTTCGCTATAAAAGGGTGGAGCCTAGTTGATAATCTAGTATCTCTTGCAAATTCATACCTAGGGGGCACCAGTGATCTAAGTTCATCGGAGCAGAAACCGTGAAAGTATTTATAGAAGAGGCACAGGAAAGCCACGTCGCGCCAGTGAGAGAGTGACTGCAGCCGAGCTGCCAAGTCCATATCGATCATATTACAGATTCTCCGTTGTATTTTATCAAGAACCCGGAGGAGAATAGCAGGGGCACCCAACCAGATAAGCAGCAATATTCAGTACACGGGCGGATGGTAGATTTATATGTGTGCAGGATGGATTCAGACGGGAAAAACTTCCTGGTCCTGCACGGAGAACCCACTTTCATAGCAGCGGATTTAGCAATGGATTCGATATTTTCATTCCACTCGAGGTCTGCTGAGAGTGTGAGGTCAAGGTAGTGTTTTACTCTCAAGGAGGCTAGCCTGTTGCATTCTAATGTTAGATAGGAGCGATTGATGGTTAATTGATAGCAGCTTCGTTTTGTAAGCATTAAAATTTACGAGTCATTTCTTACCCCAGTCTACCACGGATTGAGGGTCATTCTCGAGCTTGGCAGCGAGGTTCGCTTTGTCACCCTCACCAGATTTTTGATCAAGGTGAGAGTAAACTGTGGTGTCGTCGGCGTACAAGCCTACAAACCTTTTCATTGTTTCTGTGGTGTTTTTCCTTAATGTAGTCAAATTTTTGTGTCATCAACAGTAGATGGTAATTTCTGTCTGTACATAATTATTGTTTTTGTCAGCGCGTCTGAGGAAGATACTGGAATTTTTATGTAATACTTTTGTGGCTGATTTGAGTTTCCTAAGGATGAAATTATTGTGTTTGCTGTAAGAAGAGTGGTTTTACAAACTCTCTGTATTTAGCCTGTCGTGTGCGTTAGATCTCGTACGTCTAGGCCTGGCGCACCGTCACCGGCTTCCGTGGTTCGCTGCTGCTTCTGCTGCTGCTTCTGCTGCTGCCCGTCGTCCGCCGTGTTGCCATTGCCGCCGCCGCCGATGTGAGCTGAGAACGACTACGACGACGACGCCGCCGGCGCACGCCGGAGCAGAGTCGAATACGAAAACAACGGGATGTGCGTTGTGGTACATTGGATATCGGCTCGGAACGAGAAATCGGGGAGCCGAGTTCGAATTCCAGCTGAATTCATTGCCTTCACTTACGCGCAAAAACCCTTGGGAAAGGTATTAATCCGTCTCTTCCTTTCAGTTATGGGTTAAACAATAGAACAGATTGGGTTCTATAGCCTTGGTCGATAACCAGTCTACCGCAGAAAGCAATGGCAACCTACTGCGGGATAATATTCTGCCCAGTCAGTCATGTCTCTTTCGAGACATGATCGCCCAAGCGTGTATCACGTATGGCACTTAACTGACTGACTGTATTTAGAAAATCTGTCAGATTTTGGTGCATCCTAATTAAATTTTCAGTAGTCAGCTGTTGGGTTAGAGTTGTTCCATTATGTTTTCTTTTAAATGGGGTCGTATCTAGGTTGGAGTAGAGATTTGGGCCGATATTCAATAATTCGGTTTGGTCGTCAGTGAGTTCGTGACCATAGACTTTTAGGAAGTTACATTTACCATTGTGGGTGTGTTTTTTTTAGTAATGCAGTGTTGTTGGTTGAGTTTTAATGGGCTATTTAGGTGGTTAAGATGGCGTTCAATAGCTGTTTGTTATATCGTGCTCTTTGTATATTGAAGAATCTCCTTGTATTTTTTAATTTCGGTTTCAAGGTTTAGTATCTTCTCTGTGGCTATTATTAGTTGTTTTCCTACTTTTTATTAAATTAATGAAATCTTCTTTGTCGGCCGTATTTAATGAAAACCCATATATATATGAATAAATGTGAATCCGGAAAAATATAAATAATATTAGACAGGTTTTAGTCGATAACACACGATAATACTCACACATACACACAGTAAATAGAACCTTCAGATATTGGAGGCTATCTACATTTAATCAAATTTCAATCTAGTTACAACACATTACATTGCATTTAGACATATGTTTATGTTAACATTTCGGTCTTTCAGTTGGTGTGATACATTACAAATTTACGACCTGCGTCTGCTATTCGGTGACTGTTACCGTCGCATAGCAATCTATTACCTCAATACAAGATAATGTCATTTTTGATGGTGGATGTCTTTATGTTAACGTCCCTGTAACCTCTCTGAAGATGGCTCATGTGAGCCGAAAGCTTAGAACAAGCATAATAAAAAAAAATATATCCAAATGTTGAACAATTTTTGCCTTTATTTATACCTGAAATTAAAAGCAAAACAAGATGTTTAGGACGGCTCATGATTAAACATTTTAGACAATCATTTTCTGTCATATTTAACAATATATATATATATCCGAGTGAATACAGAACGAAGAAAGAATTCTTACAACATCCAAAACATTAATTTAAAACAGTGCTCGATATATAATATATAGAGCTGTGAATATTTATTATAAATTATATTTTAGAACATGCACATAATTATTCTATATATATCCACTACAATTGAAGTTTCAATGTCGAAACAAACGTACCTTTGTAGTGGATATATATAGAATAATTATGTACATGTTCTAAAATATAATTTATAATATATATATATATATATATATATATATATATATATATATATATATAATGTAAAACCGTGGCGATAAATACTCAAAACCATATATATATATATATATATATATTAGTTATCCAGACTTGTCATCTGTGGTGTGTTGGATAAATGAGAGTTTATCTAACCACATCCTCCCCGAGTTTGTGTCTCCAAACGAGTCAATATTTTGATTGACTACATTCAATTTATATCATGTCGCACCAGGTAAATATTTTCCTATGAGTGACAGTCCTAACTGAAGTGAACGGATATTGCTCTGCTTGACGGTGGGCTTTGATTAAACAAAATGAGGACTCTTGATGTTTTGCTGGGCAGATAACTGCGTGTCATAAATCAATATTTAAACTATATATCGTAAATATATGAATTTACACCCAAGCACCTTGAGATCATTTAGTATTAAAGCTATATCTTGTTTTTCATTTACTAATAATTCTTTATTTCTTAATGTTGGGAACTCTGTCTATAAATTTGGCTTGTCTTATCCGTGTTATCTGCAAGTAATTTACTGGTTACCTCTTTCTCAAGTAAAATTAGTTTATGTTATATACAGGGTTCTCAAATTACGCATTTGAAAACTTTCTCAAGAAATAATTCCAACAAATAAAGACGATTCTAATTTAAATAATGCATATGAAGGCCGTATTTACGAGAAATGCACGCTGTCAAGTTCTTGCTTCAAGTTTTAGGATGTTTTCAAATCGATATACGTTATGATCAAAAATTCAAAATAATGGCGTATACCACAAGCAACACCAGTTTCAGCATCAGGATGTATGGCAACTAACTGGAAGAAGAGACCAACTTCAAATATTTGGACGCAACCCTCTTAAAAGATGGCACATGCAACATAGAAATTTGCACACGGATCGCTACAGCCATATTAATGTTGGCCAGAATAGAATAAATATGGAAGAGCAACATCAGCATTCATACGAATTTTTGCTCCTCCTCTACGGGTGTGAGACTTGCATAGTTTTGGTTGAGTCAGAAAAAAAGATCCAGTTGTTTAAGAACAAATGTCTCAGACACTAGAGCAATCAACATTTCGTTATGTCTAAAGGGTTAAAGAGCGATTAACTCTGAAAATATTCTACATAAATTCGTTTTCCGATCAGTTTGGCACGTTTCAATTCCGGTACGATCTTACATGACGATAATAATTGTTACTAATGGAAATAAAGTCAGTATGCAATTATATATATATATATATATATTTTTTTTTTAATCATATCACCCCAAGCAAGGCGGTAACGCCACCGATGCGCAGGGGGCTACGTAAGGGTAAAAAGAATGGAGAAGTGAAAGCCGGAAACCACATCCTAAACAGGAAACAAGGGATGAGCCTCTTCACCTGTTCAATAGATGTGGGTGGAGTGTGAACCGGGCGATAGTTTAGTCTATCTACTCCAATATATATATATATATATAGCAATATCAATTATAGTAATAATATCAATAGCAACCGAACTAAATCTGTCAAGATTATCAATAATTAAACTACAACTAAGAATGTCTTGAAACCCACCGGGAACTAACCCGAAGGGAAAAGAAGGGGAAAAAAAAAAGAAACAAACGAAATATATATATATATATATATATATATATAACGTCTTGGATCTTTGTTCTTTCTTACGAATGCTTGACTTTTTGTTCAGGTATTTCGTTTGTTTCTTTTTTTTTCCCCTTCTTTTATAATATATATATATATATATATATATATATATATATATATATATATATCGCACTTTGAGTGCTGGTGCTAATAAAATAGTGCTTGAATTATAATAACAGAACCAAAATTTGTATTGATTATAAATAAATACTTTTCTGACAACTTCGAGTTTCATGCACACTGTAATCGTTCAGGTGCCGATTGAAAACTGAGCATTGAAAAATTTAAATATTCATATTTATACCGTACTGTAATGATAGTGAATGTTGCAATGGATATCGACCCGAAACGACAAATCGGTGTGCCAAGTTCGAATTCCAGTTGAATTCTTTGCATTTACTTACGCACAAATACCCTTGAGAAAGGTATTAATTCGTCTCGTCCCTCTAGTTATGGGTTAAATAATATGACAAACTGGGTTCTATATCCTTGAATGGCAACCAGTCTACCGCAGAAAGCAATGGCAACCAACTGCGGGATTATCTTCTGCCCAGTCAGTCATGTCTCTTGAAGACATGATCGCCCAAAGCATGTATCACGTATGGCACTTAACTGACTCAATGTAAACAAACGTAAACAAAGACAATTTATTTACGATATTTTACGAATTTACATTAGAATACGAAAACAAAGCAGATTTATATTAAGTTGATCTGAATATCTTTCTTGGTTTTTGTTTTCGATTTCGCCTGTAAAGAAAGGAATTTTTTGTAAAAAGTATAACCCAATATAAAAACGAGAGAGCTGACTATGAGACAAAGCAAACCATTTTGAAGCTGAGAAATGAAGAAAAATAGATCAGAGCTATTAAGCAAACATTGGACATAACTAACGCAACAATTTTGAAAGTTAAAAAAAAACAGGTTTACTGGGTAACAGACATAAAACAGGTCAGCCAAGGAACACAAAAATTGATGACCGAATATTGTTAGAGCAGTGAAAAAAAAAAACAAACAAAAAACGAAAAAACAATAGTCAGCGACACTACCATAAACTTCCAGCTTGCAGGGGTAGGTTTCCCAATGCACCATTCGATGAAAATTTTGAGAGCAAAAATATATAGGCCATATCACAAAATGCGAACCACTCATCGGCAGTAAGAATGGTAAGGACAGGTTGAAATTTGTAAAGAAGTACAGAGTTAAGCGAAAAAGGATTCTGGAATAATCTTTTATGGACTGATGTGATGAAAATTAATCTCTACCAAAGTGACTGAAAGGCCAAAGTCTGGAGAGAGAAAGGATCTGTTAATTCTTCAAAGGATACAAGCACATCTGTGAATCATGATGAAGTTAGTGTCTTGACTTGGGTTTGCGTGTCTGCATCTGGGACAGGCTCAATCATTTCTATTGATGATCTAACATGATGCTAACATCATAATTATTACAGCAGTCTACAGAATCAGTTTGTCACTTTACAGAATAGCCATCCAAACTAATCGGGTAGAAGTTTAACACGCAGGAGATTTAATTGGAGTAGATAGACTAAACAATTGGAGTAGATAGACTAAACAATTGGAGTAGATAGACTAAACTATCGCCCGGTTCACACTCCACCCACATCTATTGAACAGGTGAAGAGGCTCACCCCTTGTTTCCTGTTTAGGATGCGGTTTCCGGTTTTCTCTTTTCCAATCTTTTCACTCTTTTCCTTTTTTATTAATTTTTTTTTTTTTTCAACTGGAGTAGATAGACTAAACTATCGCCCGGTTCACACTCCACCCACATCTATTGAACAGGTGAAGAGGCTCACCCCTTGTTTCCTGTTTAGGATGCGGTTTCCGGTTTTCTCTTTTCCAATCTTTTCACTCTTTTCCTTTTTTTATTTTTTTTTTTCAATTGGAGTAGATAGACTAAACTATCGCCTGGTTTACACTCCACCCACATCTATTGAACAGGTGAAGAGGCTCATCCCTTGTTTCCTGTTTAGGATGCGGTTTCCGGCTTTCTCTTTTCCATTCTTTTTACCCTTACGTAGCCTCCTGCGCATCAGTGGCATTACCGCCTTGCTTGGGGTGATATGATTAAAAAAAAAACAAAAAAAAAACAATAACTTAAACCCAACTCCCAACACCACTAATGATTTATCAAAAACAAAAATTGTGGAATGTTTTAGACTGAACAATTCAGTCCCCAGACATCAACCCGATAATGCCTGCATTTAACTTAACTCTCTGAGTGATTTGCTCACCACTGCTGTAGCCTGGTATTGAACTCACAATTCTTTGGGTCAAGTCACTGGAACTAACGCACGTCTATATCCACTGGATACAAGTGATAAGTGAAAGAGAGATAACTACGTGGCTACCAGAAGTAGTATCACCCATGGAATCAAAATGATATACCCCAGTGATCGTAATAAAAATTTCAGTTTGAAATTCCTAGTACCTGAGAAAGTCCATAGCGTACATCCGCCGAAACATTGTAAACATGTCAGTAGAGTACAATAGTCTGTATTGTGTAAATAATGTAAATATGTTGTTGTCGGAATTTTTAGATGCACCTGTGTACTTTGCCAACGAGATGAGAAATAAGCAATGAAATGAGACTCACTCTTCCGAAGAATTTTATTGTGGTTGTTTTTCGATTGTACTTATCCCATGTGTTGCATTACTATATGAAAGTTGATAGATTTTGATAATTATATTGACAGGTTTCGGGTTGAAGAGGGTTTGTAGAATACTCTCTGTGGAAACAGTATTCCATGAGTAAGCCTACGTTTAATCCTTTAATATGTGATTCTATTTTAAATATAAAGACTCTAAAACACTTGTCAGATTCCGGTTGGTTGAAATGTGCAGCGATAGGGAAATTTCTTTGTTGCTGCAGATTTCAGAGTTCAGTCACTTTCTTACCGGCGCAATGTGGCTTTCCTGTGTCTCATCTACAAATACTTTCACGACTTCTGCTCCAATGAACTTAGCTCTCTGGTGCCCCCACCCTACGTATGAATTTACACGAGCCACAAGATTAGCAACTAGGTCCAACCTTTTTACAGTGAAACCAATAAAATGTAAACGAAAATTCTATTTCATAGCTTCTTTTCTCGCACTTCCCACCTGTGGAATTCCCTTCCGTTTACTTGCTTCCCCGACAGCTGCAATCATCAAGAATTTAAATGTAAAGTCAATAGTCATCTCCTATCTCACTGACTTGCATCCTCTCTCTCATGCTTCTTTCTCCGTCCACTGAACTCTCATCGGTATTCTCATCCTTCTCTTACCCACTTCCTGACACCCTCTTTAATCTGTCACTCTTTCTCATCACTTTCCTTCTATGTAACCCCATGCGCCCCAATAACAGTAAACTGCCTTATCTAGAGCGATATGGTTATAAAAAAAATTGAATTGAATTTTCAAATTAGAATTGCATATTAAAAAATTAAACAATTATTTAGGCTTACTCATAGAATATATTTTTACAGTCTTCTACAAATCTTTCACAACCCTAATCGTGGCAATCTTCTTCTTCTATGTGCCTTGTTCTTTCAGGACGTAGGTGACCATGGGCTTCCACGTCTCCCTATTCCTCCTGTGATACTATTTTGTATGAACATTTGTCATTGAGAAAGATATCTTCAAAGAGGGTACCGTGTTTGCTCACGGTATATAAAAAACAACAACGCGTCGACGATTCAGAGCCTTGTTTGCAACTGTTTCAACGCAACAAGAGAGGGTTTTTTTTTTCACATATTGCCTAAATGTAGACATTTAACCTACCCATATCCTGCTTTTCCCGATTATCTTCTTAATAGTTACGTAGTCAATTTGGTTTTTCGTTTCTCATCCTGGGTTTCTTCATGGGTTCGCCATGGGCATCATCGTCTTGGATGGTCTTGAAATCAAATGTTGTCTATTAGCTAGTAATTCACCATGCACTCAGTTAGTCAGTTAAGTGCCATACGTGATACACGCTTGGGCGATCATGTCTCGAAAGAGACATGACTGACTGGGCAGAAGATTATCCCGCAGTAGGTTGCCATTGCTTTCTGCGGTAGACTGGTTGCCGACCAAGGCTACAGAACCCAATCTGTCCTACTATTTAACCCATAACTGGAAGGAAGAGACGGATTAATACCTTTCACAAGGGTATTTGCGCGTAAGTGAATACAATGGATTCAACTGGAATTCGAACTCCGCTCACCGGCTTCTCGTGCCGAGCCGATATCCACTGTACCACAACGCACATCCGCCATGCACTACTGGACCCATTGTAAATATACATAGGCTTCAGATCTTAATTGAATGGAAATGCTCACATGTATGTTTTTTGTCCATAAGATTTCAGAGGACCGAGTTCGAATTCTCTAGTTGAACTCCTTGCATTCACTTACGCGCAAATACCCTTGGGAAAGGTATTAATCTGTCTCTTCCCGCCAGCTATGGGTTGAATAGCAGAGCAGATTGGGTTCTATAGCATTGGTTGGTAATCAGTCTACTGCAGAAAGTAATGGCAACCTACTGCGGGAAAATCTTCTGCCTAGTCAGTAATGCATCGAAAGAGACATGATCGTCTAAGTGTTTATTACATATGGCATTAAACTGACTGGCAGTAAATATCCCTACGGGTTTATTGTGATTTCCTAGTCAGAATTTGCCAGCTATTTCCCCATCCCTTTCCATGTATATTTTGACATTAAGGTTTCTCATAGTAATTATAATTTCTTGCGATTTACACTGAGCCTTGGCGTTGTCTATCTTAGATTCGGAAGATTCGATTTCTACTTTCGCATAATGTGCTATCCGTGTATACACAATTATGATTGATAAGTTGAAAAAAATTCATTTCAGTTTAACTAGTTTATTACCGGATTCGCCAATATATCCACTATTGGGACATATTGAACAAAAGAGGAAGTATATAATATTTTCGCTGTCACAAGTGAGGCGTGGTGGCTGCAATTTGATTTTGATGTTGGGTACAGAGAATATTGTGTCGTTTACCAAATGTTTACAAATTAGGCACCTGGGTTTCTGACATTTTAAATTCCCTGATAGGTTTGTGTTTTTTAGATATTTGTTAGAAGTGAGGATAGTTAATATATATGTATATATAGAATAAAAGTGTGAGAGGCCGTGAACGTTTTGTTTAAAGTGTACATTTATTGTTGTTGTTATTATACATGTTATGATACAAGGTAACCAAAAAGGTTCTGTCCATTTTTTATTAGTCGTTGAATGACTTTAAAATATAGACGAATTTTTGTTTTTATCATTTCACCCCAAGCAAGGCATTCCATGCCACTATTGTGCTTGGTGCTACATAGGGGGAGATAAATAGGAGGAGTGGTAAGATATAGGAAATGACAATATCCAAACACGCATTTCTTCATGTCTTATCAATTCAGCTCCTTTGTCGTTTCTCTCTTCACCTGCATATATATACTGCGTTTCTCAAAGTTAAAATCACCATTGTTTGGCAACCTAGTTTCACATATGTCTTAAATGTAGACATTTAACCTAATCATATCCTGTTTAACTTTTTTCTAACTTGCGACAGTTATTTAACGTCCTAACATCCCCTCTTTGAGAATTGTCTTTTGTTTGTTGTGAACAGTCGCTGGATGATGATCAGGTGACAACTGTCACTCTTTTCAAGGGGAGCGAACAATGCTGAAATGTTTTGTCCTCATACCTATTATAGATATCGCTACTTACCGGACGAAGATTTAATTCCGATAGTTTTAACCTCTTTCTGGCCGTTAGCTTTCATATTTTGTTTGATAAATGCCATGATATTTCTTGGGATTGATGGTGGAGTGGTTTTTCGTTGATGTCTTGGTGATTTATTTTTTCTATATTTTTTGAAGTGTTTTTTCCATTTTCTATTCTGCTTTCATCAAAGTTTTTGATATTTCATTGTTTTTTCTTTTATTCTTTATTTATCTTGCTTGCGTTCTGACTTCGTTTCTATTTTTCATTCTTTATTTGTAATTGCCTTTCTTTTT
Source organism: Ascarosepion bandense (assembly GCA_037127315.1). Lineage (NCBI taxonomy): Eukaryota > Metazoa > Mollusca > Cephalopoda > Sepiida > Sepiidae > Ascarosepion > Ascarosepion bandense. The sequence continues at coordinate 122,403 of JBBBDQ010029703.1, read as the reverse complement.
TACTTCCTCTCAACCTTTTTTGTTCTTTCTGAAATTGATTGAACTTTCTTTCTTTCTTTCTTTCTTTCTTTCTTTCTTTCTTTTCAATGCCTGAATTCCTTCAATTTTCTCTTTTTCTCTTTTTCTTACGTTTTTTCTTACCATAATTCTTTCTTTTTTACTCACACTTAATTCCTTTCTTCTAATTTCGTCGCTTTGCTTTATTTAAATTCTAAAAAAATATCTTTTGTAGATTCTAATTTTTTGCACCTAAATATTTCTTTCTTTCTTTTGGTCGATTAATTTTCTGCTTTATTTGACTCTTTATTTTTCATTTTCTTCTTAAATTCTTTCTTTCTTTTTTTTCATTTTTCTTTCTTTCTTTCTTTCTTTCTTTCTTTTGCTTCTGTCATTAATTTGCTACTATATTTGACTCTTTATTTGGCAGTTATTTCTTTAATTTCTGTTGCCATATTTTTTTTTCTTTCTTTCTTTCTTTCTTTCATTTGTTTGTTCTTTCTTTTGTCCATTCTTTTGTTCCTTCTTTCTTTCTTTCTTTCTTTCTTTCTTTTGTTCATTCTTTCTTTCTTTCTTTCTTTCAATTGTTTGTTCTTTCTTTCTTTCTTTCTTTCATTTGTTTGTTCTTTCTTTTGTTCATTTCTTTGTTCATTCTTTCTTTCTTTCTTTTTTTCTTTCTTTCTTTCTTTTGTTTGTTCTATCTTTTGTCCATTCTTTCTTTCTTTCTTTCTATATTACATTAGTATTTTTCTTTAAAAAGATGTTATTACTATTGCTTTATTTCTCATCTTTTCAACTTTCATTTCTAATACGTGGTTTCTATTAATTCGTTTCAAGTACTTTCTTCCCTTTGTTCATTCGTTATTTCTTTCTTTCATTTATTATTCTTCCTTTCTTTCCCATGTTTCTTTTCTTTTATTCGTTCTTTCTTTCTTTTTTAAGGCCTCCTTTCTTTCTTTCTTTCTTTTTTTCTTTTATTTGTTCTTTCTTCCGTTCTGTTGTTTCATTTCTTACTTTCTTTCTTTCTTTCTTTCTCCTCGTCTATTCTTTTTCTATTCTTTATTTGCAAATTTTTAAAAAGTTTTTCTTAGAATTTTCTTTGCTTTTTCGCTTTTCTTTCTTTCTTTCTTTCTTTCTTTCTTTATTTATTTATTTTGTTATTTATTCATGTTTTCTTTCTTTCTTTGCATTTTTCCGAATCGTATTTTTCCCATCCATCTCAACAAAGACTTATTTACCAATTATTGGCTTGATATCGAGGCATGTCGTAACAAGCCCAGAGTGAATACAAACAACTCTTTTATCTGGTCTTTGCACGGCATCACCAGGTTCTTGTTTTTGTTTTTGTTTTTGTTGTTTTTAATGAAGCAAAATATAACATTTCTTTCTCTGTTCATTTCATAACGCAACATATGGCTTCCTGATATTGTTGTTGGCTGCTTTTATGAAAAAGACTCGATATATAACGAGTTAGACTGGAAGACGTATGAAGTGAGGAACGCAGGTGAAAAAGATATGAATGCACGGAATAATTAAAGAAATAAAAAAATGAATGAAAGAAAGAGAGCAATACAGAAATAAATAAAGAAAGAAAGAAGAAAAGAAAGAAAGAAGGTTTGAGTAATGGTTATGATAGTAAGCTTTTCTTATTAGTATACTTTCCACACATACACACACACAAACACACACCCACACGCACACACACATAAAGACACACACACACAAACACACACATCCACACACGCACATACACAAACACACACACACGCACACACACAAACACACACCCACACGCGCACACACACATAAAGACACACACACACAAACACACACATCCACACACGCACATACACAAACACACACACACGCACACACACAAACACACACCCACACGCGCACACACACATAAAGACACACACACACAAACACACACATCCACACACGCATATACACAAACACACAAACACACACAAACACACACATACACACATACACATAAACACACACGTACATATATAGTAACGTAATTTGAAAAATATGCATACGAGGTTACACACATGTATAATATTATCTTCCAGATGTTAATAAAACAATGCTCAAAGTAGTATAAACAGAGCTTTATATATATATATATATATATATATATATATATATATATATATATTGTCTTACGTCGATGGCACGACTCAGACTTTTATGCGTTAAGCGATCATCAGGCACATAATTGAAATCATACAATAGAAAAGATGAAAGGTGTGACTTATGTTTTTTAGAAAACGTCATCATCTTAAAGCTTATAAATAACTGCAATCTACTTAACAAAAACGCGATTAATGATGACCTGCTGCGATAAATATACTTATATTCTTAAACCCTGATTAATACTATATGCGTTCCTACATGCGTTTTCCCATTTCTTTCTCACACCCTTACTTTCGCCTTTTCTTTCTTTCTGTCTTTTTGCCACAAATATCACTGTTAATAATTATGAATTACGTTCTTTTGTTTAATCTGCAATTTAATATATATATATATATATATATATATATATATAGGAAAGAATATTAAAAACGTTTTAAGTTTGAAAATGTGGGTTTTTTTGACAGTATTTGTTTATTTCTACTATTATATTTTATATTTCAGACAGCCCTCGGTCCTTCATCAGAAACAAATGATTTTAAAATTTGAATTAGTAACGTATTTCGCGAGATTTCGCGAGAGCGTCAATGAAGAGTTTGTTTACATCACGTGACGCGTTTGTTTACATCACGTGACGCGTTTGCTGAGAGAGTTTTTGTTTTTACATCAAGTGACGTTGAAAGCGACAGATTTTTTAAAAAAATTATGTTTGTAGACGTAAACCTATCTGTAATAATGCTTGTAAATTTGTTTTAGATAAAAAAATTTTTTAATTGTATCTAAAAAAGTTTTTAAAATATTTTTAATTGTATCTAAAAAAGTTTTAAAAATATTTTTAAATGTATCTAAAAACGTTTTGTTATTGAAGTATTTGTAAAGATACCTAAGTCCCTATTTAACCTAAGCTTGTGTGTATTTAATTTTTAAAATCCAGTATTTTTCTTTCTTTCTGCGTGCGTATGTAGAACTAAAATTGGAGTCTATTAGTAAACATTTGCAATTTTCTAAGGTGTGGTCGGGTTGATTGAAATGTGCTCCTACTGGGGAATATTGATTATTTTGGCGTATATTAACTTTGTGATTATTGAAGCGAAATCTAAAGCTATTACCGGATTCGCCAATATATCCACTATTGGGGCATATTGAACAAAAGAGGAAGTATATAATATTTTCGGTGCCACAAGTGAGGCGTGGTGGCTGCAATTTGATTTTGGTGTTGGGTACAGAGAATATTGTATCGTTTACCAAATGTTTACAAATTAGGCACCTGGGTTTCTGACATTTTAAATTCCCTGATAGGTTTGTGTTTTTTAGATATTTGTTAGAAGTGAGGATAGTTAATATATATGTATATATAGAATAAAATGTGTGAGAGGCCGTGAACGTTTTGTTTAAAGTGTATATTTATTGTTGTTGTTATTATACATGTTATGATACAAGGTAACCAAAAAAGTTCTGTCCATTTTTTATTAGTCGTTGAATGACTTTAAAATATATACAAATTTTTTTTAATCATTTCACCCCAAGCAAGGCATTCCACTGCCACTATTGTGCTTGGGGCTACATAGGGGGAGATAAATAGGAAGAGTGGTAAGATATAGGAAATGTCAGAAGGTGGGTGATAGATAGTTGGGTGGGCGGGAAAAATGTTTGAAAGAATGGAAGTTAGTTTGTTAGGAGGTGTCTATTGACCTTACATTTAAACTCCTGGAGATTGTAGCCGTCGGGGAAGCAGTCATGTGGAAGAGAATGCCACAGTCGGGAAGTTCGAGAAAAGAAACTGTTGGAGTAGAAGTTGCGGTTGCATTCTATCGGTTTCACGTAAGAGGGTAGGATCTAGTTGCTAATCTAGTATCTCGTGCAAATTCGAACCTAGGGGGCACCAGTGATCTAAGTTCATCGGAGCAGAAGCCGTGAAAGTATTTATAGAAGAGACACAGAGAAGCCACGTCGCGCTTGTGAGAGAGACTGCAGGCGGTCTGCTAAGTCGGTATCGATTACATTACAGACCAGACCATCCGCTGTACCTTGTCTAGAACCCCAAGGAGAATAGCAGGGACACCCGACCAGATATGGCAACAGTATTCAATGCACGGGTAGATGGTAGATTTATATATGTGCAGGATAGATTCAGACGGAAAAAACCTCCGGGTCCTGCACAGAGAACCGACTTTCATAGCAGCGGATTTAGCAATGGATTCGATATAGTCATTCCACTTGAGGTCCGCTGAAAGTGTGAGACCAAGGAGGCGTAGAGTTTTACTCTCTGGGAGGCAAGCCTGGTCCATGCTAATAGGAGGTAGGTGCGATTTTCTATGATAATTAATTGATAGTAGCTTCGTTTTAGAAGCATTAAAATTTACGAGCCATTTCTTACCCAGTCCACTACGGATTGGAGGTCCCTTCCAAGCTCGGCTGCAAGGTTAGCTTTGTCGCCCACACCAGATTTTTGGTCGAGGCGAGAATAAAGTGTGGTGTCATCGGCGTACATACCTACTTGGGATCCTATGGTATGAGGGAGATCATTAATGTAGATCAGAAAGAGCGTAGGACCTAGGATAGAGCCTTGAGGGACACCCGAATTCGTATGGTAGCTCTGGGAGGCTTGTCCGTTTAATACCACTTTCAATGTGCGGTTAGATAGGAATGACTGGCTTAGTTCAAACAACTGTCCAGCTATACCATAGCTCCGCAGCTTGCATAGAAGGCCAGCATGCCAAACTCTGTCCAACGCTTTAGAGATATCCAAGGCAACGATTCGGGCTTCAACATTCCTATCGAGTGCCTGATATATGTACTCAGTGATGGTCGTTATCATATCAGCAGTAGACCTGCTGAAGTGGGCCGTGAGATGCTGAACGACCTCGGCGTTGATAATGGCTTCGAACACTTTGCCAAAGATCGGAAGAAGGCTGATAGGTCGGTAATTTGCGGAGTCCGAGGATTCTCCAGTGTTTTTAAATTTAGGAACTACAGAAGAAGATTTCCAACACGCAGGAAAACAGGAAGCAGATAGGCAGAAGTTGTAGAGCTTAGAAAGTACAGATGAAAGTTCGGGGGCACATTTCTTTAAGACTATGATTGGTATTCCGTCCCCTCCGCTCGCTTTGTGAGGGTCAAGTTTTGAGATTATCTTAGAGACAAGCGAGGGTGTAATATGGACGTCATTCAGTTGAGCATCAGTTCTAGGTGGGAAGTCGGGTGTAGAAACTCCAGACGAGTCCAGTCTCGAATTATTCGAGAATCTGCGGGCAAAGCATTCAGCCTTGTATGCTGGGGAGGTGAGGACGTCAAATTTGTTTATTAGTGGGGGTATTGTGGACTTGCTCTTACAGAGTCGCCAGTAGTCCTTGGTGCCGAACTTAGAGCATGCTATGCGTTGCTTCATTCTGGCAGCAAATAAAATCTTAGCTTCGTTAAGTATCTTTTTACATTTATTACGAGCTGAAGTGAAAAGGCGTCTGTTTTGGTCCGACGCGTAGCTACGATAGAGTCGGAAAAAATGATTCCGGTGGGCAATGGCGGCCGAGCAAGCGGGCGAGAACCATGGAGACTAATGAGATTGTTTCCAAATTCGGACAGCCGAAAGAAGGAACATCAGACGTTATAATAAACACGCGCACCGTGACCGGCCATCAGTTATAAGCCGGACAGCTAGAGATCACGTTCGGGGCTGTTTGCTTTACAACTTCAAAGTGGGCTTATCAGCAGCTACATCAAATCGTCGCATATGTCAAGCGTTTAGGTATAGTGCTGTTGATGAACGTACTGCAAGGCGTTGGTTTCGAAAATTCAAGTCGAGAGATTTGTCTCTCCATGATGAGCCTCGCAGTGGGCGATCACAGGTCTTTAATGACGGAATTCTGAAGGCGGCCATTGAAGAGGACAGTAGTCTAATGTCTGGTGAACTTGCAAAACAGTTCAACGTTTCCAATGAAACAGAATTTCGCTACACCGCCTAGGTAAGAAGTACAAACTGAGCAAGTGGGTTCCGCAAACGCAAAAGGGACAATTAATGGTAGCATTGTCTGTGTTTTTTCACTTCAGCATGTGCATAAATGGATAACAGATAAATAAATATATAGATGAATGTCTCAAGTGCTTCCCACAATTTGAAATAATTTTAGTTTTCGATTTCCTCCTTAGTACGTTAAAATTATCTTCTAGGCGCCTTTCCTCATCTACAAGTCTCTTCATCGGTCAGTTGGTTGTTTTTATTGCTTTGACGGTGTTTTGAATTTGGTGTTAGTTTGTGTCTGTGTGTGTGTGCTTTGTTTTTTTATTTTATCATTATGTTTTAGAATAGTTTTATGGGTCATCTGGTTCTTTTTTATTGTTTGGCATTATCATTTGAATTTGGTTTGTGTGTATGTATGTGTGTGCATTTATGTGTGTGTATGTGTGTGTGTATGTATGTGTGTCTTTATGTTTTTCGGTGTTTGTGTTTTTCATGTCGTTTTGTTGAGCGAAGGCTTGTTTTTTATTAATCTTTTTCCTGCATAATTAGTGTTTCGTAGTCTGTAGTTTGGTAAATAGGTTTAACTTTGAATGTGCTACCACTACATTCATGCAAAAGTTGGGACACATATAATTTCCTGTTATATGATAATCTTATATTGTTTTTCTGAAGAAATATTCTATTATTCAAGCATTGTTTCGCTCCCACGTATATCTTTGCGCATTTGTCGCATTTTAGAGCATAAACTACATTTTTCGAGTTGCAGCTCAGATCCGATTTTATTTCAAATGTAGTTGCGTTTTCGAACTGGAAGTGTTTTCCTTCTATTATTATGTTGCATACTCCACATCTTTTTTTTTTTTGCATTTTGTGAGCCACCCCAACAAACACCACGTGTGGTGTATTGTTTGAATTTTGGTGAGGTTAGGATGTCTTTTAAATTTTTGGGCTGGCGTTTTCTGTTAATTATTTTGGTTGTCTTTAAGATTTCTTTTATTTTTTCATTATTGCTGAGTAATTTCATGTGGGTTTTGATCTTTGTGAATAATTCTGGATTGTTTTTGCTGTGTGTGGAAACGTATGCGAGAATGTTTTCTTCTTTTTCATGTTTTTCTTGTTGTTTTTTTTTTATTCCGGAGGGATTCTAATGGTATTTTTTCTGCTAGTTGGAAACCCTTGTTTATTAGTGGAGTGGAGTATCCTCTTATTTGTAATGTCTTTCGTAGTTCTTCTATGCGTATTTTACGGAGGGTTTTGTCAGTTGCTATCGTGAAAATTCGTCGTACTAGGGGTGGATTTTAAACAGCTT
>JBBBDQ010029703.1:0-110000 GCA_037127315.1 Ascarosepion bandense | reverse complement strand
TGAACAAATAATCTTGAAAAATCAAATGAGGAGTAAAAACTTGTTTCTCCTTACAAGAATAGCGATTAATCATAGCGAATTGATTTTATTTGTAAATCATTTTTTTTAGAAAATGTACACCTTATCTTCAATTTTACAAAAAATGTATTGTTTATGAAATATGCCATAAAATGTATTGTTGGTCATTTTATTCTTAAAGTGTGCTTTTGCTCATTTTACTATAAAACTATAAAAAGATATTGTTGGTCATTTTTTTTATAAAAATGTATTGTTCATTTTACTATACAATGTATTGTTGGTCATTTTATTATGAAAGTGTTTTGTTAGTCTTTTGCTATAAAAATGTATTGTTGGTCATTTTATTATTGAAGTATTTTTTAGTATATTAATACAAAAGTGTATTGTTGGTCATTTCTATAATAATGTATTGTTGGTCATTGTACTATAAAAGTGTATTTTCGGTCATTTTTTTCAAAAGTGTATTTATGATCATTTTACTATAAAAGTGTATTGTTGGTCATTTTAATATAAAAGTGTATTTTTGGTCATTTTGTTATAAAAGTATATCTATGATCATTTTACTATAAAATGTATTGTTGTTCATTTTATTATAAGAAGTATTTTGTTGGTTTGTTATTAAAAATATATTGTTGGTCATTTTACTATAAAAGTGTATTTTTAGTCATTTTAATATAAAAGGGTATTTTTAGTTATTTTAATATAAAAATGTATTGTTGGTCATTTTATTATAAAATGTATTTTGGTCACTTTACTATGAAAGTGCATTTTGGTCATTTTACTATAAAATTGTATCTTTGGTCATTTTACTATAAAAATGTATTGTTGGTTATTTTATTATAAAATTGTATTATTCGTTATTTTAATATAAATGCGTATTCATGGTCATTTTACTATAAAAGTGTATTGTTGGTGATTTTACTATAAAATATATTGTTGGTCATTTTGCTATAAAAGTGTGTTTTTGGTCATTTTACGATGAAAGTGTATCTTTGGTCATTTTGCTGTAAAATGTATTGTCATTTTATTACAAAAGTGTATTTTTGGTTATTTTACTATAAATATGCATTGTTGGTCATTTTGCTATGAAAGTGTATCTTTGGTCATTTTGCTGTAAAATGTATTGTCATTTTATTACAAAAGTGTATTTTTGGTTATTTTACTATAAAAATGCATTGTTGGTCATTTTACTATGAAAGTGTATCTTTGGTCATTTTGCTGTAAAATGTATTGTCATTTTATTACAAAAGTGTATTTTTGGTTATTTTACTATAAAAATGCATTGTTGGTCATTTTACTATGAAAGTGTATCTTTGGTCATTTTGCTGTAAAATGTATTGTCATTTTATTACAAAAGTGTATTTTTGGTTATTTTACTATAAAAATGCATTGTTGGTCATTTTACTATGAAAGTGTATCTTTGGTCATTTTGCTGTAAAATGTATTGTCATTTTATTACAAAAGTGTATTTTTGGTTATTTTACTATAAAAATGCATTGTTGGTCATATCTTTTTAAATTTATTGCTGGACATTTTACTATAAAATACATTGTTGGTCATTTTGCTATGAAAAGTATTGTTGATATTTTTCCTACAAAAATCTCTTTTCATATATTCCTTGTGTTTTGATTTGTGTTTAGAGGATAACTATCTGCCCGTAGTTCCGACCGCTAACAAGTGCGAATAACACACGTCAGAGTTCACCTGAGTATTTCCATTTTCCTCAAAACTTTAATTTCCCTGAACAAATGCCTTGCTGCTGGATGTAATTTATTGTTATATTCAGTACTAAATATGGCGTCGAGTTGAGAAGTAAAATGAACGTTTTAATTAATTTAAATATATGTTAAGCGCAAATCTCTTTGGAAAAGATGTGCATTCATCTCTTCAAGCTATGGGTTAATTAGCAGTACAAGCTCGGTCGTATAGCCATAGATGGGAATTAATCTGCCGCAGTAAGTAACGAGAGCCTATCGGGAAATTCTTTCGAGAAGATTATCCTGAAACGAAAAAGGATATAAGCGCCCAAGCATGCTTCACTCATAGCACCTAAGAAAGGAGGATTTATTAAAAAGATAACGGGAAAAAATCAGTTTGTTTTATAAATTTACTCATCTGCGCTGTTTATATTTGAAATCGAGTAGTATCTATCTATCTATCTATCTATCTATCTATCTATCTATCTATCTATCTATCTATCTATCTATTCCATCATGTCCATATCAATTTCAGTGTGTTCTATCTATCTATCTATCTATCTATCTATCTATCTATCTATCTATCTATCTATCTATCTATCTATTCCATCATGTCCATATCAATTTCAATGTGTTCTATCTATCTATATGTAATCTGTCCATATAAATTTCAGTCTGTTCATTATCTATCTATCTATCTATCTATCTATCTATCTATCTATCTATCTATCTGTTCCATCATGTCCATATCAGTTTCAGTCTGTTCTTTATCTCTACCACTCTCTATTTCCCTATATATATATATATTTATATTCTGTCCATATCAATTTCAGTCTGTTCATGATCTATCTATCTATCTATCTATCTATCTATCTATCTATCTATCTATCTATCTATCTATCTATCTATCTGTTTCATCATGTCCATATCAGTTTCAGTCTGTTCTTTATCTCTCCCACTCTCTATTTCCCTATATATATATATATATATTTATATTCTGTCCATATCAATTTCAGTCTGTTCATGATCTATCTATCTATCTATCTATCTATCTATCTATTTATATATATATATATATATATATATATATATATATATATGTAATCTGTCCATATCAATTTCAGTCTGTTCATTATCTATCTATCTATCTTGTTTGTTTATTTTCAGACACAGATAGACATTTAATTACTACATTAACACTGCGTAGAAATAATACACCTGAGAAAATGCTGCATATTCTAAAGACATTTCAACATTGTTCTTTCATTATTCTCGTTACTTCTAAATAACAATATAACGGCTTTTCTCTCACGTTCTTTCTCTCTCGCTTTTTCCTTTGTCAAACACAGTCTATTGAGGCAAAAAAAAAAGGACCAGTGGTACAACTCATTCGATTATCAGCCGAAAAGACGAAGACAGTTTTTCCTCTGTATGTATTTGTTTCTCTAGAATGCATATATTCCATTGTTCATTAATCAAATAATAAGCGAAGGAACTTACAATAGATCCTGTATGAAAGGTTATAAAAGAAAACACGGAAAAGACGTCGAATCCGGAGGGTAATATGCGCAGGTTGCTAAAAGCAAAAACACCTGTTGAGTCCCACACTCAAAGAAAGGACCAAATAGATTTTTAGAAAACCTTCATTGTTAGGAAGTTTTTGTTTGACAGTTTTATGACGACAGAAAGATACATTAACAAAAAAACAAAACAACAAAAAAAAAACATGATTAATAGTGATGAAAACATTTTTAGTCGCCAGTCAGATATTTACATCCACACATATTCACTAAGTTATTTTAAGTTCTTCATCTTATCTTCCTTTATGTGTCGTGTCTCTTCAGCACACGAGCGATCATGGTCCTCCACATCTTTTCCCTTTGTAGCCTTTAATAAGCTTTATCTTCTTGTTTAAGATCATCAAATATATTACCTACACCCTTGTGAAAATTAATTGAAACAACAGCTTCAGTTGCCTTTTTTTTCAACATGCAGTCAGTTTTAGACCCACTTGAGTGAGAGGGTCTAATTAATTTTATTTTTTATCAGATTAAGTAATTTGCAGTGGTGTGCAGTAATATCAATTTGTTTTCGTATAGTATGGTGAAATTTGTTTTGGCTTTGAAAAATATTGCACCATTTATGATTGCATCAGATTTTGATTACACCCTGATACTGTTGTTTCGACTGTCTGTGATGGACATTACTCCAAGGAAGCGTACAAAATGTCTCAGGCTTAGGATTCATTCACTCAAAGCGATTTTAATTATTTGAGAAAGTGATTGTATACAGCTGACAGTTTATATGTTTCTAAGCGAGTATGACCCCAAGCATGACATTCATATAACAATCATTATCCGAAATGACACCCTTGTGCAAATTAATTGAAACAACAGCTTTAGTTGCCTTTCTTTCAACATGCAGTCAATTTTAGATCCACTTGAGTGAGAGGGTGCAATTGATTTTTTTTTATCAGTTTCGGTCATTTGCAATGGTGTACAGTAATATGTATCTATTTTCAGGGTGTATGATGAAATTTGTTTGGCTTTCAAAACATTGGGTCATCCGTGATTACATCAGATTTTTATCACGCCCAGACACTATTGATTCGACTGTCGATTAGTTATCTATGGCCATGTTGTATGTTGGTTGTTACTCCAAAGAAGAGAACGAAAACTGTAACACGAATGCATTGGCAAGTCTTACAGAGATATCGCGGATATTGTTGGTGTCAGCCTTTCAAATGTCAGGGTCATCATGACGAGGAAACAAATTCGATCCATCAGTCCAAAACATAAAGGAAAATTATTGGTTTTCTATAGGTACGTTGTTCGAAGTGGTTTGCAGTAACATGAATCCGTTTTCGTAAAGTATGGTGAAATTTGTTTGACCTTGAAAAATATTGCGTCATCCATGTTTGCTTATTGGCCTTCTGCGCAAGCTACAGGACTATGGAATATGCTAATAACAATCACTGAGTATATATACCAGGCTCTCAATAAGAATGGGGAAGCTCGAGCTGTTGCCCTGGATATCTACAAAGCATTTGACAGAGTGTGGCATGCTTCTGTGCAAGCTACACGCTTGTTTGACTTAATCAAATAATATCCTATCGAATTGCTTATGAAGGTCGCATTGAACGTACATGCTTCCAGATCCTATCATACGTCCTACGCTTTTCGTATTTTCATCAACGCTCTCTCTGGTGTAATCAAATCTGTCTCTTCTACAAATACTTTCACGCATTCTGCTCTGAAAAGTTAGCAATTCACGCCTGTTGAATTCCCTTTCGTATTCTTGTTTTCCTGATATCTACAGTCTCCGAGCAATGTCAACCGCCATCTTTTATCTCCTTGACTTTCATTCGTGTTCTCAGTTTACACTTTACTCTCACGCAGCTCTCTTTACACCAATGTACCCGTTCTTCTCTTAGCCATTCTCAGACACCTACTGTTACGTGTTCGCCTCTCTCTTTATTCTCCTATTATGTAACCCCCTGCGCACCAGTGGCAGTACTGTCTTACTTGGGGTGAGACGATTATAAAAAAAAATTAATCTTTCGTTAGCGCGACTAAGTCTACCAGTAGTGAAAATATTTCGACGATTTTAGCAAAATTTTACTAATTTTTATATATATATATATATATATGGAGAGAGAGAGTTGAAGTGTGATATTGTTTAGCACCAAGACTTGCTTTTACCAGTGTTTCTACTAATAAAATGCATTTTGGTAAACAAGTTTTTCATCATAAAGTTCTCAATATCGGAGTGTAGATAAAGCGTTGAGAAGCAGAAAGAGTCTGTCACTTTAACTGAGAAGGTTCATTTCGACTATAGATTTTTACGAGGACATTGTTATAATGTTCTCATTTGTCAGGGCTCGTTTGACGAGAGAAAACATCATAACGGTGTCCTCACGAAACTTCGATGCCAGCATGAACCTGCTCAGTTAAAGTGACAAACGCGTTTTGTATACAAGCCTGTTTCGCTGTATCACAGCACATCAGTGTGGCTAGACACATCCACTTGCTTCAGGCCAGGATCGAAACTTGACCGATTTGGTGTCAGTCAGAGTCGCTATTCACATAAGCCATAGGAGCATGAAATCAATAAAGGGAAATTTTAAAGTGTTATATATAAGCACTGTATACACACGCTAGTCACCGAAAGAACTCAATTAATATTTCAGGAGTATTTTTTTTTTAATCATTTCACCCCGAGCAAGGCGGAAACGCCACTGATGTGCAGGGGGTTACATAAATGTAAAAAGATTAATTAGAAAAGAGTGAGGAGTACAAACTAGTTAGAGAGGAACAATAGAAAGCTGAGAAAACAGGTGCGATGACAGATACATAGGTGGAGAGAAAGGGAAGGTTATACAGCGGTGGGGAGAGAGCTAGAGTCCAGTGACTTTGCATTTAAATTTCTGAAGGTTGTAGCCGTCAGGAAAGCAAGAATACGGGAGGGAGTTCCACAGGCGGGAAGTGCGAGAGAAGAAGCTGCAGGAGTAGAATTGTCGTCTGCATTTGGCTAACCTGACTGTGAATGGGTGGGACCCAGTTGCCAGTCTGGTTGCACGAGTAAACACCTGTTGAGGAGGCATCAGTGACTTAAGTTCGTCTGTAATGCATATATCGTAGAAGTGGAAGCTGTTTTTGAAATATTCTTCTCTAGAGAGCTCAATCGTAATGAGAGCACAATATATATGTATATATATATATATATATATATATATATATATATATATATATATGGGGGGGGGCTTTGTGTGAGTGTGTAGAAAAAACATCTTTTAAATGTAGTAAGTGTAAAATTAACAAAATGATTGTTTATTCCATTAACTTTTTGCTAACCTACTATTTAAACGGAGTTGGTTATGCTATTGTAAATGGTGTGTAAGTTCTACTTCAGAAATTTCTTTAAACTAGACATATGCATAACTGCCGAATACGGCCATTACATGACGGCTGTGTTGGAAATGACTAATAGGAGAAAAAATATGAAAAGGAAGGAATTCAATATGAATGTACATATCGACCGTCATTATATCTATCTATCTATCTATCTATCTATCTATCTATCTATCTATCTATCGATCTATCTACATATACAAAATGAATATTTCTAAAGGTTTTATAAATTTCTAGTATCCAACATCATTTTGTTTTTGTTTGTAGATACTTGATTTAAAAAAAATGTAATGAATTTTGTTTTCCCTTGATAAAGTTCGTCACTGGACAAAACGGGTCGGTTAAAAAATAAATTACAGTTTTTCTCTTGTCTCTTTCATTTAGTCATATTTTTACTCTTTACATATATATATATATATATATATATATATATATATATATATATAGTGTGCGGCAATCACTCGTTTATACAGGCTTCATTTAAAATGGCAGACAAGGTATTATGGTTAAGTTTTCTATTTAATTTTTGTCATTTTATGAATTTTTCTTTTCAGAAGAAAACTTATATAGATGTTGTCCAAATGTTTTGTTTTTCCGAGAGCTTTCGGCTATACTTTTACCCATTATCGAGTATGATTTTATTTTACGTGTAACTGTATATATATATAGTGTTAGGCATGTTTGTAAAATCGAGTATATGTTTAATGTTCCGAACATGGTAAGCACGATGTTGGCGTATTCGTAGTTATTATTACTGGGTGTTGAGTTTATCTTTTTTTTATTAATACATGTTCCATTATTTGTAGGCTATTGTTTTGCATGTAGATGATGTCATGATATTTGTGTTATCAACAAGTGAGTATTTATAATTAAACAGTATATAACTAACAAGATTTCTCGATTATTCAGGCTGGTAGGTTTAAATAAATATATTGTTTAATTATAAGAACAGCATATAATCAAATACGAGTATCTATCACAAATAATGTTTAAAGAAATAAATAATATATATATATATATATATGTATATATATATATATATATATAGTCAGCCGCAGACAGATATGTTTCGCTGTATCACAGCTCTTCAGTACGGTTAGACTCCGATTGCTTTTAACCCAGGATTGAAAACCGACCGAACTGGTGTCAGTCGGCGATTCTACCTTTGGGCTATTGGCGTTCGGTAGAAGAAGGCATACTTTTAGCATGTATATTATTATACACGCCCAATAGCCAGAGAGTGCTCTAATTCATTAGTGAATGAGCGATATATATATATATATAGAGAGAGAGAGAGAGAGAAGATAGATAGATAGATAGATAGATAGATAGATAGATAGATAGATAGATAGATAGATAGATTTGTGTATGTAAAACCATACCGTTGTTTACTTTATATACACTTCTTCAGGTGTATATTTTCGTTCGTGTGTTTTTTGGGGGTTTTTTTTTGTGGGTGGCGGGTTTAATCATTTCACCTCCAAGCAAGGCAGGACTGCCACTGGTGCGTAGGGGGTTACACAAGAAGTGAGTGATGAGAAAGAGAAACAAGTTACAGGGGTTTCAGCGAATGGGTAAGAAAAGAATGAGAATACAGGCGTGAAGAGGGCTGCATGAGAGCAGAGTGGAAAGGAAGAAGAACCTGATACAAGGTTTGTCAGGAAAAGGATGCATTTCAAGCAGATAAGAGATGGCAATTGAATGCATTTAAATTCTTGGATATTTTAGCTTTCAGGGAAGCAAGTATACGGAAGGGAATTCCACAGGCGGGAAGTGCGAGCAAAGAAGCTGCAGGAGTAGAAGTTGCGGTTACAGTGTATGTATAAGAAAGAAAGAGACAGACAGACAGACAGACAGACAGACAGAGAGACGGAGTTATAGAGAGAAAGAGAAATAGAGAGGAAGAGATCGTGTATCTCTATGTGAAAGTGTGTTGTGTATCAAGCTAATAATTCTTCAATACAGTGGCAGACATAAAAGGAAAAAAGATTAAAAGATTAAAAGAGAGAAGAGAGAAAGGAAGGAAGAATAGAAAGGGAATTCGGGATTAGACACGCATGCTCACTGCAACTATGTGTGTGTGTGTGTGTGTGTGTGTGTGTGTGTGTGTGTGTGAAATGGCGGTCGATATGTACATGCACATTGAATTCCTTTCTTTCCATTTACCTTTGAGTCAAGTACCGAACCAAAATCTCAAAAGCGATTCTCCATCATTCTACCGATAAGAACGATTGAGACGTCAGCTGAAGAATATCTTTCTGGCAGAAACGAGTTTCGATCGCTCAGTGCTTTATTGAGAACGTTCTTCGCATATAAAAGAGACGGTAATGGACCTGAGGGTAATTAGAGACGTATAGAAAAAATCAAAATAAAAACTCATAGGGAAAGCTTTTGATGTTGAATGTAGAATGTCATCTGAGAAACACGTTTCAGCTTTAAGAAGTGCATTTTCCTATGTGCACAAAGAAATGATTTCATGGTCCATTTCCAATCAGATAATAGGAATGCCTCTGTCTGCCAGTATGGTTTCCAATAGGTGATACAAGTTAAAAAAAGGGATAATTAAATGAGATCCTCTTTTGAAAAACATTCTATTCTTCAGCAGACATAGCCCATGTGACAACAAGTCGCTTCAAATCTTAAGGACTCTTTCCAGGATTATTCTCGACTTAAGTAACGCGTTGTCTGCATTATTTCATTATAACTTTGATGGTCGATTTTTAAAAATTTGAATACCCTTAAGTTTCAGTACAGATGGCACCACTGTTTAGAGACACACTTTCAAAAATCATGATGATGAGAGGTTTGCAGCTGATGTCTCCTCTGGTCTACTTGTAACAGCTCGAGGGAAAAATTTCTTGTGGCTTTCAGTACCTCTAAACCAAGCTAGTTTCGTTTCAACAACACCGTTCCGACCCCAAGGTTTTTTCAGTCGTGATGAACAGTCCACATCTCAATTAAGCTCCAGCACATGTGCGTAGTGGTGCAGTGGATGTCTGCTGGAAACAAGAAATTGGAGAGGCGAGTTCGAATTCTAGTTGAATTCGTTGCATTCACTTACGCGCAAGTACCCTTGAGTAAGGTATTAATCCATCACTTCTCCCTCTAGCTATGGGTTAAATAGAAGGACTGAATCCATCTCTTCTCTATCCTGCTATAGGTTAAATAGCAGGACAGATTGATTTGTATATCCTTGGTTAGCAACCAGTCTACTAGTAGATAATGTCACAATAGTCAATACAAGGAATGTTGTTTACAAAATCTTTCAGGAGATGGATTAAATCTGACATATATTATGTTTTTAAACATTTATAATGGATACTCGTATTTGAGCAGGTTATTTAATTTTGTAATTAAGCAGTTTATCTATATACATGTACCGGCCTGAAAAATCGAGAAATCTTATGTGTCCTCTGGCAGGATTTGAAACTGCTTCCCCTAGGGAATCTGTCATCATATCTGGCGGGGCTTAGACCGCTCGACGAAGTAGAAAAAACAAAAATATTGATTTTAAACACACATTTTCCCGATTTTTTCGAAATAATCATATCTACACTGTCTTCGTATCCTAATGTAAATAAAGATAAATTATTTAAGAAATTTTTACGAAGGACGCATATTTTCCTAACAAGGTTTCTCGATTTCTTTCGTATGGGAAAATAAAACCAATTATCATAGATTTTCAGAAAACTATCCGAACTAATCTGTCTAATGGATGGAAAAAATACATGTCATTAAAAAAATGTTTATTTAAATGTTCGTTTGGTTGGCGGTATATTAATTATTTGAAAGAAATTTAATTTTCTTAAGAGCATTAGTAAATTTTTAGAAAATGTATTACTGGTATTTTTTTTCTTTTGCTATGAAAATGTATTGCCGGTGTTTTTATAATAAAAATGTACTTTTATACTTTCATAGTGTTTTGGCCCCATTTTGGTGTGATTAACTATTTATCCATAGTTGGGACCCCAACAGGTGCCAGAGTAGACCTGGGAACAACAGCAATTAAGAGGTGGTTCAACGCTTCTCAATAGTTTATGATCAGAGGCTTTACTGTCGGATGTAGTTTATCGTCGAACCTAGGATGCTCATTAAAGAAAGAAAGAAAGAAAGAAAGAAAGAAAGAAAAAAAGAAGTCGCGGTAATAGAAGACGACGAAAGAAGAAGAAGAAGAAGAAGAGACTCTTAATAAAATCAAATGAACACAGGAGAAAACAAGGGGTTATCAACAATACCTGCAGCCATATTTCCACTTGTCTGATGACGTCAGAACGCTATCAATACAAATTTCTTTCAACTCGCTTCTCATAGTTTGGTGTGAGGGCAATAATCTTGCTTTCGAGAAAGCAAAGAAGATGCCAGCGTATTTTAGTTTCCTCCAATGATTGAAGTAGATCAAATCTTTGCCATTGCCCGTCAGCAATCAAGCGCGTTACATCAGAGTCTGGTTCCCAGATAGCAGACGCAATGGAGCTTGGCATTAAGAAGTGAGAAAAATTCAAAGGCGAAAAGAACCAGTCATCGGATGAATGAAAGAACAAAAATGAAATAAAATATGTGATTGCTTAATGGTTCCGGCACAGGGTGCGATGGATGAATTCTCGTCCAAATGAAAATAACAGTGTCATCTCATTTCAATATATATTTACCAAAATGACAAAAAAAATATCCTGAAATACTAAAGAGTAAATGCATCAAAAATAATGTTACCAAATTTTGATTTCTTACCCCAAAACAAGGACAATACAAGTATATATCCGTAAATCCTTCATTTTGAGTTAATAAGCTTAAAGAAAATTTACCGAAGATTCTATGTAAACTGAATTACATTTGTTATCCCTATACGCACGTTGTGGTGCAGTGGATATCGACTCAGAACGACAAATCAGGGAACCGAGTTCGAGTTCCATTTGAATTCCTTGCATTCACTTATGTGCAAATACCCTTCGGAAAGGTATTAATCCGTTTTTCTCACCAGTTATAGGTTAAATAACAGAACAGTTTGGGTTCTATAGCCTTGCTTGGCAACTGATCTACTGCAGAAAGTAATGGCAACCTATTTCGAGATAATCTTCTGCCCAGTCAGTCATGTCTCTTTCAAGACATGATCGCCCAAGCGTGTATCACGTACGGTACTTAACTGACTAACTGATACATATATGACATGTCTGTTTTCATGCACAAATGGTAATGAACGCGACATTGCTAGGCTGTATCAGATTGGGTTTCCAGACGGAAAGTAACCGAGTCATCTACGCTTCGCTGCTGTTTATCGTTGTGTTGCTGAGACAGAATCCGTTGCACCAAAAGCTACGGATCGAGAAATGCCAAGATCCGCTCGTACGCCTGAATAAAAATGAAACTTCATCACTCATAAACTAAGAATTTTCGGACATATGTTCGCAAATCCTTTGTTTTTAAATTATTCAATTTAAAAAAGTTAAAGTAGATGACGCTTTTTATAAACAAAGTCACATTTGTCATCCGTGTACATTTCTGGTTAGTCTGTCTTCAGCGATTAACATGTGTATTAGTGAGTTAATTGAGTAGGGTACCGTTTACCAATGGTAGCATATTGATATGATGAACAGGTAGATATGATTTTTAAACATGACCTTCTCAATGGTAATGGACTTGGGATTGAATTAGATTGCGTGTCCAGAATGAATGTAACCGAGTCGTCTACGCTTGACTGCTGTTTATACTCGAGTTGCTGAGATAGGATCCGTGGCACCCCAAATTGTGGATCGAGGAAGACCGAAATCCACTGGCACGCCTAACCACGAGGAACACATTCTACTAGATGTCATAGACCATCCAGATATCAGCGCACAGCAAGTGACTCGAACATGTACATTTCATAGTATCGCATGGAGGTACTTCAAGAGCAGCTCCTGTAACTGTATCATATGCAACGTGTGCGGAGTCTTTGTCTATATTTCTGAGATGAGGTAGTATTTACAGTATTTACATTATTGTCCACATCTGTGTTGCTATTTGTACGACGTTTCGGCCATTTTACGCTCCAGCCTTCTGCAAGGAATGAGAATGATATACTCCAGTGATTGTAATAAAGGATTCAATTCGAAATTTCTAGGACCTGAAGAAGGCCGGAGCGTACAACAGCCGAAACGTCCCACAAAAAAGATGAGGAAAGAATAATGTAATTACTGTGTTTCAAGTTTTCATCCTCTGATCACTCACCACATAAAACATTTGCCGATAGTTTATTGCATAAATTGCCAATAGGTTGTTTGCTTTTTTAGTCATGTTTACGGATGTATCAACATATAGAAGTGATGAAATAATAAATTTACACATTTGTGAGCGGATAGACATCCCCATGGTACAATACAGGCTGGAAAAGTAGGCGACAGTCTGGTAGTTTCATGTGTTTTTTCAGCACGTCTTACGTAGGCTGTCCAGAGAGAATACATTTCCAACAGACTTCCATATCTACCAGAGGATGTACGTCTGATAATATGAATGCATGATGAGTTTTCAGCACATTTTAGTCAAATTGTTCATGATGCACTAGTGAAAAATGGCTACGTAGGAGAGGACCGGTTCCTTGGCCTACACGTTCCCTCGACCACAGCCCTATTGGATTTTTATCTGTGGGACCACCTAAAACATTTGATTTATGCAGAAGATATTAATAAGACACTTCATCAACTTTACATGGGGGCGTGCGAAACCATTCAACACCATGCAAGGGTATTTGAAATGTTTCGTAAGTCAAGTGCATGTCTGCATATAAAGAGGCGGAGGAAATTTTGAGCATCTGTTATGAGTTCTTGTGTTGAGGTATGTTTATATAGAGTTTTACCTTGTTTTATTGTAAGAAGCCCGCCCCCAAAATTTATACAAGTGTTTTTCCATTCTAGCTTGGATTGTACATTTGACAGTGGCTATCGTAAACTTTAAACATAATTACTTAAAAACGAAGGAGTTGCAAACATATGTTTATAGAGACTTATTTCTTGTTTTGATATGAGAAACCCTGCCCAAAAATTTGTAAAGTTGTATTAATTCACCCTGGAAATATGGCATGTACGCATCGCTCATTCAGTGAAATGAATTAGAGCGCTCTAGCTATTGGGCGTGTATAATGATATGCGCTAAAAAGTCTGCCTACTTCCACCGAACGCCCATAGCCTAGGGGTAGAGTCGCCGACTGACGCCATTTCGGTCGGGTTTCAATCCTGGGTAAAAAAGCAATCGGAGTCTAACCGTACTGATGAGCTGTGATACGGCGAAACAGATCTGTCTGCGGATGACAATATATATATATATATATATATATATATATATTACATTCGCTGCAGCTGTTAATAAAATAGTCGTAGACACAATGCAACCGAGCTATAAATTATCTATTAATAAATACACATTTTCCCTCGGAGTGCCATAAAAAACGCAGTCTTCAGATGCTGAATTGAGTCTCATAAAGATTGTGTTTTGCATGCCACCCTGAGTCGTGATACCGTAAAGGAAAAATGCATGTGTATTAACACACAGACACACACACACAGATATATATACTAAAGCGTTATTTTTATTAGATATCTTCTGTTCCCATGCATTTGGTCTGATTGATCTACATAAACTAAAAACAATTTAATTTGTAAAGGCCAAATTGATCTCCTCATCTAAATCTATTTCTCTGATGGAACTTAGTAATATAAAGAAACACGTCCTAATAATGATTTCCTGATTATATAGCCAAAAATGAAATCCAAATCTAATTAAAGAACAACAATCTTCATAATAAAATTATTTTAAATATAAGTTTAAAAATAATAATACTCGTAATAATAAGATATATATATATATATATATATATATATATATATATATATATGTGTGTGTGTGTGTGTGTGTGTGTGTGTGTGTGTGTGTAATTGTGTTTATTCAAATTTGCTTGTTTGAACATTACTTTTTCACCGGCCCGAATATATAATTACAAATAATTATAGAAAAACAGAGTATCCACTCAAATACTAATATCCAATAAGAAAAAATGTTCAAACAAATAAATTTAAATAAATATGTCCTTAAATACTAATACTTAACTTTCCGTAAGATTTCGTCATATGGTTTTGTTTGCCTTTGTTTACATTCGGATATGAACTAGAGCACATATAGATGTTATGAGAAATCAGGAACTCATATATTTATAGCTTAATTCGACTATGCAAAACCATGAAATCTTTCGTGGTCGAGTGGGAGCCGCAGGTTTAAAACCTGCCGGAAGATAGATGTTTATGTAAATGTTATGTTCAATTATAGAAAAACAGAGTATCCACTCAGATACAAGTATCCATTAAGAACAATGTTCAAACAAATAAATTTAAATAAATATGTCGGTTAAAAACATTTGATAATATAATTGTGTATTTGGGTAGTATTCTCTCTTTTATACAAGTTCAATTAAATGTAATTAACATGGTAAAGTAATTAAGCTTTTTATTCAGTTTTCCCTGTGTTTGTATAAGTGTTATCTTTTTAATCGTTTCATACACAGCAAGGTAGTACTACCACTGGTGCGCAGAGGGCTACCTAAGAAGAGAGTGTAAATTTACACAGGAGGAGACTGAAGAGAAGAAGAAATTGAAGAGAAACCGGTTACAGGGGGTGTCAGAGAATGGACGAGAAAAGGCTGGGAATACTAGTGTGAAAAGAATTGCGTGAGACTAGAGTGAAAAAGAGAGAAGAACAAAATTCAGCGGGTGTTGGGGAAAGGATAAGAGAGGTATAGGAGTCAAGGGAATAAGATATGGCAATTGAAGTTGCATTTAAACTCTTGGAGATTTTAGCTATCAGGGAAGCAAGTATACGGAAGGAAGTTCCACAAGAGGAGTGCGAGAAAAGAAGCTGAGGGAGTAGAATTGCATTTGGTTGTTTTGACTGTAAAATTATGGGACTTTGTTGCAAGTCCGGTTGCTCGACTAACTTCTTGTAGAGGGCGCACCAGAGAGATAAGCTGGTCGGAGCAAAAGCGATGAAAATATTTGTAGAATAGATAAAGCGAAGCGACATCCCGTCTGTGAGAAAGTAGCTGGAGTCAAGCTGCCAAGTTTGGATCGGTTACATTGCAGATTCTCTCCTGGATCCTGTCGAGAACGCCGAGATGAATAACATGGACGCCTGACCAGATATGACAACAGTATTTAAATCATGGCGGATAGTTACTTTGTATATAGGAAAGATGGACTCAGACGAGAAAAACTTCCTGGCCCGAAACAGTGACCCACTGTTCTTAGCAGTAGATTAAGCTATTGATTCAATGCAGTCGTTCCACTTGTGGTCGGCTGAGAGAGTGAGGCCGAGGGGACGTAGTGTATTACTTTCGGGGAGACTAGCTTGATCCATGCTGAAAGTCAGGACTATCTATAGTGGTTGACTGATAGCAGCTTTGTTTTGAAAACATTAAATTTACGAGCCATTTATTACCTCAGTCCACAACAGATTGGAGGTCCTTTTCTAGATCAGCAGCGAGGTTATGTTTGTCCGCCTTAGTAGATTTCTGAATGAGGCGGGGGTAATTGGTAGTGTCGTCAGCGTAAATGTTCTCTAGAGATTTGATCACCTCTGGAAGTTGGTTGATGAAGATTAGAAACAGTTTCGGGCCTAGGATGCAGCCCTGGGGAACACCTGCTTTTGTGCGATAGGATTTTGAGGCATGAGTAATTTAAGACGATCTTAATTATGCGGTTCGATGGGAAATATTGGATCAAACTAGGCAAGCGTTCAATGATACTATAGCCCTGTAGTTTGCGCAGTAGACCTAGCAAAGCGGAAGCTATACTGTCTGTCCAAGAATAGGTTATGGGCGGTAATATGTTGAACTATTTCAGCATTGCTGATATTCTCTAACACTTAGCTAAAAAATTAGTAGAAAGCTGAAAGGGCGATAATTGGAGGATTCTCCTGAGTTCTTAAATACAGGAACCACAGAAGAAAACTTTCAGTAGGTAGGAAAACAGGAAGCAAAATAACAGTAATTATAGTGTTTAGAAAGGACAGAATAGAGTTCAGGGGCAGATTTCTTCAAGACAATGTCCTGGGTTCCTTCGATTTCACTCACCTTATGGAGGTCAAGTCTTAAAATTATGTTAGAGACCAGAGTGGAGTTATGTAGACATCCCTCAGTTGGGCCTCAGTTCTAATAGGGGAAGTCGGTTGCTGATACACCAGACGAGTCAAATGTAGAGTTATAGGAGAATCTAAGAGCAAAGCATTCGGCCTTGCCTATTGTGGCCGTGAGGACCTATTATTGATTAAAGGAGAGATGTAGGATTTTCAGTTGTTCAACACACATTTGCAGAGCTACATTAGTCTTTGAAGCCAATCTTGCGAGCTGTTATACGCTGCTTCATTCTCTTAGCAAACAACAGCAAACAACAGCTTAGTGTCATTTAAGATCCTCTTACACCATTACGAGTAGAGGTAAATGGGCGCCTATTATGGTCAGACGTGTGGCTCCGATATAACCGGATTCCTGTGGACAATGGCGGCAGACAGGCAGGAGAGAACCAGAGGGACGAATGAGGTTTAAAAAGGAAATTCCTAACCGGGAAGAAAGCATCGATGCCAACTTTCACCCGGGAAAAGACCCCAGAGGCGCAGTTCTCAACGGAAAGGCTAAACACTTTACCTAAGGGACGTCACACAGAAAACCACTGAACGAATCCCAGTCTGCTCTTTGCTAGCAGTAAGAAATTATTTTGGTAGGCGGTTCTTTGGGGGAGTGGGAGTGGGAGTGGAGAGAAATATTTATGAAAACGACAGCATGATCGACATTTCCAAGAGGGTAAAGCTGCAAAGCTTGACAGGGGTCAGTGACAGAGGTGAAGCAGAGATCTAACTCTCTGTTAGAGTGTCCTGTAGGAATATTGAGAAAGTGCGTGGGGAAATCCACCACTTGTGTAAGAGATTAATTGCAAAGTTCATGGCATGAATGTCAGCAGGATTAGTGACAAAGTTTTTATCGACTTAGAATGATGGGCATTAAAATCACCAAGCACAAAAGTTAACGAATGGATGGAATGAAGTAGCCTCATCTGTATTGTCAGAAGTAGTGTCTTGCAGGGAGCAGTCGGGAGAGGAAGGGAACGGTACAAAAAGAAAGTATAGCTATCGGATTTAAGAAGTGAACGACGGAGACACATATATGAGTGTTCATGGGATCTTAGACATAAACTCTTAGTTTTGGGTATGAATATAAACTACATCAGGGTGCAAGGCCACTGATTGAGAGATTGGAGGTTTTAATGGGCGTGGAATCACCTCTTAATTTTTGTTGTTCCCAGGATCACTCTGTTGGGTCCTGGACATGACGGTAAACTGCATCCGGCAGCAAGGCCTCTGATTGGAAGGTTGTGAGGAGCATAGAACCACCTTTTAATTGTTGCTGTTCCCAGGTCTACCCTGGCCCGGAGTGGGAACACCTGTTAGATTCCCAGCTATGGGCAAATAGTTAACCCCCAAATTGGGGTCAAAACATTATGATATGAGCAAATAATGAGCTCCAAAATAAAAAGTAGAACACTATTTATGTATAAGAATATGTTTTTATAGTTAAAATACCAGGAATAAAAACATATATAAATATAATATAATATAATACAATATAATATAATATAATATAATATATATTGATCATTTAATTGCTTAGTTTTTGGTCATAATAAAATTTAAAATTAGACCAGTACACAGTTGTATTAAAAAGCGTTCAATACAATTTTATTGTAGAACATTTGAATAGTCTTCATTTGTAAACGTATTATTACGCTACCTAAGTTTCTACCATGTGGTATCTTCCATCGATTTGCCTCAAGACACTACATAGTAAAAACCCAGGTCACGTAGTAACTCGTTTACAAATGAAGTATATATATATATATATATATATATATATATATATATATATATATATATATAAATGATCATCAGTATATTGTAACTGTAGTCATGAAATTCTTTAAAAATATTTAGATTTTGGCATTAAATATCCGCTAAAGATTGATCTGTTGCTAAACAAAATTAACCAAATAACTAATATGAAAGAACGCTTTCATATTATTAAATCCATATAATATGCTACAATTTCTTAAAGGGATTAAAATTTATTTCAAAATATAACTTCAAAAATAAAAGCAACAATATAAAGCACGCACATTACTACCCCTATTTATTGTATTCACACAGATATATATACAGAAAAGCTGAGTATCATTTACCACGTATTCAGTTGTGAAAGCAGGATAATATATAATTTTTATTACTTCAAAGCCCCCCGCCAAAATTAAATTCTCGCATTAAACAACCCATAAAGATTTGATATGCCGTATGCCGCTAAACAAACAAATCAAACCTTTCCTTACTCATCTATTTTAAATGACTTTAAAAGAACTTTTATAACACATAAAAATAATATTTTTATTTCATCAACCATTTGAAGCTTATCAAACTGGCTGCTTTTTTTAAATTTTGGACACTCCAGAGAATTTCGTTCTTTTTATGTTCGAAAGGAATAAAACTGAAAATTATAGAAAGTAAAACCGTAAATGTATTAAAAGAAACTCTCTCTGATGGGGTTCTTAAAAAAACGTGGAAAAAGCATTAAATTTCTAGAGCTTCCAAAATAAAGAAGCCACGGTGTCTTCATCTAGATCAGGGGTTTTCAAACTGTGGTCCGCGGACCATAGGGGGTCCGCAAGGATAAGATAGGGGGTCCGTGGATTAACTCATCACGTGAAATTCAAAGTAATTTAAATTTAATTTTATTACATTTTGCATCAACATGTGGTGTTAATTTATTTTATTTGAACACTTATGTCCAAAGTAAGCTTAGAACTAGTTTTTACTACATTAATGCAAAACTATAAGCTATTTCTAGTAAAAACTTATGTATAAATTTCATAAGTGGAAATATAAAGGGGTCTGTAAGTCAAAAAGTTTGAAAGCCCCTGATCTAGCTAATATCTTACTATTATATATGGCATGTTTCTGGGAGATATGTGCACGCTGAATTTCTGCAATATAAATTTCAAAAGCAGACTGCTGTTGTTATTCTTCATTAACTTGTATAAAATCACCAAACTATGGGGGTATAATATTTACTATGCAACAGACTGACTCGACTGTTAGGCGTTATTCGTATGGACAGATTCTTACTTACGCTATACTGCTAAGAGGAATGTCATATGGTATTTTCTCGTCTCACTAGAGTGACAAGATGTTGGTTGGTTGTTTTGTTTTTATGGCATATCAACCTCGGCGAGTCATTTACTGCCAACTAAATTTTATATTTTTATTGCTGATAATACCTTTTTCTTTCAACAATTTATTGTTGTTTTTATATAAATTTTGTCTCTAGTAATATTTTTTTCTTTTCGAGTATCAAGATTCATTGGGATTTGTTTTTAAGGGCAGGGTCCCCAAGTCTTACCCTTGTTATTTAAAGGTATTAATCCCTCCTTTTCCTCCAGATAACTGGAGGGAAGGGACGGATTAATACCTTTCCCAAGGGTACTAATGCTTAAGTTAATGCAGGCTATTCAACTGGAATTCGAACTCGGCTCACCGATTTCTTTTTCCGAGCCGATATCCACTGCACCATAACGTACATCCGCCACTAAACGCTTACAGCATATGATATTCCCAAGCGGTCACCCATCTAAGTACTGACCAGGCTCAACGTTGCTTAACTTCGGTGATCGAGCGAGAACCGGTGTATTCAACGTGATATGGCCGTAAGCCCGCGACAAGATGTGACACAAGATCTGTTTCTTGGATGATACCTGAACGCGTACACCCTGGCCAGTACCAAAAATTTCCCAGCCACGCAAACGTCAGTTTTGCTGATATCGGTATTACGACTAATTCCCTACTTTAGTGCAATGAAAATGAACACTGACTCAAACAGCTTAAACCAGGGACCTGGCACCTTTCAATATTTTTTTTCAGTTCTGCAGTCAGAGACGCAACTGATTTGCGCTCTGCTCGAAGACAGAGACTCAACTATGCCACAGTCTTATTTAACAGCTAATTGTTTATGTGATATATTGGTAGTGTAAGGTCATCTTCGTGGCAGGGTTAGTCGAAAAACCGTCCTAGTTCCAGCCTAGACGATTACGCTAACTTCGCACTTATGCCCTTTGGAAAGATACGAAAATGATCTTTTCTCTACACCTGTTCCCCCAGCTATAGGTTAAATAGTATGGAAGACATTAACCATCTCGGAGAAAAACTATTCTAAATTAAAAAAAATAAAGAAAACAACGGAAACCTCGACCACCAGCTTTCTCAAGAAGCTATGAGCAATACGCATATATTGAAGGCTTAGAAGCTGTGGAGACACATGATTCCCAACATACAGAAGGAGTACGGAATCAAAAAATCATGTTAAGTTTTTCACTATGTTTCAACGTTTGTACCGTCGCCGTTCTTCGGATGTGTGGGTGGTGTAATGGATAGACACTCGTCATGTGAAATTGAAGAGGCAAATCTTAGTTTCAACGTTTGTACCATCGCCGTTCTTCGGATGTGTGGGTGGTGTAATGGATAGACACTCGTCATGTGAAATTGAAGAGGCAAATCCGAGTTTCAACGTTTGTACCGTCGCCGTTCTTTGGATGTGTGGGTGGTGTAATGGATAGACACTCGTCATGTGAAATTGAAGAGGCAAATCCTAGTTTCAACGTTTGTACCATCGCCGTTCTTCGGATGTGTGGGTGGTGTAATGGATAGACACTCGTCATGTGAAATTGAAGAAGCAAATCCGAGTTCCAGTTGGACAAGTTATAATTATTTATGCGCAAATGCACATGAAATTAAATTTCTACTCCCAACTATAGGTTAAAAAGAAGGATTTAATTTAAAATCATATCGCCCCAAGCAAACCAGTTTACTGCGTGTGGTGCGCAGGGGGTTACATAGGAGGAGCGTTATGAGAAAGAGTGACAGGTTATAGGGGGTGTCAGGAAGTGGGTAAGAGAAGGAAGAGAATATTCATGAGAGTGGAGTGGATGAAGAAACGAACATCAGAGAGAGGATGCAAGTTAGTGAGATAGGAGATGACTATTGAAATTTAAATTCTTGGACATTGTAGCTGCCGGAGAAGCAAGTAAACAAAAAAGAAATCCACAGGTGGGAAGTGCAAGAAAAGAAGCTGATGGAGTAAAATTTGCGTTTACATTTTATTGGTTTGAACTGGAATTTAAACTCGGTTCCCCGATTTTTCTTTCCGAACAGATATTCACTGCACCACAACGCACATCTATCAAGAAACTCTTACAAGACCTGGTAAACCTTGCTTAACTTTGGTAATCGGACATGAACCGTTGTATTCAACGTGATATGACCGTAAGATGAGGTAAAAACCGATCAATGCAAGGCTCAAGAGCTTCTCATAATAAAATGATGCCGAATGTGTTCTGTGATATGAACGTAAGAGGAGATTTATAAAATAACTCAAAAAAAGGGTCAGTAGTCACTCAATGTAAAATAAAAGGGTGAAACCTACTTGCTAATATTGTAGCTCGAGGAAATTCATATAAAGAGGTCACCAGGAAGCTAAATTCATTCGTAAAAATGAAAAATCATTGTTAATCACATAATGTGTTAATACACTGTTTATCTGATGAAAAACATTTGTTCTTACAATTCAAAATATTTTTCGTCTTAACACCAAAGTATTAAACAACCATAAAAAGCAAAGCATTCAAGTAATCAGTTTTCTTCAAGTGTCTGTAGCAATACGTAATATTCTTGAAATAACCAATTGGAAATCAGGTAAGCTCTAGAGATAATACGGGAAGATAATCCGGGAAGATAATCCGTGAAGATAATCTATTTGGATTTCTCGCCAGAAATATGCCCTACATAATAGAAAGATATTAGCTAGATCAGAGGTTTTCAAACTTTTTGACTTACGGACCCCTTTATATTTCCACTATAAACGCTTATTAAATTTATACATAAATTTTTACTAAAAATATCTTTTGCATTAACGTAGTAAAAACTGGTTTTAAGCTTACTTTAGACATAAGTGTTCAAATAAAATAAATTAATACTGCATGTTGATGCAAAATGTAACAAAATTAAATTTAAATTACTTTGAATTTCACGTGATTAGTTAATCCACGAAACCCATCTTATCCTTGCGGACCACAGTTTGAAAAACCCTGAGTTAGAGGAAGACACCGTGGCTTCTTTATTTTGGAAGCTCTAGAGATAATCCGGGAAGATAATCCATGAAGATAATCTACTTGCATTTCTCACCATGATTGGAACTATGTCCCTCTCAACCAAAAGTGTCCCACCCATTCACCTTTCACTGAACACAACAACAATAACCTTTTCATGTCGAGGGTCAAATCATAGCCTAATAATCCTCATTTATTTCTAAATTCTCTTACATTATACTTACCTGGCCCCGGCCTTCGGGCTTGGGTCGGGAATGACCAAATTAAGACCAGTTTAGACCGGTTTTGAACCTATCCACTCCGGTGGATAGGTAATATTTTGACCAGTACCTGGGCGTACGCGCTCAGGTTCCCCACATTAAAAAAGACCTTGTGTCACATCTCTCTCAAGTGGGGGAGAAGAGTAAATAATTACTTACCTGGCACAATTTTTGTGTCGGGTGGGGATCAAAAATAATCTCTCAGTTGCGTCTCTGTTCTCGAAGACAGAGTGCGGCTCAGTTGTAGCTCTGCCCTAGGACAGAAAAGCATCTCAGAAAAATCACACTGAGTAGATGCCCGGTCCCGGGAAACAGTGTCCCGCACCACCCCATTGCACCAGAGGGGTGAGCCGGGTGCTCGTCATCGGGGCCAGAGCAACTGACGGCTGCGGAGACTGGGTAATTTTTGTTGTTTTGCCCGTCCGTACGCGTTCGGATTCCCCACATTAAAAAGGATTTGTGTCACATCTCGCTCCAGTGGAGGAGTAGGATAAATATACTAACATTTGCATTACCCAAACCAATCGGTAACCTTCTAATATAAGTGATTCTTGAGCTTTATATTGTGTCATTTTTACTTCCATCTACGTTTTATACCACAGAACTTATTCCGTCATGTTTTACATTGAGTGACTACTGACCCTTTTTTTGAGTTATTTTATAAATCTCCTCTTACGTTCATATCATAGAACACATTCAGTATCATTTTATTATGAGAAGCTCTTGAGCCTTGCATTGATCGGTTTTTACCTCATCTTACGTTCGTAAAAAAACACGCATTTATTATGAATAGTTCTTGAGCCTTGTATTGAGTGATATTTTATCTCCTCTTACTTTCATATACCGGAACTCATACAATATCATTTATTATGAGAAGCTCTTGAACCTTGCATTGAGCGATTTTTACCTCATCTTACGGTCATATCACGTTGAATACAACGGTTCATGTCCGATTACCAAAGTTAAGCAAGGTTTACCAGGTCTTGTAAGAGTTTCTTGATAGATGTGCGTTGTGGTGCAGTGAATATCTGTTCGGAAAGAAAAATCGGGGAACCGAGTTTAAATTCCAGTTGAATTCCTTGCATTCACTTACGCACAAATATCATTGGGAAATGTATTAATCTATAACTTACCTTCAGTTATGGGTTAAATAACATGACAGATTGGGCCTATAGCCTTGGCTGGCAACCAGTATACAGCAGTAGCAACCTGTTACGGGATAATTAAAAAAAATGTCTGAGGTCTATACAGGGTAGAACTTGGGACCCTGCCCTTAAAAAAATCCCAACGAATCTTTCTCCATCGTTTGGGAGGAAGCTGGCTTAACCAGACCAGGGTAAATGCCGAAACGATTACAGGTTCATATCACGGAACTCATTTAGTAACCTTCTAATATGTGTGGCTCTTTAGCCTTGTACTGAGATATAGTTTACCTCCTCTTACTTTCATATCACAACTCATTTAGAAGGCCTTTACTATCATATTGAACATTTCATTCAGTTGCATTTTACTATAAGTGACTCTTGAACATCGTATTGAGTGATTTTTATCTTCCCGTACGTTCATATCATACAATTCATTCAGTAATGTCTACTCTGAGTGGCTCTTGAGTTGTGTATTGTGATGTTTTTACCTCCATTTTTTGTTTTAATCGGTTCACCCCAAGCAAGCCGGTACTGCCACTGATGCGCTGAGAGGCTACATAAGAGTAGAAGTTTTAGCAGCAGGTGAGTGAACAGAAAGATGAACCAGTTCCAGCGGCTGTCAGAGAAAGCACGGAGTTACATGTGTGATGACAGTTGTGAAGTTAAAGTGGGAAAGGAAAAGAACGAGATACACATGTTGCCATAGAAAGAACGAGGGAAGAACTGAAGTCAAGTGGATAAGAGATGGGAATTGCCATTGCATTTAAATTCCTGGAGGTTGTAGCTGTCAGGAAAACAAATATAAGGAATGGTTGTTCCACAG
Organism: Ascarosepion bandense; assembly: GCA_037127315.1. Taxonomy (NCBI): domain Eukaryota; kingdom Metazoa; phylum Mollusca; class Cephalopoda; order Sepiida; family Sepiidae; genus Ascarosepion; species Ascarosepion bandense. The sequence goes on along the minus strand of JBBBDQ010029703.1, from coordinate 84,933 downwards.
GCGGAAAGTGCAAGAAAAGAAGCTGTTGGAGTAGAATTGTCTGCTGCATTTGATAGATTAACTGTAAAATGGTGGGACATGTTGCCAGTCTGGTTGCTCGAGTAATTTCTTGTGTATTGGCACTAGTGACCTAAAATCGTCGGAGCAGAAGCCATGATAATATTTGTAGAAAAGACAGAGGGAAGCCACATCCCGTCAGTGAGAAAGTGGTTGGAGTTGAGCTGTCAGTTCTGGAGCGATCACATTACAGATTCTGCTTTGGAGACTGTCGAGAACCCTGAGATGAATAGCAGGGGCGCCTGACCAGATATGACAAGAGGGCTCGTGGGCACTTCGATGTGGTGTAATGGTTAGCAAGTTTGTCTTGCTAGAACCATGACATTTGAGTAGTGAGTTCGATCCACATTGTGTGTCCCATACTTCGGCTACGCTTAGAAAATCAACATATCACAGAACTAGTTCAGTAAGCCTCCACTACGAGTGGCTCTTGAGCCTTGTATTTTGAAATTTTATATCTCTCCAAATATTAAAATGCAATGTCTGTCGTTGTCTTCTGTTTTCTTAATTCTTCTTCTTTTATTGCTCGCTCTCTCACAAATAATTTTTACTTTTTCTCATATTCACTCATAGACGACAATTCTACTCTTGCAGCTTCTTCTCTCGCACTTCCCGCCTGTGGAACTCGCTCCCGTATTCTTGCTTTCCTGACGGCTACAACCTCCAGAAATTTAAATGCAAAGTCAATACTCATCTACTAACCACTGGACTCTAGCTCTCTCCCCACCCCTGTATAACCTTCCCTTTCTCTCCACCCATGTATCTGTCATCGCACCTGCTTTCTCAGCTTTCTATTGTTCCTTTCTAACTAGTTTGTACTCCTCACTCTTTTCTAATTAATCTTTTTACATTTATGTAGCCCTCTGCACATCAGTGGCGTTTCTGCCTTGCTCGGGGTGAAATGATTAAAAAAAAAAAAATTCAGTAATTTCTTTGCCTACGTCGTCGTGGCTTTATTGCCTTAGATGTGTGAAATAGCTCTCTCTCTCTCTCTCTCTCTCTCTCTCTCTCTTTCTATATATATATATATATATATATATATATATATAAATAACTTTTATATATATATATATATGCTATCGGCCATAATTAGTAGGTCACTACTATTTTTAGTATTTATTGACAAGTGGATAATTCTAAATGAAAATAGAATGGCTCTTTTTTATTATTACTTTGCAAAATTTTACAAGTCATGGAAGCAAGTCGTTCGAATCGCCCTAAACCTTTTTCATTCTTTCATTTATGAAACTGCAATATAGATAATTATTAAATATTTATTAATTCATTTGATGCATGTGTTATTGTGCAGTATTAACAAAAGAACCATTCTATTTTCATTTTCAATTATTCACTTGGTAATAAATACTAAAAAATAGTATGAAATACACCTATTTTAAACACTGGGGTAGCCTAATAATTATGGCCAGTAATGCATATATATATATATATATATATATATTATTTTTATCCTTAATAATGTTTTTGTCATATCATGTCATACTAAGTAGCCTCTTTGTGTACGTTGTTGGGACATAAGATTGGTCCGATGCATGAAACTCGTGCCTAAAACAAAGGCTAATATGTGTATTTGATTACGATATATTTTTGCATTGATATACAACATTGAGCACCGTACAATTCCCACCTGATTAATATTTATACATTGATGTGTATACACGCGTATAAGCAGATATATACATATTCATCTCTTTACCTGCCCGTCATCCACATACAAGCCTGTCTCGCTGTATCACAGCTCATCAGTGGGGTTAGGCATCCATTTGCTTCTGGCCGGGATCGAAACTTCACCGATTTGGTGTAAGTCGGAGTCGCTAACTTCTAAGGCATAAACGTATAAAATCAGAGAAGGGAAATTTCAGCGTGTTGTATATAAGCGGGGTATACACACCAGTCACCAAAAGAACTCAATTCATTGCTGAAGAGTAATGGATAATTTACGGAAGTTGTAACTGTTTTTTTTAATTTTCCTCTCTAGAGATCTCAATCGTAACGAGAGAATAATATATTCGTCATACACATACAAGCCTGTTTCGCTCTATCAAAGCTCATCAGTGTGATTAGACATCCACTTGCTTCCGGCCGGGATCGAAACTCCAACGATTTGGTGTCTTTCGGAGTCGTTATCTATAGGCGTATGGAATCAGAGAAGGGAAATTTTAGCGGGTTGTATATAAGCGGGATATATATATATAGTGGGTGATTGAACCAGCAAACGGCTGTTAAAAAAAAGTACTCAATGCTCATCCAACACAAATTAACTGAATATGCAGAACTAACAATAAGAAGAGATCTGCGTGGGCGAAACTTGAGTAGCAAGTATGTGGTGTGTCTTCTGTTCTTAAACACACACACACACACACACATATATATATATATATATATATATATATAGAGAGAGAGAGAGAGAGAGAGAGAGAGAAACAGAATGAGCGAGAGAAACTGTGGTAATAGGAATCAACATGGCATGGTGACGATCACTTTCAGACCGCAATCTGATCTTTCGAGCAAGATATCATGCATCAATTCCTTTGGCTTACTATCTATATTTATACTGTTTACATCTCCGACATTGAACATTCTTCCCATATAAATATAGCGAATATTAAAATTTTCTCTCTCTCATTCTCTCTCTCTCTCTCTCTCTCTCTATATATATATATATATATATTAATGTAAACTTGGGCAACAATCTTTCATTTAAACATGTTTCGTTAAAAACGACGACAAGGAAGATTTTAATTTTTTGATTTAATTTTTCCAGTGTTCGTATATGTTTCTTTTTTGCTCGAGATTAGTCAGTCAGTTAGTTAAGTGCCATACGTGATACACGCTTTGGGCGATCATGTCTCGGAAGAAACATGAATGACTGGGCAGAAGATTATACCGCAGTAGGTTGCCATTGTTTTCTGCGGTCGACTGGTTGCCAATCAAGGCTATAGAACCTAATCTGTTCTATTAATTAACCCATAACTGGAGGGAAGAGACGGATTAATACCTTTTCCAAGAGTATTTGTGCGTAAGTGAATTCAAGAAATTGAACTGGAATTCGAACTCGGCTCCCAGTTTTGTCGTTCCGAGCCGATATCCTTTGCACCACAACGTACATCCATTGCTGGAGATAAGGAATCTAAAAATGTTCCATAATTTTCAACTTTCCAAGTGATTTCAGCCTCTCCACAGACTGTTTCCAAGGAAATTATTTTTCGGTGTTGTTACATCCTCATGTTTAACTATAGAGGAATTTTTCTGCTTTTAGTGTTTTTTTTTTTTTTTTTTTGAAAAGGAGAAGCTGCTATCAATTAACCATCACAGACAATTGTTCCTACTACCCATTAGCATGGAACAGGCTACCCTCCCTGAGAGTAAAACACTACGCTTACTTGGTCTCTCACTCTCAGCGGACCTCAAGTGGAATGACTATATCGAATCCATTGCTAAATCCGCTGCTATGAAAGTCGGTTCTCTGTGCAGGACGCGGAAGTTTTTCCCGTCTGAGTCCATCCTGCACATTTATAAATCTACAATCCGCCCGTGTATTGAATACTGCTACCACATCTGGTCGGGTGCCCCTGCTATTCTCCTCGGGGTTCTTGACAAAAATACAACGGAGAATCTGTAATGTGATCGATACCAACTTGGCAGCTCGGCTGCAATCACTCTTCATCGGCGTGATGTAACTTCTCTGTGCCTTTTCTATAAATACACTCAAGGCTTCTGCTCCGATGAACTTAGATCACTGGTGCCCCCTAGGTATGAATTTGCACGAGATACTAGATAATCAACTAGGTCCCACTCTTTTTCTGTGAAAGAGATAAAATGTAACCGCAATTTCTACTCTTATAGCTTCTTTTCTCGCACTTCCCGCCTGTGGAATTCCTTTCCATATACTTGCTTCCCCGTCAGCTACAATCTCCTGTAATTTAAATGTAAGGTCAATAGACACTTCTTATCACGCTAACTCGAATCCATTCACTCAAACACTCTTTCCATCTACCCCACTCCCATCCTCGGTATCCTCATCCTATATCACCCTCCTCCCGACATTTCCTATAACTAACCAGTCTTTCGCATCACTTTCCCCTATGTAAGCCCCTACGCAATAGTGGCAGTGGAATGCCTTGCTTGGGGTGAAATGATTTTAAAAAAATTCTTTATAACTGTCACTTGATTCGCGTGGCTGGGGATCATGTGAGCGTCTATTTTAATCTTTTAAAACTTTCCAAACACTATTTCCACTGTTAAATAATGTGAGGTTGATAGTAGGAGAATAAATTGTTTGCTATATAGCGCCTACCTTAAAACAAGGTGCCTTTTATATTGTGATTTAAATAGTATTGTTGTACTTTCAACCAACATTTTTTTTTAGGATTGTTGTAAGCCATGTGTTAAGAAATCGTTTTAAATTAAATAAAAAATAATAAAATCTTCCTTTTTAACAAAATATGTTTATATATATATATATTAGTCATAATACATACAAGCATGTTTCGCTGTATCACAGCTCATCAGTGTGGCTAAACACATACAATTGCTTCTGGCTGGGATCGAAACTAGATCGATTTAGTGTCAGTCGGAGTCGCTAAGCCTCAGGCGCATGGAGTCAGAGAAGGGAAATTTTAACGTGTTGTATCTAAGCAGTGTATACACACACGCCAGTCATCGAAAGAAAACAATTCATTTCTGTAGAGTAATGCTTATATCACGGAAGTGGAAACTGTTTTAAAATTTTTTTTCTCTAGAGAGCTCAATCGTAATGACAGCATAATATATTAATCCTCCACATAGAAGCCTGTTTCGCTGCATCACAGCTCATCAGTGTGGCTAGACACATTTACTAGCTTCTGGCCGGGATCGAAACTAGACCGACATGGTGTCAGTCGCTACCTCCTAAGCTATATATATATATATGTGTGTGTGTATGAGAGAGAGAGAGAGAGAGAGAGAGAGAGAGAGAGAGAGAGAGAGAGAGAGTTCTGCGTATGAATCCTAAGACACTTTTTTGTCAAATCTAGCTAAATTTCCAAAGAATTTATTTTGGTATCACTTCTTTGTGTCAGTCCGAGAACTTTTACAACTCCGTATTTTAGATATACCATTGTGAGTATTTCCGCAATGTTATATATATATATATATATATATATATATTCACTTATTTTATATACATGGGCATACATACGTCGGCACACATATTCACTTACTCGTTTGCCTGTTGGGAATAGTTTATTCAAGGCATATAACATATTTAGTATACCCATCGGCATTCGCCATATTTAACTACATCAATGTGGATCAGGCTTGGCACCGTCATTCAGTGTCGAATTTAGTAATCTCTTAATACACTTCAGAATTTATATTTCAAGAATCCACCGATCTTTTCCACGTCTGTTCTGTTTCTCTGCTAACAATAGCCAAACGCCAAACATTTAACCCTAAAGAACGCTCCTCGACGTAAATCCTTCATCGCCTCGTCATTTCCAGACGCGATGCAATCTGGTCCCGTTAAATCGATGTCTTGACAGTAAATGCCAATAATCAGGTTTGGTCTGTATTTAAGAATGTCATAAAATGGTATTCTTTGGGAGCGGCACACCAGAGGTAAATTGATTGCATCAGATATTACCATTTATTACCATGTTTCCCTTACAAGGAAGAATTTTCCGAAGATTTACTCCCATCCCTTCGCTCATATGAATTTTTTAACGTATATATTTCGGTATGGAAACATTAATAACGCTCGGTATCTATCTATCTATCTATCTATCTATCTATCTATCTATCTATCTATCTATCTATCCCTATTCATATGTTTTCGTTTCTATCTATCTATCTATCGATCCGTATTGCTATATCTATCTATCTATCTATCTATCTATCTATCTATCTATCTATCTATCTATCTATCTATGTCTTTTCTTTTCTTATATATCTATCTATGTATGTATCTATTGTCTTTTCTTTTCATATCTATCTATCTATCTATCTATCTATCTATCTATCTATCTATCTATCTATCTCTTTCAGTTCGCATCTTTTTATCTATCTTTCTAGCTAGCTTATTAAATAAGGCATCGGTTAAAAAAATAGAATTAAATTAAATAACCTGGAATAAAGAAAAAACCATGCAGCGGTGAAAAGTATTTGAAACATAATAAATGTTTCCTAAGAAATATATATCTGTCTATCTGTTGTATCGCCGAGGTGGGAGGACGATAACATATGATGTATACTGAAGTATCTGCAGCACAAAACCGTGTTAATGGATATTAAGTACAAATAAAATAAATACAGTTAAGGCAGAACATCAATAGCTAGAAGAGAGAAGAGGCTAAGTTGTTAAAGTTGCAGAGAGGATAGTCCGAAAATAAACATCAATGGCACCCCGAATTATGTACTACTTCTCTACGTGGGCAGAAGCCCGTGGTAGATGTAGCAGAAGGCCAGTTAAAATATGTATAAACTACTCCGTAAGCGCAGACAAAGAATTTTGTATACTTTTTTACCAGACCAGACTCTACCCGTCGGCGGAGCTTTGTCAGGGTTCCTCTCCGCTTGAAGGTGGAGAGTACGACAAAGTGAGCAACTGACGCATGCAGTCGATCCCTTCAGAACGTGAATGACACTACGAATCCCTGACTACTATTTATCTTTATTTACATAGTTATTTCGGTTCACAGAACATTCCATCTTTGAGAGCGCTAGAGTGGTGCCAGCTGCTCTACATCACTATCTATCTATTCAAATTTCCGTTACAAATGACAGAAAAGGTCCTACTGTTATGTTTTTATATAATTTTTAATTGAATCTTATTTATTTGTTCTTTTCGGTATATAAATTATATAAAAATTGTCTATTTTTATATTTATCCAAGCACCTTAGAGCATACTTTTATCCATTATCAAATATGAATTTTATTTTAGATTTAATTTAGATTGTTGCATCTATCACTCTATGTATGCAAGCCACATTTAGCCTAGTTGGGTTGAGTCGGCTTCCTCTTCGATGGAGGAAGTTTCATTGGGGTTTGTTTAAGGGCTGGGTTCCAAATCCTACCCTGTTATTTAACCCATAACTGGACAGAAGGGAATAATACCTTGCGCAAGGGTACTCGCGCGTAAGTGAATGCGGGGCATTCAACTGGAATTCGAACTCGGCTCACTGATTTCTCTTTCTGAGCCGATATCTACTGCACCACAACGCACATCGTCACTAACCGCTTACAGCACCTGGTATTCCCAAGCGGTCACCCATCTACTGATCAGGCTGAACGTTGCTTAACTTCGGTGATCTAGCGAGAACAGGTGTATTCAACGTGATATGACCGTAATCTATCTATCTATCTATCTATCTATCTATCTATCTATCTATCTATGCCTTTGTCTCACACTCTTGAATGTTCACCTTCCTACAGGGAGACAAAAGAAGACCACCATGTTGAAAGGTAAGTTATTTGACTTCTACATCTGTGATGATTGTATGTTATATTATTACGGAGTTTTACCACCCTGGGACCTTATATATATTGGGTACTGCTTGGTAGACCACACAATATACATAAGAGGCTTTGATATCAAAGGTTACCGTCTCTGGTACTAGAGTTGGTGGCTTGGGAAGGCCCATGATGACATTTCTGAGGCTTTAAAAGCTCCCACACATGTACACACACACACACACACACACACACACACACAGATATATATATATATATATATATATATATATATATATAGTCATCCGCAGACAAATCTGTTTCGCTGTATCACAGCTTATCAGTACGGTTAGACATCCAATTGCTTTTAACCTAGGATTGAAACCCGACCAAATTGGCGTCAGTCGGCGATTATATCTCTGAGCTATGGGCGCTCGGTAGAAGGCAGACTTTTAGCGTATGATGTATCATATACCAGTAGCCAGAGTGCTCTAATTCATTACTGAATGAGTGATGCGTAGATGCTAGAGCAGCTACTATTTTTTCAAAGTATACCATTCTTCCAGAGTGCTCAATCAGAGTGTGAAAGCGTATATATATTGGACATTTCCACTGGATAGAACTTGAGGTTTCCAATTCAATCCACTTCCCGCTAATAAAAAAAAAACATGATTATTGTACTGTCAGAAATTCTTTGGTCCTGAAAATTCACCGTAAACTGCGGCGTACAAGTCGAGGTTTTGCAAGCCTAAAATAACTTTCCAAAAATAGGTGGACGTGTTGTAAACAAGTGGGACAGCACTCCTAACCCTAACCCTAACCCCACATACCATAGAAGATGTCACAAATATATTTTATTAAAAGCTGTGTTTGGTGAACGTATTTGGCATATTAACACAGAAATTAATATAAAATAGTAAAACAAATTCAGTGTACTAGTAACGCTGCAGGACGTAGCGTCCAACAACTTATACACTAAATGTAAACACTGACCGAAGCTTAGGCGGTCATTCAGACAACTAATTATGGTATGCATGTATTTGTACATTTTCATGATGAGAGTTTAATGACACATAATGTGTTTATGAAATGACCTTATTAATTTTAATTATCGCTAGTTATACAGATATAATATACAGCACCTGTGTGTGTTATAGCTTGTTCGCTATACAACGCAGACAGAAAAATATATGGTCAGTATCTCAATATACAGGTAAGTGGTGTGGCCATATATGGTTTTGACATATGTAATCGTATACTGTAACTTAACTTCATATACTGGTAGGTTTAAACCTAAAATCGAAAGGTGGAATTTTACGCTAGGTCAACTTTAAGCTGCAATTGATAGTAAATTCGGAAGTTTGTTTTTATTATACTATCTGTGAAAAACGTGTGTTCTTACAACAGAGATGGCTTCCAAATTATTCTTTAAAAAAAAAAGAAAAAAATTATCAGGTTTTGTTTATTTCGCATGCTTAAGATTTTGTTGTGGTGATACAGTCCGGCCCAGAACATAAGTATCTTTTCAGTAGGTACCTACATTCATTTTCAATACCAAAGTTTTAAATTGAATTTTTAATGATAACAAGATTTGCTTGAAACATTAATTTTAGCTGAACTGAAAGTAAATGATTAAATTTGCTATTTCCAGTAAGCAAAATACTCGGGTGTATTTCAAATGAAAATTATATTCATTGGAATGTAAAATTTTGAGATTTTTTTAAATTTAAATTTTTCAGCCATTTTTCAATTTAACATGAAAAATTATATTATTTAAAAAATCTTAACTATTAATGATTTGCATTAAGTTTTTGAATTTTCGATTTGTAAATAAAGTACTTAAGTAATTATTAACCGAAAACAGTGTGTAACTGAAAGAAATTTAAAAGATGTTTGAAACTTTATAAATCATTATAATTAGCAAATAATAAATGAAAACAATTCTTACAAAAAACCCTTATTTATCGAACTTATTTTTATTCTTCAGAATATGATATCCTTAAAGTATATTATTTATAAAATCAATTAAAAGTTTATATGACGTCTTTTTACTTACAAAATTCTTCAGAAAAGATAACGGTGATAGAAAATATAATCTATTGAATTTCGTTATGTGACAGGATTCTTTAATGACATATTATAAAACAATGATTACTTCTTATTGAAGATTGATGATTTTTAAAATTGGCTATTTATTTAAAGAAAAAAATGATTATTTAAAAAAAGTGACTGCTGTCTTTTTTTTGTATTATTGTTTTTTCTTAAATTGTATTTGTCTTTTTTCAAAGATGATTTATTTGTCTCTGAGTTTCTTTCCGAATGAAGTAAAAATGATATAGATATTTATTTAAAAAATAAAATATTTCTGATAATTATTGTTTGGATTAAGTTGGTTTTCATTTTAAAGTTCTAACATGAGATGGGTACAAAATAATGCAACAAGGAAGGAAGGAAGGAAGGAAGGAAGGAAGGAAGGAAGGAAGGAAGGAAGGCAGGCAGGAAGGAAGGAAAATGAAACAAAGAAAGAGAAAAAGATTGGAAAATATTTAATATCAGATAGATAAAAAAGAAAGAAAAGAAAGAAGGAAAGAAAGAACATTCGAATAAGCAAGAAAGAAATAAAAAGATTTAACATAGGATAGACACAGCAAACAGAAAAAAGAAAAAAATGAAGGAAAGAAGAAAGATACAAAAGCAAGAAAGAAGGAGAAAAGAATTGAAAAGACTTAACATACGATCGATACAAAAGAAAGTAGGAATGAAAGAAAAAATGAAAAACAACAATAGATCGGTAGAAAAAAAAGAAAAAAGTAAAAGAGAGAAGTAAAAAATGAAAGAAAGACTAAAGAGAAGAAAAGAATGAAGAAAGAAACATTTTGAAACAATGTAAGAAGGACATTATTTATCACTGAAATAGACTGTTCTATATTCAAAAAGATTTAAGTATCTGTTGTCATGGTAATGCAATAGAACTAAAATTTCGTTTTCTTCTCTGTAAAGAAAGAGTTGGTGCGTTTTAATGACTTCATGCAAGAAAAATAAAATCATTTTATTATAGCCGGGTTAACACTTTTCCTGAGCAGATGTAGAAGTCCATCCTCTGTTTCCAGTTTAGGATTGCGTTTCCGGTTTCTTCCAAAGTCTACTTCCTCTATACTTGTCAGGTCCCCTCCTCAGTCTTTTAAACAGGAGTAGAGTTTCATCCTCTGTTTCCTGTTTAGGATTGCGTTTCCGGTTCCTTTAAAAGTCTCCTTCCTTTGTACTTGTCAGGTCCCCTCCTCAGTCTTTTAAACAGGAGTAGAGTTTCATCCCCTGTTTCCTGTTTAGGATTGCGTTTCCGGTTCCTTCCAATGTCTACTTCCTCTATACTTGTCAGGTCCCCTCCTCAATCTTTTAAACAGGAGTAGAGTTTCATCCCCTGTTTCCTGTTTAGGATTGCGTTTCGGTTCCTTTAAAAGTCTCCTTCCTTTGTACTTCTCATCTCTCCTAACCAGTCTTTTGAATCAGATTAGAGGTTGATCCCTTTTTCCTGTTTAGGATTGGGTTTCTAATTTCTTCTAAAGTCTTCAACTCTATAATTCTCAAGTTTCCTTCTCAGTCTTTTGAACAGGAGTAGACGTCTATCTCTTGTTTTCTGTTTAGGATTGTTTTCCCGATTCCTTCTAAAGTCTACTACAACTCTATATTTTTCATGTATCCTCTTCAGTTTTGAAAAGGAGTAACGTTTTATACTTTGTTTTCTGTTTCTGTTTCCGGTTCTTTCTGAATTCCACTTCCGGTAGACTTCTCAGTGTCTCTGCAACGGTCTTTTGAACCAGAATAGAGATTTATCCCTTCTTCTTGTTTAGAATTGGGTTTCCGATTTCTCATAAGTTTTACTTCGACTCTATACTTATTACGTCTCTAACTCTGAAATCTGATTTAAACTTATTCATAAATGGAACTTTGTGTGTGTGTGTGTGTGTGTGTGTGTGTGTGTGTGTGTGTGTGTGTGTGTCTCCGTTAAGTATAGACTCGGCTGAACCTATTTTCTTGAAAATTTACACAGTTGTACTATAATCATCTGCAAGTGTTCTTAGCTAGGTTTTGTGTCGAGGTACCTCCGATAAGTATCGAAAATCGATAATCGAAAAAATCGGATTATAGAAGGAGTGGTCTGATTTTAATCAAATTTGATACACTCATAGACAAAGACATAAGAAACGATATTCAGAAGTTTCAAGGTTGCAGTTCTTACAATAGTGCAGAAAATTTTATATCGATACTAGGGAATCAAAATTTGACTTACATCTAATCATTTTCTTTCAGTCTATGATTTCGACTTAACTGGAACAACTATTGCTTTTTAGTCTTTCGTGCCAACTTCCAAAGTGCCAACGTCCAGGACCATGGATTAGTTTTAAAGCTTTCATTACACCCGAGCAACGCCGGGCTATACTGCTAGTTGTATATAATAATTATTTATTCACTCTTTTATCCCTTATTCATCTATCTCTGTTCACAATTCTATCTGCTCTTTTTGAACAGAAGTAGAGATTCATCCCTTGTTTCTAAGTCTACTCTAACTCTATACTTCTAACGACTCTGTCTGTTTTGTGTTTACTTATTTTGTTTACTAATTATTCGTTTTCCGTCTAAAGTGTTTTTATTCTCTTTCACTCCTAGTACCGCTTGCGTCTTAGTGCGATTAAAATCTAAGCTTGGGATAAATTGATTTTATCGTCCTGGGTATGACGAAAAACTACATCCGGCAGCAAGGTCTCTGATCGGGAGGTTTTGAAAAGCATGGGACCACTTCTTGATTGCTGTTGTTACATGGACCTCTCTGACTCTGGGGTAGCACCTGTTAAGGAAAATGGTTAACCATCAAACTGAGGTGAAACCACTATGAAAATATAAAAATGAATTTTTAAATTAAATATACCAGAATACATTTACAAAATACCCGAAATACATTTGGCTTTCAACAAAAAACCTCTTTACAAAGAACGTCAATGAAACCTGATCTAAAAACTGATTTCTTACAAAGAATAAAAATTCTATTCATACATCAATCAGTTAGTTAAGTGCCATATGTGATACACGCTTGGTTGATCATGTCCAGAAAGAGACATAACTGACTGTGGAGAAGATTATCCCGCAGTAGGTTGCCATTACTTTCCGCGATAGTCAGTCAGTCAATCAATTATACGTGATACACGCTTGGTTGAGCATGTCTCTTTCGATTCATGACTGACTAGGTAGAGGATTTTCCTGCAGTACTTTGCCATTACTTTCTGCGGTAGGCTGGTTGCAAACCAAGGGTAGGGAACCCAATCTGTCCTGCTATTTAACCCATAGCTGGAGGGAAAAGACATGGATTGATACCTTTTCCAAAGGTATTTTAGCGTCAGTCAGTCAGTTAAGGTGATCATGTCTCGAAAGTAGCGTAAGTAAATGTAACGAATTTATACATACCTCTTCTAAATATATATATTTTTTTGTGATTGAGATACCGTGAAAGAAAATAAACCAAGCCAAATAAACCTGAATTGATTTTTTTAAAAATATCCGGAAGAATGAAAAACTTGTAGAAAAGGAAAATATTAAAAAGAGATATGTATAAGTAATAGAAATAAGAATCCTTTATCCGAAATTATTTTTTTTAATTTTTCGGATTTTGGAATCAAAGCTATTTAATATGTTTAGAGCATCTATAAAATGAGACAACTTGGGAATGAAACCCAAGCATAAACACGTTGTCTCTTTACATTTCTTAACACAGCTTATACATATACCGTGAAATTATTTTTATATAAGTAGCATATGTTCACTCTGACGCTGACGAAGTCATTCCATCAATACACGATAAAGATCATCATTTTTGGCTTTGTGCAATGTTTTTATATTTTTCATTAACTTCTGTTCATCACTATAAGCATAAAACTTTAACAATGTCTTCTTCTGTTTTCTTAGGTCGTACTAGCAGTATAGCCCGGCGTTGCTCGGGTGTAATGAAAGCTTTAAAACTAATACATGGTCCTGGAGCTCAGACTCTTTGGACGTTGACACGAAAGACTAAAAAGCAATAGTTGTTTCCAGTTAAAACGAAACCGTAGACTGAAAGAAAAGTGAATGGATGTAAGTCAAATTCTGAAGTTTGGTGAGAATCGGATAAAAATTGTGGATTTGTATAAAGGAAATACAGACAGATAAACAGACACACACACACACACACACACAAACATCTTGCCTTTTTTATATATATATATATATAATCGATTTTATGCACTATTGTAATAACTGTAACATTGAAACTTCTGAATATCGTTTCTTATGTCTTTGTCTATGAGTGTATCAAATTTGATTAAAATCGGACCACTCCTTCTATAACCCGATTTTTCGATTGTCGATTTTCGATATTTATCGGGGGTACCTCGACACAAAACCTAGCTAAGAACACTCGAAGAGGCTAATAATACAACTGTGTAAATTTTCAAGAAAATCGGTTCAGCCGTTTCGGATTCTATAGGTATCGGGCACACACACACACACACACACACACACACACACACACACACACACATACACACATACACGGAGAGACAAAGTTCCATTTATAAAATCAGTTTAGATATGGCGGTTGTTCCAATGCCAAACTCCTCAATTAGCGCTTCGTACTTGAATCCCTGTCTACTTTTCCCAACTGTTTGACTTTCTGTGATACTGATAAAAAGAAATACTTTCGTTTTTTTTTTCGCTATCCATATTGATATCAGAAGGCCTTTTTGTCATTTTGAATAATATCTTTATTGAGCATGAACACCAGGTAAGTATTTTAACAACTTCTGTTTCTTTGGGTCGTATCTGGTGGCTTTTCTAATGTCAAGCTCCTCGGACAGACACTTCATACCTACACCCATGCCTACTTTTTCCAACATTTTGACTTTCTGTAATTTTGAAAATCATGAAAGCTTTCTTATTTCTCTTCATTACCCATATAGTTGTTATTTCGTATACTTTATTTTGGATATTAGCACGTATTTTATTAAACTAATAATAATAATTTTAAAGAAAAGAAAGAGGAGGAGGAGAAGAAGGAGGCGGTAAAAGAGGAGAATAAGAAGAAGAACAGAAAAAGAAGACTAAAAAGAAAAAGAAGACTAAGAAGAAAAAGAATGAGAAGTAGAATGAGGAAAAGAAGAAGAGGAAGAATGAGAAGAAGGAGGAAAAGTACAGAATGAGAAGGAGAAGAATAAGGACGAAAAGAATGAAAAGAGCAAGGGGGAAAAGAAGAAGATGAATGAGAGCAAGAGGAGGAATACAAGTAGAAAAATATAAAGAATGAAAAGAAGAACTAAGAAAAATGAAAAGAAAAAGAAAGAAGATGACAAAAGAAGAGCAAGATGTAGAAGAACAGGAAAAAGAATGAAAAGAATAATATCGAGAAAAATAAGGAGTAAAAGAAGAAACATAAAAAATAAGAAGGAAGAAAAGAAGAAAAAGAAGAATGAGAAGATGTAGAAGAAAAAAGTAGGATGAAAAACAAAAAAAAAGAAAAATAATAAGAATAAAAGAATGAGAAGAAAGAGAAAGAACGACAAAAAAGAGTGAAAGAATACAAAGGAGAAAAAAAGAAGAAGAAGAAGAAGAAAAAGAAAAAGAAGAAGAAGAAGAAGAAGAAGAAATAGATGGAGAAACCAAGAAGGAAAGCAATAAAAGATGAATCCTAGAATCATATTACAACTAATAGAATAAGTCTTACTAATATTACTACTACTACTACTAATATCATTATAACTACATGACTGTTCCCGCCATTAACTTTATGACTGATACAACCTTTCATCGTAATCACCGGATGAAGAATAACGACTTCCTTTTACTACATTTTAAAAAATTCCTTTCACTTCAAGCAAGACGACACTCCCTCTAAGATGCAGGAGCTTAGATAGATCGAAAGTGAATGAAAATAGCTTAGTGATAAGTGAAGAAAGTAAAAGGACATTTTTCTGGAAGATAGAAGATGGTGATTGCCGTGAATTGTACTTTTTTGTGGGGTGTTGGTGGCAAGGAAGCAAGAAATTGTAAGAGAGTCCACAGATGAAAATTTTGAAAAAAGTTATACTAGAAGTGGAAGTTGCATCTGACAAGTTCAACAGTTTTAAAACTGTGATACTTAATTGTCTAAGTGGTACGTTTAAATCTATGTAGTCGAGGTACTAGAAAATAACACACATTAGAAAAGTTACAATGAATATATTTTTTGAAAGGACAGAGAGAAACCACGCTACGTATACTTATTGTACCTGTGGCAACATTTACCATGGGTTTTTCTTTAGAGGAAGTTTTATGGGATCTTTGGCTCTACAAGTGGTTCCCAACAGCATGTGATATGAAGAGTTCTCCGCATTAGACTGGTGTAGAGTAGTTTTTCGCAATGAAGGTTAAAATCGTGCTATGTCGGTTGCTAATCGACTTAACGTACCCAAAATGTTAAGAACTTGGTAATCTTCCACTGAAAGCTGACTCCTTAGTATTCGGCTAACTGCCGATTAATATAAACTGTTTTAGTCTAATTATGTCCAAACTGGAACTAGCTAGTAGTTCTACTAAACTCCAATAGAACTCTAAAGAACTCTCTAGAACTTCTAAGAACTTTCTGTTCTCTTATTAATATGGGAGGGAGAGTCCTTTATCTGAGGAATAGGTGTGCTTCCCCATAAGATAGAATCACTGCGATAGACTGATTACTAACCAACGCTATAGAACATAGTTGTTCCGCTATTTACTGGTGGGAGAAAGAGATGTATTCATATCTTTCTCAAGGATATTAGCACGTAAGTAAATGCAATTAGTTCGACTGGAATTCGAACTCGACTCTCCGATTCGTCAATGCGAGCTGCTATCCATTACCCTACCGTAAGCAACGTTTATGAGAAAGTAACTGATATCAAGATACCGGGTCAACATCGACCGCATTAGAAATCTTTCTTTGAATCTTGAGATATACAGCAGAGATATCAGACCAGATATGGCAGTCGTATTCAATGTATGATAGAATGGTAAATATATGAGCGTGCAAGATGGATTCTGACGAGAAAATAGTTTTGGCATGACACCAAAGGGAGCCAACTTTGCTAGCAGTAGACGTAGTAATTTGATTCACTGGAGCCACTCAACTTCATCTCAGATGTCAATATGATCCCGAGTCTAGTATCTTGGAGTCTAGCATCAGCCATGCTGATAACAGAGAGAAAAGCATCGATGTGGTCAACCAGCAGAGAAACATTAATGTTTGTGCAATACGTTTTTTTCTTTTGCTTGGATCCTCGTCCAACACTCTACAAAACTCGTGCATACTGTTTATCTCGCCGAAGACATTATACATGTGCGTTGTGGTGCAGAACGAACGAGAAATCGGGGAGTCGAGTTCAAATTCCAGTTGAATTCCCTGCATTCACTTAGTCGCAAATACCCTTGGGAGAGGTATTAACACTTCTCTTCCCTCTAGTTATGGGCTAAATAACAGAATAGATTATGTTCTGTAGCCTTGATTGGCAACCAGTCTACCACAGAAAGTAATGGCAGTCTACGGCTGGATTATCTTTTGTCCAGTTAGTCGTGTCACTTTCAAGACATGATCATCCAAGCGCACTTAACTGACTGAATTATACATTATCCAGCTGCATTCACTTAAGCGAAAATAACCTTGTAGTAAAGACGTAA
Organism: Ascarosepion bandense; assembly: GCA_037127315.1. Classification (NCBI taxonomy): domain Eukaryota; kingdom Metazoa; phylum Mollusca; class Cephalopoda; order Sepiida; family Sepiidae; genus Ascarosepion; species Ascarosepion bandense. Next base: position 67,721 of record JBBBDQ010029703.1, on the reverse strand, counting down.
ATGTATTAATCTATCTCTTCCCTCCAGTTATGGATGAAATAACTGAATAGATTGGATTCTATAGCCTTGGCTGGCAAAAAGTCGACTGCAAAAAAGTAATGGCAATCTACTGCGGTAAAATCTTCTGCATAGTCAGTTATATCTCGAAATAGATATGACCGCCGGTGTATAACGTATGGCACTTAACTGAATAAATTGTGCATGAATGGCAAAAACACCATCAGTGATGAGTCCAAGATATATCTTCTAAATTTAATGTTAATAATAGCAAATTACTGTTGGCAAAAGGGTGGGAATACACGTGCCTTCACACACACATGTACATGTGCCTTTACATACACACACACACTCACATATGAATGTTCATACAGTTACACGTCTATGTATTCCTTATTTAAACATCTGCAATGAGTATGTTCACCCTTGTGTTAATCATTTAAAACAACTGCTTTAGCTTATATTCTTTCGGCATAATTAGTTTAGACCAACTGGAGAAACAGTTTGTAATCGATTTCTAACTTTTTTTTTTTTAGATTAAATCACTTGCAGTTGTGTGCAGTAATATGAATCAAATTTCGGGGTGTATAATGAAATTTGTTAGGCCCTGAAATATATTGCGTCATGCGTGATTGCATCAGATTTTTATCACGCCCAGACACTATTGTCGGGACTGCTGATTACTTGTTCTGCTGCCATTGTTTGTGACGGACGTTTCTCCAAGAAAGCATATGAAAATTGAAACGCTGCACAAACACACTCGCAAACTTTCCAGAGAAATCGTTGATATTGGTGGTGTCAGCCTTTTAACTGTCAGTCGTGTCATCAAGGCAAAGAAACAAACTTGTTCCATCAGTCAAAAATGCGGTCGAAAGAGAAAAACAACGCCAAGAGATGATGTATACGTGATCAAGGACAGTGTGAAAATCCTAGGAAGACATTATGCATTTTGTTTCAATTAATTTGCACAGGAGTCTATCTATCTATCTATCTATCTATCTATCTATCTATCTATCTATCTATCTATCTATCTATCTATCTATCTCAGTCCAAATGGAAATCCGTAAAGGAAAATGAATTTGTGAGGGAAAAACAACGTCAAGATGTATATCTAGGAAGACATTATTCGTTTTATTTCAATTAATTTGCACATGGGTGTATCTTTGATCATTATCTATCTATCTATCTATCTATCTATCTATCTATCTATCTATCTATCTATCTATCTATCTATCTATCTATCTCAGTCCGTTCATCTATCTATCTATCTATCTATCTATCTATCTATCTATCTCAGTCCGTTCATCTATCTATCTATCTATCTATCTATCTATCTATCTATCTATCTATCTATCTATCTATCTATCTATCTATCTCAATCCAAAACGTAAAAGAAAATGCAGTTGGGCGGGAAAAACAACGGTAAGAGACAATGTATACGTGACCAAAAAAGCGTGAAAGATCCTCGGAAGACATTATTTATTTTGTTTTAAATAATTTTCTTGTGGGTGTATCTTTGGTAAGTTTAATTTAAATAAATTGGATGGAATGAAGTATGAAGTGGAAACAGGAACAGCTTACTGCGTAAATGGAGCCGATATTGGGAAGAATGATTGTGTTGCACCATTCTCGAAATCGCTGCCGTGAAAATCCGCATTAGTGTTCTAACTTTAAATTGCTGTAAAATCAATCGCTAAGACCCGTAGAAATTATTGAACGACTGGCTTAATACACATAATTTAAAGACATGCGAAAGGCTAGGAAAACAATGATGATTTTCTAAGCGTAGCTTAGACGTAATACAAAGCTGAAAATATGAAGTACCTAGTGAGGATCGAACTCACTTCTTAGTTGTAATTGAACCAGCGAGCCAAGCTTGCTAACAGACAAGGAAAGCTATGGTTCATATGCGTTTCCATGGAAATTAATTTATACACAGAAACACAATAAAACAATTTTTCAGGTACAAAACAGTAGTAATAATGTGCAATTTAATTTGACATTTCTCACCTCCTTCTCTATACAGGATTAATATCAACTTTCTTTCCAAGAACCAATGCAGGTTCTTCAATACTTCGCCACTTCTTTAAATGTTCTGTGTCTCTTCAGGACGTAGACGATCATAGCCCTCCACATCTTCCTGTCTCTTGTAGCTCTTAATAAGTTTTGTCTTTGTTATGTCTTACAAATCCTGTTCTACCATCCATTTGCTAAAGCTCATTCTTCTTTTTCTCTTTGCCTTGTATCTTAGTGGATTTACTGCTTTACTTGAGGTGAAATAATTAATAAAAGACTAGTCAGCAGACTTCAGAACGTAGACGATCATGACTCTCCACATCATCCTCTCTATTGATAAGTTTTGTCTTTTTGTTATTTCTCACAAACCCTGTTCTATCATCCATTTGCTAAAGCTCATTCTTCTTTTTCTCTTTGCCTTGTATCTTAGTGGATTTACTGCTTTACTTGAGGTGAAATAATTAATAATGAGTCAGCATACTTCAGGAGATAGGCGATCATAGCCCTCCACATCTTCCTGTCTCTTGTAGCTCTTAATAAGTTTTGTCTTTTTGTTATTTCTCGCAAATCCTGTTCTGTCATCCATTTGCTAAAACTCATTCTTCTTTTTCTCTTTGCCTTGTATCTTAGTGGATTTACTGCTTTACTTGAGGTGAAATAATTAATAATGAGTCAGCATACTTCAGGACATAGGCGATCATAGCCCTCCACATCTTCCTGTCTCTTGTAGCTCTTAATAAGTTTTGTCTTTTTGTTATTTCTCACAAACCCTGTTCTATCATCCATTTGCTAAAGCTCATTCTTCTTTTTCTCTTTGCCTTGTATCTTAGTGGATTTACTGCTTTACTTGAGGTGAAATAATTAATACTGAGTCAGCATACTTCAGGACATAGGCGATCATAGCCCTCCATATCTTCCTGTCTCTTGTAGCTCTTAATAAGTTTTGTCTTTTTGTTATTTCTCGCAAATCCTGTTCTATCATCCATTTGCTAAAACTCATTCTTCTTTTTCTCTTGTATCTTAGTGGATTTACTGCTTTACTTGAAATAATTAATAAAAGAGTCAGCATACTTCAGGACATAGGCGATCATAGCCCTCCACATCTTCCTGTCTCTTGTAGCTCTTAATAAGTTTTGTCTTTTTGTTATTTCTCACAAATCCTGTTCTATCATCCATTTGCTAAAGCTCATTCTTCTTTTTCTCTTTGCCTTGTATCTTAGTGGATTTACTGCTTTACTTCAGAGGAAATAATTAATTAAAGACTAGTCAGCAGACTTCAGAACGTAGACGATCATGACTCTCCACATCATCCTCTCTATTAATAAGTTTTGTCATTTTGTTATTTCTCACAAACCCTGTTCTAAAATCGATTTGCTCAAGCTCAACAACCATGTTAAGCACTGTCTTCCTGTGCTTCTCTTTTCCTAAATCAGTCTTGTGAGTATCAGGTTTTCCAAGCCCTCTTTCCTCATTATGTTCACCAGAAATTTTAAGTGCCCCTTCCTGATGTTAAGAATAAGTTTCCATTTTGTTTCAGTTTTCTCCAGAACCTCGTCATTGTTCAGATGATCGGTCCATGGTATTAGCATGTTTCTGTAAAACAACAATTCTGTTACTTCCATTATTCTTTTTATTTATGATTACATTATTCGCTGTCATATGGGATGACAGATATCACGTAACACTTCATTATTTATTACTATATTTCTAACTGCATGTTTCCCTCTCTTAATGCTTTGCTTAAATTTTGTGATGTATCCTTTACTGTCCCGGTATCATTGCTTTTATCAAACAAATATCTCACTAGGTCATTTGTGGATCAGATCTTGATGTACCCCGAGATCATTTCACCCAATCATTATATTACTCTTGTAATTTTTGGCAAAATGTCTGAAGTTAACTTCATTTTTTCCTATTCATAAACATATTTAAAAATGGCCGTTCTTCTTGACAATCGTAGAATGAAAAGAACATTTAAAATGTCCCCATAAAATTTCTGCTTCCGAAAACCTTCACAAGAAATTAGTGAATGTGTATAATAGTGCTGCGCTTAATGTAATCACAGAAAAGAGAAAGTGACTTTAGTGATAGGCTCTATTGTGGCAGGTAAGCTGCTGCTGTGAATAAGGATAATCCCAAAGAAGGCTATCATCAGATTACAGCTGAGAGAAAACAACTGTTGTAAAACAAAAGCTCTTTGAATGGCTTCGGATGTAATATTGGTTCCATGATATTCTAACTATTGTTGGCTCGCTAAATGTTGAATTTCTATGAGGCACTTAGTGGAAATTTAAATTCCTTATTTACAGTCTAATAATCCAGCCTCGATAACCATTATCTATCTAGGAAAAGGAATGGTAATATTAAAGATTTTGCCTCTATCTACGCATAAGTTTCTCTGACCGAATTGATTAATACATTGTCTATTAAAGACGAGCTTCAACGATATTTTTATTTCAGTTGAATTCTGTCTTTTTTTATCTTCTTAACCTAAGGAAAGAGATGATGCCACTAAGACGGCAGGGGTTACCGAGAGTAACTGGGAATAGGTAGATATCAATGAGGAGAAAGGACAATACACAAACAATAGCAATTGGCGTTGCATTTAAATTTTTGATGGTCGTTGGTTGCAGGGAAACAGGGAAAGTGAAGTGAGTTATACAAGCGAGAGTTGTGAGAAAATAATCTGTTAGAATAGAACTTACTGAATCCAGTTATTTCAACAGTAAAACAGTAAGAACGCTTAAATTCAAGCGATCGTGGTAGCAAGGTGGAAAAGAAATATTGCCATGAAAATATTTGTAGAAAAGACAGAGGAAGACACGTGACAGCGGCGAGAAAGTCACAGAAATCGAGATGCCAAGTCATCGATCGATAACATTAAAGACTTTGCAATATTACTCTGGGGGGCGATATGGACTGATCTCTTCTGGTTTTGATTATGAAAATAGAAGGTAAGACTGGCCTTTTGATGCCAACTTGACCGGGAGAAAAAAAAATGTATGAATTCGCAAAATTTCTATGTCACGTTATCAACGCTACTCACTGAAACATTTTCTATGTGCTGTTCCCCTTTAAAGACGTGGGTGATCATGACCTTTAACATCTCCTTATCCCTTGTACCTCTTAACATTTCTTCTTTTGTTATCCCGATCAACCCCTGCTCCTGTATCTCTCTGTTTAAACCCATAAATTATGTCACGCGTTGCTTTCCCTTGTCACTTATTCCATCTATCCGTCCTGAGTGCTTCAGATTCGCCATGCCCTCACTAAATGTTCCAGAATCTTCAGCAGTCGTTTCCTGATGTTAAGTATCATTTTCCTTTTTGTGTCCATCCCCTGAAGAAACCTTGTCGTTGCTCACATATTTTGTCAATGGTATTCTCAGGATCCTTCTGTAGAACAACATTTCTGTTGTTTTGAAGTCTTTCCTTCATCTTTGATGAAATTTTTTAGCATTCGCTGCCATACTGAAGGATACACATCACATAACAATCTAATACTCTCTTCTTTGTTTCCAGTGAAATTTCCTGTCTCTTAACACTCTATTCAGCTTTTGGAATGCATCCTTGGCCATACCAATACACCTTTGCATCTCAGTGTCATACATTCCGTCTTCTGTTAGGACACATCCAAGATATTTAAATTCCTGTACCTGCTTTATTTTAGTACTAGCAATATAGCCCGGCGTTGCTCGGGTGTAATGAACGCTTTAAAACTAATCCATGGTCCTGGAGCTCAGAATCTTTGGACGTTGGCACGAAGGACTAAAAAGCAATAGTTGTTTCCAGTTAAAGCGAAACCGTAGACTGAAAGAAAAATGAATGGATGTAAGTCAAATTTTGATTTCCTGGTATCGATATCAAATCAGTTTTTTTCGTCGTAAACTGAATTTCTAAGGCTAAACAAGTCCTATGAGTAAATGGTATCATGGCTGAGACTAAGAACTACAATTATACTTAGAGCCAAGCCCGAAGCAAAAACTAAAATAATAGGGCTGAAGAATATACATTTTCTGCACTATTGTAAGAACTGCAACCTTGAAACTTCTGAATATCGTTTCTTATGTCTTTGTCTATGAGTGCATCAAATTTGATTAAAATCGGACCACTCCTTCTATAACCCCATTTTTTCGATTATCGATATTCGATACTTATCAGGGTACCTCGACACAAAACCTAGCTAAGAACACTCGCAGACGCTTATAGTACAACTGTGTAAGTTTTCAAGAAAATTGGTTCAGCCGTTTCGGAGTCTATAGGTAACGGACACACACACACACACACACACACAGACAAAGTTCCATTTATAAATAAGTTTAAATAGATCCCCGATTGTAGCTGGCATCGTGGTTCCTCTTTTTACTGATTAACATGCATTCAGTTTTCTTGTAGTTTATATGTAGTCCTTTCTTTCCTTTTTCATTAACTATTTTCTGTTGGGAGTCTTGTAGTTCACTTTCAGTGTCTGCTATCAGCACTGAATGGCTTCTTATATTTTTATGTTTTTGTCAGTCAAGTTAATGCCATGCGTGCTTGGGTGATCATGTCTCGAAAGATACATCCTTGAATAGGCAGAAAGTAGTTGGTTGCGATTACTTTCTGTGGTCGACTGGTTGCCAACCAATACTATAGAATCCAGTCCGTTCTGATATTTAACCCAAAGCTGGAGGGAGAAGAGACGTATTAATAACTTTCGTAAGGTTATTTGCGCATAAGTGAATGCAACGAATTCAACTAGAATTCGAACTCGGCTCTCCGATTTCTCGTTCTGACCCGATACCCAAGCACCACAACATTTCTCATAGATCATGTTCCGCCATTCATTTACAAGCTAAACATATAAGTTATACAATGTTTTAGTTTATCCCTTGTGTTGTCAATCTGCCCTGTGAGTATCAGATTTTCCAGTCCCTCTTTTCTCATTATGTGTCCTGGAAATATCAACTGTATCTTCCTGATGTTAAGTATTATTTTCCGGTTTGTTTCAATTTTCTCCAAAATTTTGTCGTTGTTCACATGTTCAGTCCAAAATATTCTTAGCTTCTGTTTCTACTGTCTCAAATCACCTCTTTAAATTTGAGGACTTTTTGCAGCATTAACTGTCATAAAGGTGAACAGATGTTGCATTCTTAGCTTCCTCCAGTAGAACCACATTTCTACTGTCTCAAATCACCTCTTTAAATTTGAGGACTTTTTGCAGCATTAACTGTCATAAAGGTGAACAGATGTTGCATTCTTAGCTTCCTCCAGTCGAACCACATTTCTACTGTCTCAAATCACCTCTTTAAATTTGAGGACTTTTTGCAGCATTAACTGTCATAAAGGTGAACAGATGTTGCATTCTTAGCTTCCTCCAGTAGAACCACATTTCTACTGTCTCAAATCACCTCTTTAAATTTGAGGACTTTTTGCAGCATTAACTGTCATAAAGGTGAACAGATGTTGCATTCTTAGCTTCCTCCAGTAGAACCACATTTCTACTGTCTCAAATCACCTCTTTAAATTTGAGGACTTTTTGCAGCATTAACTGTCATAAAGGTGAACAGATGTTGCATTCTTAGCTTCCTCCAGTCGAACCACATTTCTACTGTCTCAAATCACCTCTTTAAATTTGAGGACTTTTTGCAGCATTAACTGTCATAAAGGTGAACAGATGTTGCATTCTTAGCTTCCTCCAGTAGAACCACATTTCTACTGTCTCAAATCACCTCTTTAAATTTGAGGACTTTTTACAGCATTAACTGTCATAAAGGTGAACAGATGTTACATTCTTAGCTTCCTCCAGTAGAACCACATTTCTCCTGTCTCAAGTCACCTCTTTACCTTTGAGGACTTTGTACAGCATTCACTGACATAAAGGAGGAAAAATATTACATTCAATTTTCTTTTCTTTTTAGCTAAAGATATTTTCTTTTCCTTAATACCTTGCTTAGCTTTTAAAATGCATCCTCGGCTAACCCAATGCGACTTTGAATGTCAGTATCCCAATTTGCTGTTCTGTGTTTAAAACACTTCCTGAATATTTGTCGATACACATGGCCCAGTAGATATAAGCATTAGTTAGTTCCAGTGATTTGAGTCGAAGAGTTGTGAGTTCAATATCTGGCTACAGCAGTAGTGAACAAATAACTTAGAGAGTTGAGTTAAAGGGAGATAAGTACATAGCACCCGGAAGTAGCATCGCACATGGAACGAAGACAATCTACCCCAATGATCGACGTAAAAGGTTCAGTTCAAACTTCTTAACACCTGAAGAAGGCCGGAGCGTACAAAAACAGAAACGTTGTAAACATGGCAATAAAGATGAGGACAACAGTCCAAATAATTCAAACATTTTTAGATATTTTTTTTGTATTTGTTTGATTGTGATATTTCTAATTTATGTGTTCGGCTGTTCTTTAAAATGGCACTGTTAACACATTGCGTGAGATTGTAAGGGTTCGATAGTTCATGGGGAATTTACACGTTTCAGGAAGGAATGAGGAAATAATATTTAATACGTCAAATAAAACTAGTAAGTTGAAATCTTACGGTCTCTCTGGATAAAAAGATTTTGAACAGATTCAGTCTTCCTTATCAAATCGGGAAATAAATGTTATCCTGAACGGCTACTCCTCTGCATCATTTTGTATTAATGCCGGTGTTTCCCAGGACACTATCGTTTGTTCTACTTTGTTCTTTGTTTTGAATTTTTTATTAACGACCCCCCCCCCCCCGATAGCATCATCTCGCAACTTGGCATCCATACTGATGACACAACTATTTACTCTTCTTTTGATAGTGAGATCATGGTCAAATTGGTGGCGGATATAAAAAACGACTTACATTTCGTGGTTAAATTGGGTAAGGAATGACTTGTTAATTTTAACGATTCTAAAAGAAAACTTCTCTCAGATAATCACCTGAGAGATCCATTTCTTCCTTGCATCTGCATGGCTGATGTTAACCTCAAGAAGAGGATGTTGTTGCGCCTTTTCGATGTAACATTCTTGGTTAGAATGAAGGTGTAAAGACTATGGAATCCATTCGTATGTCAGCTGCAAAAACATTTGGTTTTCTATGTCGTGTTAGACAGTTTTTATTTCCAGAATTTATCTGACATTTCTATAAGTCTACCATTCGTCCATGATTTGAATATTTGCCGTCATATATGGTCCGTTGCTCCTACTATATATTTCGAGATACTAGCTAAAGTTAAAAAAAGAATCAGATGTATTATTGGTCTTGACCCGGCGTATCTCGTTTTCAGTCTTTTTCTCACCTCCGTAAAATTACCACCCTGTCCTTTTTTCTATAAATATTTTCAGTTGTTTGGATTAACTCTAGGCTATGGTATCTAAACTTTATAAATTTAAGCGCCGGACTAGAATGGCAATGATGCCTCATCAATGTACAGTTGAGTTGGTGAGGTGTAGCCCTAAATTCGACGCTAAAAGTTTTTTCATGCACTTCTCGGTCGTGGAACTATTTTCCAGCTCAATGCTTTCCAGTCAAATTTAATCTCAAAAATTTAAATACAATTTCAGTCGCTATCTACTGTTTTATTTATTACACACCTATTAGTATTTGTCTATATTTCTGAAATGGGGTAGTATTTACAGTATTTACATTATTGGGACTATCATCTTTGTTGCTATTTGTACATTTCCTGAAGGACACATCGCCCAGTGAATATAGACATTTGTTAGTTCCTGGTATTTGACCCAAAGAGTTATGAGTTCAATACCAGGCTACGACAGTGGTGAACAAATAACTTACAGGATTAGAGGGAGATAACTCATGACTACCAAAAGAAGCACTACTACGCAAGGAATTGAGTTCATATACCCCAGTTATTTTAATAAATAATAGTTCGTTTTGAAATTCCTAGCACCTGAGGAAGGCCGGAGCATACAACGATCGAAACAAATGGCAACAAAGACGAAGACAATAGTTCGAATAATGTAAATACTGTACTCTTCTATTGGTTTAGCTCCTTAGTAATGATTCTGTTTTTTAATTCTTCCAAACCTAACAACCCCCTGTGTCCTTATAGCTTTAATGTCTTATTTAGGGTGGATTCGATTAAAAAAGAAAATATTTAATTGCTACCGATTTCTTTTTTTTTTTTCTATTTTTCTTTCATCGTTATTACAATGAATGCAGAGAGCGTTATTGTTGTTCGTTCATTTTTTTCACACGCGCCGTTTTGCGGAGAATACGTAACGTGTACGTTAATTTAGGAAGTGAAAGAATAAAGGCATTTTATGTTTTGCGGTGGATATTACCAACTATGATGGCTGCGTAACGTTGTATGCGTGTGAGTAAACAAGATTTATGTGAACGTAAACGAGATTTACAAGAGCATAAAACGAGATCTCCATAACCGTAAACGTGATCTATGTTAATGTTAAAGACAAACGTGTCAAACGAAAACTCGTGCTTCGTTTTGCTATTTATTTATTTATTTATTTTATTTATTTATTTTTTTTTTCATTTCTGGATTTTATTTGGAAATCCTGTTTTCCTTCCCTTACTTTTTTTTCTAGGGGATCGTTCTAGGGGGTCGTTCTAGGGGGTCGTTCTTCTATTTATTCTGCTCTTTTCTTTTTTCACTTTCTGTCTTATTCTTTTCTTTATACGTCTTCTTCTATGTGCCCTGTCCCTTCAGGACGTAGGTGATCATAGTTTTCAACGTCTCCCTATCCCTTGTGGCTCTTAGCATGCCTTCTCCTGCTACTTCATGCAATCCTCGTTCCATTATCCAACAGATTAGGTCCTTCAAATATGTTATCCGTTGCTTTCCCCTGTCTCTTTTTCCCTCTATCTGACCTGTTAGTATCAGGTTCTCCAAGCCCTCCTTCCTCAATGCATGTCCTAGGAACTTCAGCTGTCTCTTTCTGATTCCTCCCCCGTCTTATGGAAGCGACATCTTTCTTTTTTGTTATTATTATTGTTGTTTTTTGTTGTTGTGCTTGTTCTTGTTCTTTTTCTTCTTCTTTTTTTTCTCTGTCGCCGTTCGTTTATTTTTCATTCTTCATTAACTTTTTCTTTTAATTCTTTAGTTTTACTTGTATATCTTCACTTCTTCTTCTTCTTCTTCTTCTTCTTCTTCTTCTTTTATTTGCCTAACCTTTCATTTTTATTCATAGTTTCATTTCATCCATCACTTTTTTCTGGTATTTATTCCCTTCTATTTCATTTTTCTCCTTCGTTTTTCTTTCTTCATTTTTTACTCCTTCATCATTTTCATCGATCATCGTCTAGTTTAATATTAAATTTGTTCTTTTTTTAGCAACAATTCAGTTTTTTATCGTGTCTCCTCATCATTCTTCTGATTATTATTAGTAGTAATAGTAGCAGTAGTAGTAATAGTAATAGGATTAAAACAATGTTATTATTATTATGTCATTTTTCATCATATTTCGATTTCTGCTTTGGTCTCACTACCAACCAAGTCTGCGGGGAGACCTAAGGCAGGTCGTGGCGTGTTGTTATGACTCCATTTCATGTTTTTCTACCTTCCCTATCATCCCTAGCATTACATAGATAAAGTTTTCCTTAGTGTGTGGGCTGTACTTAATAAGACAATTTTTTGTATATCTCTTAAGCTGGGGTTTCCAGGGATTCTTTCAATGTGTTGTTTTGTTCCATTTTTTATCTTTCCAAGTGCATCTACTATCACTGGCACAACTCTTGTTTTCAATTTCCACATTTTTTCTATTTCAATTTCCAGGTCTTTATATTTTGACAGTTTTTTATTATTATTATTATGTCATTTTTCATCATATTTAGATTTCTGCATTGGTCTCACTACCAACCAAGTCTGCGGGGAGACCTAAGGCAGGTAGTAGCGTGTTGTTATGACTCCATTTCATGTTTTTCTATCCTCCCTATCATCCCCAGCATTACATAGATAACGTTTTCCTTAGTGTGTGGGCTGTACTTAATAATACAATTTTTTGTATATCTCTTAAGCTGGGGTTTCCAGGGATTCTTTCAATGTGTTGTTTTGTTCCATTTTTTATCATTCCAAGTGCACCTACTATCACTGGCACAACTCTTGTTTTCAATTTCCACATTTTTTCTATTTCAATTTCCAGGTCTTTATATTTTGACAGTTTTTCAAATTCCTTGATTGCTATGTTACAATCCGCTGGACAAGCCATATCAATTAATAGACAAGTTTTCTCCTTCTGGTTTTTAACAATAATGTCTGGCCTGTTTGCTTCAATTTTTCTGTCTGTGTAGATGGTGTAATCCCATAGAATGGTTACATCTTCTATTTCTGTAACCGGTGCTGGATGATGTTCATACCAGTGTTTGTTTACAGCTTTTCCATAATGTTTGCACATTGCCCAATGTAAATATTGCCCAACTCTATCGTGGCGATTTTTATATTCGTTTGGGGCAAGCACAGAACAGCCTGAGATTAGGTGGTCTATTGTTTCTTGGTGTTTATCACAAAACCTGCATTTTGGATCCATATTATTATGCATAATATTTGCCTGAAAGTTTCTCGTGAAAAGACTTTGGTCTTGTGCTGCAAGTATAAATCCTTCAGTTTCAGACTTTAATCCAGATGCACGTAACCATCGATGAGTATTAACTTTGTCAACATTGGATTTATTGGCACGTACTGGATATTGGCCATGCAGAGGTTTGTCTTGCCAGCGCTGTTTCATCTTTTCAAGAGCTTTATCTTTGGCTTTCATTTTCATATTTTTTGCCGCAATAGTTGGTTCTTGGCTACTGTTTTGCTTTTCTACAGAATCTACTAACTGTAATTCTTGTTTGTATTTACTGCCTTCTTTTATTATTGAATATTTTTTCTTTCTTTCTTCATGTTGCCTTACTAATTGTATCATCCAATCCTTTGTTGTTTCTATGTATGTTAGTAAGCCAATAGTTGTTGTCTTGTATGACAATTCCAGCTGAATAAGACCCCTTCCACCTTCTTTACGGGGTATGTATAGACGGTCTACATCAGCCTTTGGGTGATGCATCCTATGCTTAGAAAGAAGCTTTCTTGTTTTAGCATCCATTCGCCTGATGTCGTTTAGAGTCCAGTTTAAGATGTTGAAGCTATATTGGACAACTGGGATTGCAAGGCTATTAATGGCCATAACTCTATTCTGTGAATTTAATTCAGTTTTTAATATCATTCGTAGCCTTCTATAGTACTCTTTACGCACTATTTCTTTCATTTTTTTATGGTGAATGTTTACGCTCTCATTTACACCTAGGTATTTATAAGCTTCTTCTGGTTTCAATTCTTTTATTGTTACAGCAGGGTCTAGGCTAATTGAGGATGTTTCTTGTATTGATCCACGTAAAACTGTAGCTTTAGCACATTTATTCAAATTAAATTTCATTCCAATGTCTTCGCTGAAGCATTTTACAGTTTGCAGAAGACCTTCCAGCTCATTATCATTCTTAGCATATAACTTTAAGTCATCCATGTAAAATAGATGGCTTATTTTCTTTTGGCCTATTTTATAACCACATTCTGTCTTATTAAGTTGACTGGTTAGTGCTATTAATGATATGCAGAATAGTAAGGGAGATAAAGAATCACCTTGAAATATACCTCTTTTGATGTTTATTTCATCAGACTTATCGGTTCCATTATTATTATTATTATTATTATTATTATTATTATTCTGAGAGAGAGCAGCACGTCAGCAGATTGACGCTGAGGTACAAATATATGAAACTCAATATACATATCATGACACCCAGTCTGATAATTGTCTACCAGGCATATGATTACTATTATTATTATTATTATTATTATTATTATTGAGAGTAGCAAGAAAAAAGTGGCAATGGAGTAGAAATATACGAAACACAATATACTGCATGTCAGCAACTAGGTGACATGCTTAACTGGTTAACGTCATGTAACGCTGAAGCAAATATGCGGTAATCAAAGGGATAGTTAGTGTACCTACTTTATATTACTACTTATCTTCATTTTTTGTTGTTGTTCTTCTTCTTAATATTATTATTACATTTATTATGCTATTATATCTGATTACGTCTGTCTTTTATGCTTTTCATTCATTTTATATTAGTTCTAAACAATCACATTTGCTCACTGCTTCTTCAAATTTCTTTTTTTTTCTTTTTACTAAATCATCATCTTGCTTTTTTGTATTTTTTTTTTTTTTAAATCATATCACCCCAAGCAAGGCGGTAACGCCACTGATGTGCAGGGGGCTACATAAGAGTGAGAAGATTAGAAAAGAGAAAAACAGGAAACCGCATCCTAAACAGGAAACAAGGGATGAGCCTCTTCACCTGTTCAATAGACGAGGGTGGAGTGTGAACCGGGTGATAGTTTAGTCTATCTACTCCAATTGAAAAAACAGTGAGAAGATTAGAAAAGAAAAACCGGAAACCGCATCCTAAACAGGAAACAAGGGATAAGCCTCTTCACCTGTTCAATAGACGTGGGTGGAGTGTGAACCGGGCGATAGTTTAGTATATCTACTCCAATTGAAAAAACAGTGAGAAGATTAGAAAAGAAAAACCGGAAACCGCATCCTAAACAGGAAACAAGGGATAAGCCTCTTCACCTGTTCAATAGACGTGTTACTAATTAAACTAACACGTCTTTTTTCTTCTCTTTTGTCTTCACCTCTTTTCTTGTCTTTTCTATAATTCTTTCTTTCTTTACAATTTGAGAAGTTTTCTTTTCTCTTCTACTTTTTCTCCATCTCATTTGTCTACACTCCCTTTTTCATCGTTTTTTACTCCCACTCTCTCTACTGTTTGAGAAGATTTCTTCTTCTTCTTCTTCTTCTTCTTCTTCTTCTTCTTCATTACCTGTTTACGTCTAGCTTTAAATTTTTTTCCTCATTCCTTTTTTATTGTTCCAAACGTTTTTTCCTATCATATTTAAACAATGGTTCCCGTACGATCAAAAAAGTTAAGCAGCATCGAGACTGGTCATAAGCTTGATGGGTAACCGCTTGGTACGTAAGTACGAATTTGTGATCGAGTGTAATGGATAATAGCTCAGAATTTTCAATCAGAGAGCAGTGATTCAATTCCAGTTCGGTTCGTCATATTCACTTACGCGCAAAGTTCTGCATGTATCTGTTCCCCAAGTTATGGGTTAATTAGTAAGACTTGTATCACAAAAAAATTATTATGTCCAAAAATAAAATTACGTACACAATATTTAGATTTTGGCAACGAATAACAAAGAGATTTTATGTGCTGCTAAATAGGAGAAAATAAACCAATCGAGAATTTTTCTCGTTCTTCTTGCTTCATATTCATTGTATTTTTTCTTGTTTACTTATCACTGATCTAATCTTTTAATATATCTTTTGTTCGTCGTTTTATTCTCGTTATTTTCTTCTTAATTTTTTTCTCTTTCTTCTCCGTTTTTGTTGTTGACCCAAAATAGTTCCGGAAGAAAACTCGAACTCTGGAATTAGTGAAACATATATATATTAAATGGAAAACAAATACAAGAGTGTTACACTTCACTCTGACTGCCAAGTATTAAACCGGAGTGACTCAAACTAACTCAACTCAATCCCGAGAGGCATATTCTCCCGGTATTCATAAAAATAGGAAGAGTTCATTATAATCCAAAATAGGTAGGTCTCATAACAGTTTTCTTATTATTATTTTCTTCTCCAGTTTCATCTCATTATTTTCTTTTTAATTGTCTTCTTCGTTTTCTTCTCATTATTTTCTTCTTTCTTTTCTTTTCTTTCCTTTTCTTTCTTCTCCGTTATTTTATTATTTTCTTCTTTATTTTCTTCTTTTTCTTCTCCGTTTTCCTCTTATTATTTTTTTTTCTTTAATTTCTTCGTTTTTTCCCCGTTTTCTTTTTCTTTTCTTCTTTATTTTCTTCTCTTTCTTTTCTGTTTCCTTATTATTATTTTATTTTTTATTTTTTTATTTTTCTGCTCCGTTTTCTTATTATTTTTTCTTTATTATCTTTTCTTTCCTTTCTGTTTTCTTCTTATTATTTTCTTCTCTTTATTTTCCATTTTCTTCTTATTACTTTCTTCTTTTTCTTCTTCTCTTTTCCGTTGTCTTCTTCTAATTTTCTTCTTTATTTTCTTCTTTTTCTGCTCCAATGTCTTCTTATTTTCTTCTTTATTTTCTTCTCTTTATTTTCCATTTTCTTCTTATTACTTTCTTCTTTTTCTTCTTCTCTTTTCCGTTGTCTTCTTCTAATTTTCTTCTTTATTTTCTTCTTTTTCTGCTCCAATGTCTTCTTCTTATTTTCTTCTTTATTTTCTTCTCTTTATTTTCCATTTTATTCTCATTACTTTCTTCTTTTTCTTCTTCTCTTTTCCGTTGTCTTCTTCTAATTTTCTTCTTTATTTTCTTCTTTTTCTGCTCCAATGTCTTCTTCTTATTTTCTTCTTTATTTTCTTCTCTTTATTTTCCATTTTCTTCTTATTACTTTCTTCTTTTTCTTCTTCTCTTTTCCGTTGTCTTCTTCTAATTTTCTTCTTTATTTTCTTCTTTTTCTGCTCCAATGTCTTCTTCTTATTTTCTTCTTTATTTTCTTCTCTTTATTTTCCATTTTCTTCTTATTACTTTCTTCTTTTTCTTCTTCTCTTTTCCGTTGTCTTCTTCTAATTTTCTTCTTTATTTTCTTCTTTTTCTGCTCCAATGTCTTCTTCTTATTTTCTTCTTTATTTTCTTCTCTTTATTTTCCATTTTCTTCTTATTACTTTCTTCTTTTTCTTCTTCTCTTTTCCGTTGTCTTCTTCTAATTTTCTTCTTTATTTTCTTCTTTTTCTGCTCCAATGTCTTCTTCTTATTTTCTTCTTTATTTTCTTCTCTTTATTTTCCATTTTCTTCTTATTACTTTCTTCTTTTTCTTCTTCTCTTTTCCGTTGTCTTCTTCTAATTTTCTTCTTTATTTTCTTCTTTTTCTGCTCCGATGTCTTCTTCTTATTTTCTTCTTTATTTTCTTCTCTTTTCCGTTTTCTTATTATTTTTCTTCTTTATTTTCTTCTTTCTTTTCCGTTTTCTTCTTATTATTTTCTTCTTTATTTTCTTCTTTTTTCTTATTATTTTCTTCTTAATGTTACTATTTCTTCTTTTTCTACTTCTTTTACTTTTTATTATTTTTGTTGTTCTTCTTTTCCTTCTTTACGCCGTTTTATTTTTCTTATTTTTTAATGATCTTCTTATTCTTTCTTTTCCGTTTTGCTCTTCTTATTTTTACTTTTCCGCTTTCTTCTTATTATTCTTTCTTCTTTTTATGTTGTTATTTCGTCTTTTCTTCTTCTTCTTCTTCTTGATCTCATTGCTTTAATAATTATCCCCACCCCTTCTTCGTCTGCTTGTTCTTTTTGTCTTGCCTGATGTCATTTTACTTTCAACCATCTTCCTCTAATTTCAACAGAAAATAATCAAAACTAAGCTAAATCACCCTTCTTACAAATGCCAATTTCTCTCTGAGTATATTATTTTTCAGTCAAAATTCTATAAATGACAAAATTTGCAACAAGCTTTTCTTGAGATAATCAGCACTAGCGGTATAAAAACAAAAAAACAACAAAACCAAACCAAGTCAACCAATTCTAAGTACCTGCGTCGGGCCTATAGCGACCGGAATTACTTGTATGTGTAATCAGAGCTTCATCTGCACCTAATTACACTCCCAAGAATACCACAAAAAGCAGATGTTTTGAAGAAAACAAATGCAAATCTACACTAAGTAAACTTTATAAACATTATTTCAGTTGCCTAACAAAAATGTACAAGTCACCAGCAAAGATAAAATAACTAACTGTCCATATGAGTTTTTTTTTGTATAAACTGATAAGACTGTCAATAAAGAAATAACCTTTAAAAATAATTAATACTTTATCGACATGATTGCCAATGACTAAAGAAATAGCCTTTAAAAATAATAAATACTTTATCGACATGATTGCCAATGACTAAGGAAATAACTGCTCATACAATTTTTTTTCGTACAAATTGATACGAATGGAAATAAAGTAATTAATAATCTTTGATGCAAAACATTTAAGAATACACCGACATGGTTGCCAATGAATAAAAAAATAGCCGGTCATGGATAATTGTTTCAGATTAATTGATGAGATTGCCAGGTAACTTAGGAATAAATTATGGTGTGAAATTGTTTAGTATTAAATCATATGATTGTTACCCTGAGAGTACATGTAAGATTTCTTTATAGGTAATAAAAGTGTAATAAATTTCCCGACAAGAAAACTTTTCAAACATCAGATGAAAGGCAAAAACATTAAAGAACGCTAACCAAAAATCTTTTATGACAGATCTTGCAATAATAGTAATGATAATCACTGTCCTAAGATCATTACAATGCTGACTTAAGATAAGTGCAATGCTGACTTAAGATAATTACAATGCTGACTTAAGATATTAACAATAAACCTGACTTAAGATAATAATAATAATAATAATAATAATAATGTGGACTTAATAATAATAATAATAATAATAATAAAAAATACGACGAAAAACACTAAAAAACCGTTCGATCTACGATATTCTTTCTTAGAAAGAATATGTAATAATTTATTTATATTTGTTCGTTCATTTTATATATTTATTTATTTTTCGATAATCTTATTCTCATTGGATTTAATGAAAGTATAACACAGAATACAGTGGGCGAACAAATTATTATTTTTAAATGTTACGGTAGTAAACTCAAAGGAATATCCACCTTTTCTTTCATATTAAATTTAGAATTTTTTTTTGCAAGGACAAAGGTTAATAGTAGCAACAATTTTTTTTTTTTTTAACAATACTCTCCAAGTGCGGTGATGTTTTGTTTTTTTTCCGTTGAACGGCCGTTACGTCCAAGTTTGTTTGTTTTTTCAACCAGCGTCTCTCTCTTTGAATTTTTCTTTTTCTCAATATGAAATTCTGTTTTAATATAAACAGGATTTTTTCTTTAGATATTAGCGAATTTTTTTTTTTTTTTTTTTTTATGAAATTCTGCTTTATTTTAATTTATCTGTTTGTTCTTTAAATTAACCTAAATAAAATCATCCGTATTATATTTCCTTTAGCTGTCGATATTTCGTAAAATTTTTTTTTTTTTTTTAGCTATTATAATTTTCTTAAAAACAAAACAAAACAAGAAAATAAATGAAATCCGATGAAAAACAATTTATATGGTATTATTTTTTAGAAAGTCTACGTATATATTGATATATTTATTTTTATTTATTTATTGATTTAATTTACTTATTTAATTTATCTTATTATGATAATCCTAATTTTGACCAACGACTTTATTGAAAAAATAAAAGATAAACTGGACGAACAAATTATTACATTTTCTTTTTTTTTTTTAACAAACTACTTTAGTAATATTGATGTTTTGTTTCGTTGAGCCGTCTTTCTCCTTGAATTCCAATCGCGTCTATGTCAGATGTTGCTTGGCAGCCCATTTAGGAGAAAGAAAACTCCGAAAAACAACCCGCAACTCAAGGTGTTAATCGTGCCGAGGAGTGAATGGCTACTGCGTTATGAGGTCACAAACGATTCCCTACAGGCTTCGGGACCCTGTTTGTAAAAGACCGTTACCCAACGTGCCGGGCAAATTTGGGTGGACTTTTGGACCCGTGCGTCACTCGTGGGAAAAACATGAAAAATACAAATAGAAATAAAAAGTCCAGTATGGCTCTTCCAGTGGATAAACAGGGAGCCCGTCCTTCAGGAGGGAACCTACCTGAGGTCGAAAAATCTGCCATAGGAACAAACTCCTACACAAAGAATGAATCTTCAGGTCCCCACAACCAGGATAATCCTAATGATGGTCCTGAAAATTCACCAGCTAGATCTACAACCGTATATTTAAAGAAAGAAAAAATAAAATGGTCCCGTGAGGAGTACAAAGTCGGTATGACTGCATTTCATGAAGCGTTACTCAAACCTCAAAAAAACATGACTCGCCAAACATATGACATTTGGCGTGAAAAAGTTGGTCAAGCAAATAGAAAGTATATTGACGAAAATAAATTGGCCAATGTACGTAGGTACATTATTCGTAATAACCGACTGACAGAGGCTGAAATGCATGATATTAAAAGAATTGTAACAAGAAGAGTCGAATCAACAAAATATGAAAAGGAACCGGAACCAGAAATAAAAAGTAATAACATCAAACAAATCACAGGTCATAATGTAGAAACCGTGAAACACGCAAATCACTGCGAAGATAATGATGTAAGTTTAAAAGTGCTGGAAAGGTGTGATCTGAGTCTGAGTCAGTTAAAAGACAAAAATAAAACGAGTTCAGAACACATCGAAGATAATTATTTGACGGAAAATAAGAACAATATACAGGAAGCCAAGATAGAAATAAAAAACCATCTAAGTCAAATACAAAGTATTACAATGGAGGAACGTGAACAGCTCCCAAAATTCCAACCAACAAAACAAAACCTCCGAACTATTAAACTGTACAATGCAGCACTGAAATCAATACTGGATGAAGACCCTCATACAAATCTTAACGAAGTAATATATGCATCAGCAACAGCAGCAAAAAAAAATTAAATATCAAAATAAAAACAAGGCAGTCTCGCAGACGTGAAGATCCACCTTGGAAAAGAAAAATTGAAAAAGAAATCGAACAACTAAGAAGTGAACTGTCAGTACTGGATGAACTGAGTAGAGGAATAAATGTAAGAACTAGGAAAAGAAGAAGAGCCGAAAAAAATATAACATCAGGAATGAAAATGACGTCTTATCAAATAAAGAAAAAATAAAGCAAAAAATCCAACTGAAGGCTCAAAGAATAAGACGCTATGAAAAAAGAGCAAGATTTTACAGACAAAACAAGATCTTTCAGACTGATACAAAGAGATTTTACAGGGAAATAGGTAAAAAAAGAATTGAAGTGACAGTACCCCCCAGAATGGAAGAAGTCACACAGTTCTGGGAAAAGATATGGGCTTGCCCTAAAGAACTTAGCAAGGAAGTACATTGGATTACGCAGGAGATAGAACGAATGAAAAATAAACCAGAACAGACATGGTCTGGAATTACAGAAGATGATGTTAAATTTGCACTAAAAAAAGCACACAATTGAAAATTCCCAGGTATAGATAAAATTCCTAACTTTTGGCTATATTATTTAAATGCAGCACATAAAAAACTAGCCAAAGAACTTCAAGAAATGGTTGACGATCCCACTAAAATTCCTGCATGGATGACCAAAGGAATTACATTTCTTCTACCCAAGAATGGTGACACAAACAACCCGAAAAACTACAGACCAATTACATGTCTTCCGACAACATATAAACTATTAACATCTATTTTAACAAAACAGACATATTTATTCTTAGAAAGAAATGACATGATACCGCTTGAACAAAAAGGGTGCAAACGTGGCTGTTATGGTTGTAAAGACCAATTGCTAATTAACAAAATGATCCTAGAAAACTGCTACAGTTCAAAGAAAAATCTTAGTACTGCCTGGATAGACTACCGAAAGGCATTCGATAGTGTGCCACATTACTGGATTTTAAAGACTTTAAATATATACAAGATATCGCCCGTCATCATCAATTTCAGCAAACAGTGCATGTCTATATGGAAAACAACCCTTTACCTCAATCATATAAATGGAACCTATAAGTCTGATGAAATAAACATCAAAAGAGGTATATTTCAAGGTGATTCTTTATCTCCCTTACTATTCTGCATATCATTAATAGCACTAACCAGTCAACTTAATAAGACAGAATGTGGTTATAAAATAGGCCAAAAGAAAATAAGCCATCTATTTTACATGGATGACTTAAAGTTATATGCTAAGAATGATAATGAGCTGGAAGGTCTTCTGCAAACTGTAAAATGCTTCAGCGAAGACATTGGAATGAAATTTAACTTGAATAAATGTGCTAAAGCTACAGATTTACGTGGATCAATACAAGAAACATCCTCAATTAGCCTAGACCCTGCTGTAACAATAAAAGAATTGAAACCAGAAGAAGCTTATAAATACCTAGGTGTAAATGAGAGCGAAAACATTCACCATAAAAAAATGAAAGAAATAGTGCGTAAAGAGTACTATAGAAGGCTACGAATGATATTAAGAACTGAATTAAATTCACAGAACAGAGTTATGGCCATTAATAGCCTTGCAATCCCAGTTGTCCAATATAGCTTCAACATCTTAAACTGGACTCTAAACGACATCAGGCGAATGGATGCTAAAACAAGAAAGCTTCTTTCTAAGCATAAGATGCATCATCCAAAGGCTGATGTAGACCGTCTATACATACCCCGTAAAGAAGGTGGAAGGGGTCTTATTCAGCTGGAATTGTCATACAAGACAACAACTATTGGCTTACTAACATACATAGAAACAACAAAGGATTGGATGATACAATTAGTAAGGCAACATGAGGAAAGAAAGAAAAAATATTCAATAATAAAAGAAGGCAGTAAATTCAAACAAGATTTACAGTTAGTAGATTCTGTAGAAAAGCAAAACAGAAGCCAAGAACCAACTATTGGCGGCAAAAAATATGAAAATGAAAGCCAAAGATAAAGCTCTTGAAAAGATGAAACAGCGCTGGCAAGACAAACCTCTGCATGGCCAATATCCAGTACGTGCCAATAAATCCAATGTTGACAAAGTTAATACTCATCGATGGTTACGTGCATCTGGATTAAAGTCTGAAACTGAAGGATTTATACTTGCAGCACAAGACCAAAGTCTTTTCACGAGAAACTTTCAGGCAAATATTATGCATAATAATATGGATCCAAAATGCAGGTTTTGTGATAAACACCAAGAAACAATAGACCACCTAATCTCAGGCTGTTCCGTGCTTGCCCCAAACGAATATAAAAATCGCCACGATAGAGTTGGGCAATATTTACATTGGGCAATGTGCAAACATTATGGAAAAGCTGTAAACAAACACTGGTATGAACATCATCCAGCACCGGTTACAGAAATAGATGTAACCATTCTATGGGATTACACCACCTACACAGACAGAAAAATTGAAGCAAACAGGCCAGACATTATTGTTAAAAACCAGAAGGAGAAAACTTGTCTATTAATTGATATGGCTTGTCCAGCGGATTGTAACATAGCAATCAAGGAATTTGAAAAACTGTCAAAATATAAAGACCTGGAAATTGAAATAGAAAAAATGTGGAAATTGAAAACAAGAGTTGTGCCAGTGATAGTAGGTGCACTTGGAATGATAAAAAATGGAACAAAACAACACATTGAAAGAATCCCTGGAAACCCCAGCTTAAGAGATATACAAAAAATTGTCTTATTAAGTACAGCCCACACACTAAGGAAAACTTTATCTATGTAATGCTGGAGATGATAGGGAAGATAGAAAGACTTGAAATGGAGCCATAACAACACGCCACTACCTGCCTTAGGTCTCCCCGCAGACTTGGTTGGTAGTGAGACCAAAGCAGAAATCAAAATATGATGAAAAA
This sequence comes from Ascarosepion bandense, assembly GCA_037127315.1. Classification (NCBI taxonomy): domain Eukaryota; kingdom Metazoa; phylum Mollusca; class Cephalopoda; order Sepiida; family Sepiidae; genus Ascarosepion; species Ascarosepion bandense. The sequence continues at coordinate 44,253 of JBBBDQ010029703.1, read as the reverse complement.
TGACATAATAATTATAATGTGGACTTAATAATAATAATAATAATAATAATAATAATGATAATAATAATAATAATTAGAAACAACAAAGTACTGGATGATACAATTAGTTATACAACATGAAAACAGAAAGAAAAAATATTCAATAATGAAAGAAGGCAGTAAATACAAGCAAAAGTTACACATAGTAGATTCTGTAAAAAAGCAAAACAGAAGTCAAGAACCAACTATTGCGGCAAAAAAGATAGAAAAGAAAGCCAACGATAAAGCTCTTGAACAGATTAAACAAACCTGTGCATGGCCAATATCCAGATCGTGCTAATAAACCCAACGTTGATAAAGTTAATACTCATCGATGGTTACTGCATCTAGATTAAAGTCTGAAACTGCAGACTTTATTCTCTACTGCGCAAGACCAAAGTCTTTTCACTTGGAACTTTCAAGCAAATATTATACATAATAATGTGAATCCAAAATGCAGGTTCTGTGATAAATACTAAGAAACAATAGACCATCTTATTTCAGGATGTTCTGTACTTGCCCCAAATGAATATAAAAATCGTCATAATAAAGTAGGGCAATATTTACATTGGACAATGTGCAAACACGATGGAAAGTATTTAAACAAACACTGGTATGAACATCACCCATCACCGGTTGCAGAAATAGAAGATGTCACCATTCTATGGGATTACACCATCTATACAGACAAAAGAATTGAAGAAAATTAGCCGGACATTATTGTTAATAACCAAAAAGAAAAAAGCTTGCTTAGTAATTGATATGGCTTTTCCAGCGGATTGTAACATAGCAACCAATGAATTCGAAAAACTGTCAAAATATAAAAACCTCGAAATTGAAATAGAAAAAATGTGGAAAGTGAAAACAAGTATCGTTCCAACAACACACCACTACCTGTATTAGGTCTTCCTGCAGGCTTGGTAGGTAGTGCGACCATAGCAAAAATCGATTTATAATGAAAAATGACATAATAATCTTAAAAAATTCTAAGATCAAGATTATAACACTGCTGACTGACGCGTGCTGTCCGTTCTTCAATATGGCAGTGAATGCTGGATAATACCATCAAAGATGAAAGAAAAACTTGAAGCAACTGAAATGTGGTTCTACAGAAGGATGTTGCGAATATCATGGATCGAGCATGTGACCAATGATGATGGCTTAGAAATGATGGAAACAAAAAGGAAATTAATACTGAGCATCAGGAAGAGATAGTTCCTGGGACACGCAATGAGGAAGGAGGGCTTGAAGAATCTGATACTAACAGGCCAGATAAAAGGAAAAAGAGACAGGGGAAAGCAACGGATAACATATTTGAAGGATCTAATCAGGTGGATGACGGAACGAGGATTGCATGGTGTAACACGAGACGGCGTGCTCAGAGCCACCAGGGATAGGGAAACGTGGAAGGACATGATCGCCGACGTCCTGAAGGGAAACGGCGCATAGAAGAAGAAAAAGACTGACGATATTAATATAAACCTGACTTAAGTTATTAATAATAATGCCGGTTTAAGATAATAATAATGATGACTTAAGGTCCTTCCGTCCATAGAATACTGCTGTCATATCTGGTTAGGCGCCCCAGCTGTTCATCTCAGTGTTCTCGACAGGCTGAAAATGAGAATTTGTAATGTGAGAGGTACCGACTTGGCAGTTCGACTCCAGCCACTTTCTCATCGGCGGGATGTGGCTTCCTTCTGTCTATTCTACAAATATTTTCATGGCTTCTGCTTCGATGAACTTAAGTCACTGGTGACCCGCCACAAGAATTTACTCGTGCAACCTGACTGGCAACAAGATCTCACCCACGTGCAGTTAGATCAACCAGATGCCGCCGGCATTTCTGCTCCGACAGCTTCTTTTCTCTCACTTCCCGCTTGTAGAACTCCTCTTCCCTATACTTGCTTTTCTGATGGCTACAACCTCCAGGAATTTAAATGCAACGTCAATACCATTCTATTATCCACTTGACTCCAATCCTTTCCACATTACCCCCGTATATCTTGTTCTTTTCCTTTCTCTCTACCTTCGCGACTATATTCACACCTGTGTTCCCATCTTTTTCTTGCCCTTTCTCCGACAACACCTGTAACTGGTTCATCTTTCTCTTCGTTTTCCTCCTGCTTAAACTTTTACTCTTATGTAGCCCCCTGCGCATCAGTGGTAGTACCGCCTTGCTTGGGGTGAAACGATTAAAAAAATGCTAACTTAAAGTAATAATAAAGCTGACTTAAGATACATTACCTTTTATAGATTATCAATATTTACACCCATGTCTATTGAACAGGTTAAGAGGCCCATCCCTTGTTCCCTGTTTAGGATATGGTTTCCGGCTTTCTCTTTTCCAATCTTCTCACTTTTTTTTTTCATATGGAGTAGATAGATCTATCTATCTATCGCCCGGTTCACACTCCACCCATGTCTATTGAACAGGTTAAGAGGCTCATCCCTTGTTCCCTGTTTAGGATATGGTTTCCGGCTTTCTCTTTTCCGATCTTTTCACTATTACGTAGCCCCCTGCACATCAGTGGCGTTCCCGCCTTGCTCGGGGTGATACAATTAAAAAAAATATATGTCGGGTTCACTAACTTCTCCGCCGCCACAGCGTAGTTTTCTCTTCGCTGTTTATATAAATATTTTCCGGGTAATTGTTCTGATGAGCTTTTTGTCTTTGTGGCTGAGACGATATGAATTTAGACGCAAATTAGTGGCTAGATTTCATCATTTTACAGTTGAAATTGCTAGATGTCACCGTAAGTTCTATATTGATTATTTCTTCTATCGCACTTGTTGAACTCTTTTCCAGTTTAATACTTTCAAGTCAACTTTGATATGCAAACATTTTAATGAAATTTTAATCTTTATTTTGTCTCTTCTTAGTTCCTGGGCTTTTGTTATTCTCGCTCCGTCATAATGCTATATTTTCTCTAAATCTGCAGTCCAATTGCATCTTAGTTACTCTTTTGTTTTGCTTTGGGTCCATCAGTTTAGTGCCATTCGTGATACACGATTGGGTGATTATGTCTCAAAAGAGAAATGACTGACTGTGCAAAAGATTTTCTCGCAATTGATTGCCATTACTAACTGGTTGCCAACAAATGCTCTAGAATTCAATTTGTTCTGCTATTCAACCCATAACTAGGGGGAGAAGAGATGAATTAATACCGTTACCAAGAAAATGCATCGAATTTGACTTGAATTCGAACTCGGATATCCAATTTTTTACTTCGAGTTGATATCTGTTACACCCCAGCACTTTGAGAAAATGATTAAAAAAAGACTTGTACAAATAGAGAACATGGTTGAAATTCGAGTAACATCCAATATACCATCCAGTAGTTTTTTTTGTTTTTTTTTTGGAGGGGTGTTAAATATTACTAGCTCAAATGGATGTAGCCATCATTTTCACAATTTTTATTAATTTGTAATGAATGCACACGTAGATACTAGTTTCGAATTGTACTAAATATGGAACTGTTGTAGCCTGTTTAGGCCAGAAAGAAAGACACGGAAACAAGAAGATAGGTTTAACCAGTGTATTAGAAAAACAGAACATATATACAAAGTATGAGTGTCAGCAAATAAAAGTGTACGTCCGAACTGTCTAGTTACACTGCGTCCCGACTGCCTCAACGACTATCTCAACTGTCACCCCGGAAGTCACGCATGTTAGTATTTATTGGAGGAGGGAGAGCCTATTCCCTATAGATTGGACACCATAACAGGAACCTAGATGAAATTCCTGTAACATTCGATGTACTATCCAGCGATTTATTACTTAAATTATTGCTGTTAAAATAAGAGCTTGTTTTATCTGAGAAGTCTCATGTCAAGCATTTGCGGAGACTATCATTTTTTTATATCGAACATCAGTGAAAATATTTTCAGATCGAAATCCAGCTAGCACCTACAGTATTTGATGGAAAATAAACCTCCAACTTACCCCTCGTGTATTAAAGGTCATAAATTTATAACGTGTGTGGACAGTTCGCCGAAAGACAAATCGTCAATGGACAGTTCGCCGATAAACAATTAACAGACAGGACAATTGGTCAACGCTTTAAGTTTTTCTCTTTCAAGCTCTCATTCAGATCGAACTCTCCAGGCGTTGATGACTGCGAGTATTCCGAACGCGTTCTACTAATTACCTCATTGATTGTCGTCAATCTTACGATGCACGGTTTTCGTTGTTAGCATCTCCAATAACATTTACATTCTCAGAGTTTTGTCAACAATATAGGCGTATCCCTCAAATAAAAGCTTTTTGCTTCCACGTTCTGTCTTGACGATGATGACGACTATAAGGTTTAGAAAGATTCTTATAAAAAAACTGGATGAGTGCTTGAAATTGAAAAAAATTAAAGCCTCGATCAATGCCCTGTCTGTAGATTGTATATTGGCAAACTCTCCGTCGGCAAATTGTCTTTCAGCGAATTGTATTTCTGCAAATTGTCCGGCCACTACTTATCTTCTTCTATGTGCCTTGTTCTTTCAGGACGTAGGCGATCATGACCCTCCACGTCTTTTTATTCCTGGTGGCTCTTAGCACACTTTCTCCTGTAACACCACGCAACACCCGTTCTGTCATCCACCTGCTCAGGCACTTCAAATATGTTATCCGCTGCTTTCCTCTTTCTCTTTTTCCCTCTATCTGGCCTGTTAGTATCAGGTTCTCCAAGCCCTATTTCCTCACTGCATGTCCCAGGAAGTTTAGTTATCTCTTAATGATGCTCAATACTAATATCCTTTTTGTTTCCATCCATTCTAAAACCCCGTCATTGCTCACATGCTCGGTCCATGATATCCGCAACATCCTTCTGTAGAACCACATTGCAAAACTGATTCAAGTTTAAGGGCATAATTTGTCTTGCTTGCTACTGATTTCGTTTGCCTAAAGTTTTATATATTAAAAGGGACTCTATTTTCGTGAGCTTCTAAAACACGTAATGTATACAAATCTTTATATACGTCCGGTTATCCACTGCCTACAAATTGCTTCCTTGTCATGCTTTTCAAATAGCCTCTGACAAGTAAGTACAGATCGAAGCTAGAGAATAAGCAAGGGCTGAAAAATGGTGCCCATAACTAGATAGTTCGGGTAAATAAAACTCAGCTGCCGCATAAGATAGTCTCTCTAACAGAACGAAAAGCCTGATTTTAAATCTCAGATACCTTGTGGTCACTTCCAAAACATGGAAAAGGCTATGGAATTAAATCCAGACAGAAAACCCTGTGTGCATCTCCAAAAGCATTTGTCTGTCGACACTGATAACTTTCTGCTAACTCTTGCAATCAAGCTTTCCCAAAATGGAATACCTTTATTTCTCTGGATCTTGTCGGTATGGCGAGTAGGATTTACGTAGCATGGCCTCAAGATAACATCGTGGAAAACTCTGAATTTAACCGACCTTGTAGGTAAGCCTTCTTTAACTTCTGAGAGACGTGATGGGGTAACCTCAACAGCTCCGGTGCTATAAGAACTTGCAACCCATTGCAGTATTGTGCTTTGAGTGTCACCAGGAATCATGATTGCAAAATGGAGGGGAGTGGGGATCACAGCGGGGCAAAATGCGCTAACTCAATAAGTCAGTAAATGAATCCATGAAAAGAGACTTGTTTTTGGAGTTAAATAAGGAACATGTAATAATAACGAAACATTTTGACGTTAAGAACTACTACATTTGATAGCAGGCAATAGAAAGTTTTGTTAGCCATTATCGCAATAGACTGCAGAACAAGAATCGGAAGGGATGTTAAAAATAAATTTAGCGATAAGAAGATATGGAAAGCTATGGTTACCACAAAATAAGAATGCGGAGAAATGGTAAAAAAAAAAAAAAATCTGAATTCAAAAAACCACTTACCTTGCAAGTAATACTTAACATTCCCGGTACAAAAGAAAAACTGGCAACTCATTGCACTATCACTATTCTGCAATGAATGCCACCATGAATCACAATTGTTAGACGGAAAGGAGTACTGAACACAGCGGGGCAAAATGCGCTTATTTAATAAGTCAGTAAATGAATCCATGACAAGAGACTTGTTTTTGGAGTTAAACAGAGAACATGTAAAAATAAGGAAACATTTTGGCACTAAGAACTATTACATTTGATAACGGGCAATAGAAAGTTGTGTTAGCCATTATCGCAATAAACAACAGAACAAGAATCAGAAGGGATGGTAAACGATAAATATAGCAATAGGAAATTGTGGAAAGCTATGCTCATCACAAAATAAAAATTCGGAGAAATGGTAAAAAATAAAAAAAACACTAAATTCAAACAAACACTTACCTTGCAGGTGATCTTTAACATTCCCAATACAAACGAACTGGCAACCCATTGCACTATTCTGCATTGAATGTCACCAAGAAACACAATTGCCAGACGGAAAAGAGTATTTACCACAGCGGCGCTAATAAGCCAGTAAATGATTCCATGACAAGAGACTTGTTTTGGGAGTCAAACAGAGAACGTTTAATAATAACGATACGTTTTGGGGCTTTGAACTACTTCATTTAATGATATGCGATAGAAACTTGTGTAATGATAGAAATAGATTACAGAACTTGAATTGGAAGGGGGGGTAAAAGACAAATATTGCCAGTATATAAAAGAATAGGAAATTGTGGAGAGCTATGATCACCAAAACAGGAAATCTGAGAGATAGTAAAAGAAAAAAAACATTGCCAAAAGAGATAAAACCGACATTAAATTAAGGAGAATAGTGATCACAGTAGATAACAGGACGGAAATTAAGCGGGAAGGACAGTAAAATACAAACATTGTCAAGAGATGGAACGATAGAAACTTTTAGAAAGCCATGATCCTCATAGCAGAACGGGAAATCAAATGCAGTAGTACTAAACACAATACAACTTTGCCTTGTATTATTCGAATACCATGATCTTTTTATTTGATCTGGGGTATAACTGAGCTTAGAATAAAATTCGATGTGTCATTCTGAAACTTAGGCCAAATGGACGAGCACCCGATGTCACATCTAATAATATTTTCCTTAATATTCCCGGCTGAATTGGCGAAGGGTTATATGCCCGAGGGATTCTTATGTTGTGAAATATTGCTTTTCGGATTTTGTTGTCAGTAAAATTTAAACTAGGCTTATTATTCAATTTCAGTCAAAATTTGTTTAATTTGTTTATTAACGACGTTACTGGCGGCATAAGTTATTTATTAATGTTTGCTTAATGCGGTTTGGTGTTCGGTGGGGTGTAGAATGACATCATGGAGCTGAAATTAATAAATATGTATATAAAAAACAGATTTCTTTGTTTTGTCTTGTAATTTTTTTACTCTGTTTAAGAATACGTACCGAGTTCGAATTCCAGTTGAATTCCTTGCATTCACTTACGTGCAAATACCCTTGGTTAAGGTATTAATCCGTCTCTTCCTTCCGGTTATGGGTTAAATACCAGGACAGATTGGGTTCTATAGACTTGCCTGGCAACCAGTCTACAGCAGAAAGATATGGCAACCTACTGCGGGATAATCTTCTGCCCAGTCAGTCATGTCTCGAAAGAGACATGATCGCCTAAAGCGTGTATCACGTTTGGCACTTAACTGACTGACCAATACTAAACAACATTAGCTTATTAGATATTACCATACAGCCTTGAATATTTATTGAAGTTGGACTAGTTTAGCAAAAAGTTTATAGTCTGGAGCACACAATGGCGTTCGAAAACACTTATCACTAGTAATAACCAACCGAGCTTTTGCGCTAAATATTACCACTCGGCTAATCACATAAATATGGGTCAGTATCAGTATAGGTTGGAAAAAAGATAAACATAAAAAGAATCGATGAGTACTGAATTTATGACTTAGTAGAAAAGAAAATGCAGGACCTCCTACAGAAGGTAGCAAAAGAAAGCGAGAAGAAAGGATTGTGCATAAACTTCAAGAAACGGAATGTAGGGTCATCAGCAAAAAAAAGAACCCAAAATGCCAAATACAGGTCGGAGAATCTAAACTTATTTATAAATGGAACTTTGTCTGTGTGTGTGTGTGTATGTGTGTGTCCGATACATATAGACTCTGAAACGGCTGAAGCGATTGTCTTGAAAATTTACACAGTTGTACTATAAGCGTCTGCGAGTGTTCTTAGCTAGGTTTTGTGTCGAGGTACCCACAATAAATATCGAAAATCGACAATCGAAAAAATCGGGTTATAGAAGAAGTGGTCTGATTTTAATCAAATACACTCATAGACAAAGACATAAGAAACGATATTCAGAATTTTCAAGGTTGCAGTTCTTACAATAGTGCAGAAAACCAATAATATATATATATATATATATATAAGGCAAGATGTTTGTATGTGTGTCTGTTTATCTGCCTGTATGTCTGTATTTTTTTCAGCCCTTTTATTTTAGTTTTTACTTCGGGTTTGGCTCTAAGTAGGTATAATTGTAGTTCTTAGTCTCAGCAATGATGCCATTTACTCAGAGGACTTATTTAACCTTCAAAATTCAGTTTACGACGAAAAAAACTTATTTGATATAGATACCAGTAAATCAAAATTTGAATTAGATCCATTCATTTTTCTTTCAATCTACGGTTTTGCTTTAACTGGAAACAACTATTGCTTTTTAGTCTTTCATGCCAAGGTCCAAAGAGTCTGAGCTCCAGGACCATTGATTAGTTTTAAAGCTTCCATTAGACCCGAGCAACGCCGGCCTATACTGCTAGTCTAAAATAAAACAAGTAAGAAAATTTAAATACCTGGGAAGCATTCTGACAGGGGATGGAAAGTGCGACATTGACATCCAAATACGCACTGGTACGACCAAGTTTGCATTTCAAAATCTCAGGGAGAGGCATGAAAACCTCAGTGGAAACAAAGAGAAAAGTCTTGGACTACTATGTGATATTTGTCCTTCTATATGGAAGTGAATGGTGGATGATCTCATCGAGTATGAAGGAGAGGATTGAGGCAGCAAAAATGTGGCTCTACAGTAGTATGCTGAGGATATCATGGGCTGAGCACGTGAGCAACGATGAAATTTTGAAGAGGATACCTTGAAAATTAAATTAGTTTGTGTCCATCATCACGGAGTAGACCCATAGCAGTCTCTTATCACGATGAACGAAGGTTCTCTCGATTTGGACCTGTGCCTTCAGCGCCTATCGAAACTCAAACACAACTCAGACCACGAGTGCAACTACTACATGCTGGAAGATCCTGTAGAAATGTAAGATTCCCAGTACCATTCGAATAAAAAGCTTACTCTTGCTAGCCTCTACATTTAAAAGAGGCCGATCAAAAGTGCTACTGCGAGATATGAAATTATGAATTAAAAGCAACCTTCTTTTTCACTTTTACAAAAGTTCACAGTGACGCGTGAAATCCTGGATTTTCCCGAATAGAAAAAGAATTGACCATGTGTTTAAAGAAAAAGTTGAAACCTGATTTTGCAAGTAGATGTTAACTTGATTTTCTGATCAATGGAAACGATTTGTATAACTAAAAGGGGCTTAGCGATCCAGTGCAAAAAATCTGAATCACTATAAAGGCTTTGATCAGCTCAGAGCCAGTCAGTCAGAGATAGGAACAACAGAGACGGCAAGCTAAAATGTAACGAAGGAAACTCCAAGTCAACTCGGACATTCGTCCTCTTTCTCCTTCTTTCTCGTGGGCTGATTCATTTTACTTCTTCTTCTCCATTCAAAGACATTCCTACCGAACAAATACTTATACATACATACGTACGTACGCATATACTTTTCCCACAAATTATATCTACGAACATTTCTTGATACCCTTAACTTTCTAATTAGAATTCACTTTCTATCACAATTCATATTATACTTTTCATTAATAAATTTCTATTTTAAAATGCAAAATGTGTATTTTATTCTTCCACACTAATTTCAAATTCTCCCATTCCAATCTACAACGAATCTTCTGCTGATGATAACGAAAATAACCTTCTGATAATTCTGGATAAAACTTGTAAGCTGTAGTGAGTTCGGTTATGTATGACAAAAGGCCGAATCAAGAAATATTAACCATCTTTCTATGGATTCACTACTACCATAAAAGAGGACAAGCTTCCCAGTCTTTACTTTCTAGTCGCGATTAAATCCTATAATGTCTCCTCGTCCTTGTGGGTGACTAATTATTTTTAACTCAGCAGCATCTTTTTCACATACGAAACGTCGGAAAACTCTTGCTGCTCTGTCACAATTTCCATGGAATTTGTTCAGGTGAATTACAGTCCTTAATTCCACCAGTCCTAATCTTCAGAACAAGGGGAAAAGAGACAGAGGAAAGCAGCTGATAACATATTTGAATGGCCTGAGCAGGTGGATGACAGAACGGGTGTTGCGTGGTGTTACAGGAGAAAGTGTGCTAAGAGCCACCAGGTATAAAAAGACGTGGAGGGTCATGATCGCCTACATCCTGAAAAGACAAGGCACATAGAAGAAGATAAGTAGTGGCCGGACAATTTGCAGAAATACAATTCGCTGAAAGACAATTTGCCGATGGAGAGTTTGCCAATATACAATCTACAGACAGGGCATTGATCGAGGCTTTAATTTTTTTCAATTTCAAGCACTCACCCAGTTTTTTTATAAGAATCTTTCTAAACCTTATAGTCGTCATCATCGTCAAGACAGAACGTGGAAGCAAAATCTTTTATTTGAGGGATACGCCTATATTGTTGACAAAACTCTGAGAATGTAAATGTTATTGGAGATGCTAACAACGAAAACCGTGCATCGTAAGATTGACGACAATCAATGAGGTAATTAGTAGAACGCGTTCGGAATACTCGCAGTCATCAACACCTGGAGAGTTCGATCTGAATGAGAGCTTGAAAGAGAAAAGACTTAAAGCGTTGACCAATTGTCCTGTTTGTTAATTGTTTATCGGCGAACTGTCCATTGACGATTTGTCTTTCGGCGAACTGTCCACACACGTTATAAATTTATGACCTTTAATACACGAGGGGTAAGTTGGAGGTTTATTTTTCATCAAATACTGTAGGTGCTAGCTGGATTTCGATCTGAAAATATTTTCACTGATGTTCGATATAGAAAAAATTATAGTCTCCGCAAATGCTTGACATGAGACTTCTCAGATAAAACAAGCTCTTATTTTAACAGCAATAATTTAAGTAATAAATCGCTGGAAAGTACATAAAAAAGTTTTTTTCAATTTCAAGCACTCACCCAGTATTTTATAAGAATCTTTCTAAACCTTTTAGTCGTCATCATCGTCAATGATGAAATGACGCGCATATTGTAGTGATCCGCCATCATTCCTTTTATAATCTATTGGTGTGATGTAAGTTCCAATCGAGCAACTTCTTTACCCGATCCCTAACTTGTATAAACCGACTCCTGAATGCATGGCTACCCGATCACTACTATATTAACCGTTTTATATCTAGGGTTAACTGTCATCTTCTTCACCTATCATCATAAACAGTGCCGCTTACACTGTGGCTATTGGGTCTTGTTCAGGTCGAACGTCATTGTAAAAAAAGCAAAAAAGAATAACTCAAAATATTACGGGATTCCATGGCCGACTTGTTCTACATTGACGGGATTAAGCGAGACTTCAACGTGACAAGGATGTTCTCCTCCTTCTAACCTCACTAAAAGATGACAGCGATTATTCCTGCTTTGTGCCACTCGCATAAATACAATAAACCTGCAAAGATTCGATGTAAAACCTTTATAAAAAGATATTAAGGAAGAAACAACTAAAAAAAGTAGACAAGAAGCGGATGAAAATCTTAAAGGAAGAAAAATATTTTTAAATGATTTAGAGGAAATTTGACGGAAAGAAAATTTAGTTAAGTATTTTACAAGATCTGTGACGTTAACGAAAAACAACTGATGTTTTGACGAAAAACAAAAACTTAAAATTAAAAGCTCTCGAAGATGAATACGGATAGAGAAATTGCTCTGTTTGCTAATTCCAGAAGAAATCCCTTGAAAACAAGACAAAATATATAGATGAGTGAATAAATCAAAGATTAAGCAAAAAAAAAAAAGAAAAAAATAGAATGACTGAGATAAGGAGAAAAGGAAATCAAAATGTAGAAAAACATTTTTTTGAGATTCCAAGCAAGATTTCGTCACAGGTTTCCACTTTAAGAAACAAGCAGTAATAAAAAAATAAAAAAATAAGGAAAACTAGACTGCTTCAAAGAGATAAAATAGAGACAAAAATAAATCGCCGGAAGTAGAGATTGAATGCGCAGAAAAGAAAAGAAATTTGCTTAATTTCTGCGCAGCGTTCAAAGATTGATGCTGTCAAGTCACAGACAAAATAAGACAACTGACGTAGAAATGTGTTCCTATAAAAGAGGGGAAGGATGAATAAATGCAAAAAATTACAAAAATAATTGATAAAGAAAAACAGGAAAGAACAATGAAGAAGTTAGAGAGATAAAAAGGGTAAAAGAAACAAAAGAGAAATAAGAGAAAACATTGAGAAAAAAAACACAGTGAGAAAAACTCTTAACTAAAACGACGAAAAGGTAAAAGAAACTGAATAAACACAATATATATATATATATATATATATATATATATAAACCTCTAAGTTAGTATTTACATTATTTATGCAGTTCTTACTTTTGTCCTCATCTTTACAATGTTTCGGCCGTTATACTCTCTGGCTTTTTTCAAGTGCCATGAACTGTGAACCAAACATTTTATTTCGATCACTGGGGTACTTCATTCTCATTCCATGTGCGATGCCACTTCCGGATGTCATGTAGTTATCTCTCTTTAACTCAACTCTCTATTTTATTTCTTCACCTTTCCTGTGGTCAGGTATTGAACACAATGGACATAGGCGTTGGTTAGTTACAGTGAGTTTTAAGTTTAATACCTGGCTACAGAAGTGGTGAACAAATAACTTAGTGTTCTGGTGCCCTCCAGGAATTGAGGCTACCATAACACTAAGGAATGATGAAAATGGAGTGTTCATTATAAACATACGGAGTGAGGCAAAAGTAACATCCCTTTTTATTTATAAGAACATCAATTAGATTAGTTTAAGTTGGCTTAAAATTGATCATGACTTACGTGTTCAAGAATGGTGAAATCATAATTTCGAACAGAGGTAGATAAGACGACGTAAAGTAAATAGGTGCCCACCACTATAGCCAGATCTACAACCATCAGATTTTTTTATTGTTAAGTGAGCTGAAATCTCTAGTTTATAGGCTCAAACCGAAAAAAAATTCTTGAATTAAAACAAGCAATCCTCATACTTTTTCTCTGTTAATGTAGAAATGAATCGAATGGTTTGTAAAAATGTAGCTAATAAAGAAAAATTTTGAACAGGTTAAACAGTATGTTAAGCAGTATTTACATTACTTGAACTATTGTCCTCATTTTTATTACCATTGTTACGACGTTTCGGCCGTTGTACGCTCCGGCCTTCTTCAGGTTCTTGGAATTTCGGACCGAACCCTTTATTACAATCACGGGGGTATCTGAACTCTATTCCTTGCGTAAAGCCTCGAATGGAAGTCATGAGTTATCTCCCTCTAACTCTGAAAGTTAATTGTTCACCACTGCTGTAGTCTGGTAATGTACTCACAACTTTAGCGCCTGAAGAAGGCCGGAGCGTACAACGGCCGAAACGTTGTAAAAAATGGCAACAAAGTTGAGGACAATAGTCCGAATAATGTAAATACTGTAAATACTACCTCATCTAAAAAATATAGACAAATACTAAAATTTTTTAAGCATAACAATGTTGCTTTGCTCCGAAATTATAATTTTTCTTAAACTGCTGTAATTCATTTTTACTCAATAAAAGCTAATAAATTAAAAATGGATTTAGTTTTACAAAATCTTGTCTCTCTCACCGACGGGATTTCGCTTCCCTCTGTCTTTTCTCCATGTATTTTCATGGCGACTGCTCTGAGGAAGCTTCTTACCCTGGTGCCCCTATCATATGAATTCACGCGTGCGATTAGATTGGCTTGTAGGTCTCACTTATTTACGTTGAAATATTTAATGTAACCTCCTCTGCTATTCTAACATTTTTCTTTTCTCTCATTTCCTGTCTGTGGAACTCTCTTCCATTTAATTGCTTTCCTGATAGCTACAATCTCCAAAGATTTTAATGCAATACCAGTTACCATTTTCTGTCTTCTTGAATACCATCTATCTTTAAACCTTTCTTAGATATCCCCTGTACCTTGTTTTTGTTTGCCTTTATATTTAATAAGCTGATGAAGCTTTAATAAAAGCAAAGCATGTTAAGTTAATAAAAGTTTCCTGTTTGTTACTTATGTTACAATTCCGCCGGATGCCAATTTATAGTTGATCTAGGCCTGATCCCAATAACATATATATATATATATATATATATATATATATATATATATATATATATTACGGAAATCAACGAATTTTAACGAAACTTGGCTTTTGAATTCAAATTTACCAAGCAGCTTAACTCGATGTTGATTTTTGGGAAAAGCAAGAAGTGAAGAATGAATCTTTCTTAATTCAAATTTCCTGTGTTAAACTGTGAGGTATGTTATGAATTGTTTCTTAAATCTGTAATTTTTTTTTCCTCAATTTTTGGCGTTCATGCTTCATATGGAAAAAAATGTTTGAGATTTTTATTTATTTATTCTGTTATGCGAAGCTATCCTGGCCAAGGTATCAGCAGCCACTTGTTACCCTTCCCCGTTATGGTCTGTTGTTTGAATTCAAATTTACCAAGCAGCTTACCTCGATGTTGATTTTTGGGAAAAGCAAAGAATTGAAGAGTGAAACTTTCTTAATTCAAATTTCCTGTGTTAAACTGTGCGGTATGTTACAAATTGTTTCTTAAATCTGTAATTTTTTTGTTTCCTCAATTTTTGGATTCATGCTTCATTTGGACTTTAACTAAGTTAAAACTTAGTTAACTCTCCACTTTTGGAAGTTTGTGTTTTGTGGGGTTTTTTTGTTTTTTTTTCTTTTCTTTTTTTTAAATATGAGTAGATAGGTCACATTATCGCGCGATCCATACTCCTCCCACATCTATTGAACTGGAGTAGAGGCTTGCCCCTTGTTTCCTGTTTAGGATGTGGTTTCCGGCTTTCTCTTCTCTTTCTCCAGACCTTGGTATTGGTGCTTCCGATCTGGCCTGTTGGTGGAAACGGCTCATCACTGTGAGGGTACCGGGTTGGCAGTTTCCTGGTTGCTGCTTCCGACTGGTAGTTAGGAACCCTAACTCTTGCGTAGCGTCAAGAGTGGCAGCTCTGATCAAGAGTTGTATAATATCGGGGTTCTTGTAGTGCCATGTCGCGCATGGATAGGTGTCCCTGCAAGCGCTTTCGGTGGGCAACCCCGAGGCCAAACCTTGTTGCAGCCCTAGCCAGTTTCCCTCCCAGCACAGATCGTGGATAATGACCGCCTGTATCCTCTACCCTAGGTCCCTTTCTACAAACAGAATCATGACTAAACAAATCAGAAATGACCTTAAACCAGTTAAATCCAAACCATCTAAACCCATTAACCTTTCCTTCACTAATATCCGGCGCATTCGTACTAACCTTCCTAGTGTAGAAGCGTTCCTGCATGAAAAGTACCCTGACATTCTTGCGCTCTGCGAAACTAACCTCAACTCAGCTATTCCCTCCTCTGACCTCTTCATCCCTGGTTATCTTCCCCCTTTAAGGAAGGATTCCACTGTCCACATGCATGGGCTGGGTGTCTATGTCAGCGAACACCTCCCCATAGCTAGGGTGACTTCACTCGAATCTACTGACCACCAATACATATGTCTCCGCCTGTCTCTCCTCAGTTCGGTTAGTTACCTATTCTTTCTTTACCGTTCTCCCTCCTCTCCTGACTGCCCCCTACTAGATAGCATTGCTGACGACATAGATAAGGCTGTTTCCTATCACCCATTTGCCCACATATTTGTATTTGGAGACCTCAATGCCCATCATTCTGAGTGGCTTGAAAACGCCGTTACTGATCCAGCGGGCATTCACGCCATGAACTTTGCTATTTCCCAATCCCTTACGCAAGTGGTGGACTTCCCCACTCGCCTCCCAAGTACTCCCTCGGGTCATTCCTCACTACTAGATATATGTTTCACCTCTGCGCCTGACGCCTGTCAAGTCTCAGGGCTTTGCCCTCTCGGCAACTCCGACCAGGCTGTAGTCTCTCTCAGTATTTCTTTCCAATCTCACACCCCCAGGAGCCCCCTACCTATAGGACCTTCTACCTCTACCAAAAAGCTGACTGGGATTCCTTTCGCGATTTCCTCTGCGACGTCCCTTGGGGAAAAGTGTTCGACATATCAGTTGATGACTGAGGTCTCGTCATGGGTGAAAGCTGGCATTGATGCCTTCATACTTACCAGGAAGTATTGCTTAAAACCTCATTCCTCTCCGTGGTTCTCTCCTGCCTGCTCAACCGCCATTGCCCACAGGAACCATTACTTCCGTCTATTCCGGAGACAGTCAACTGATCACAATAGGCGCCTGTTCATATCTGCTCGCAATGAGTGCAAGATAACCCTAAATGACGTCAAACAGTTGTTTGCTGAGAGAATGCGACAGCGCAAAGCTGACCACAAGTTCGGCTTCAAGGACTATTGGAGGATTTGCAAACGAGTGCTCAACAATAGGAAATCCTCAATACCTCCTTTAATCCATGGATTTGAGGTTCTCATGTCATCTGCGGACAAAGCTGAGTGCTTTGACAACAGATTCTCATCCAACTCCATATTCGACTCGTCCGGAGTACACCCACCCGACTTCCCTATTAGAACTGATGCCAAACTGCACGACGTATATATTACCCCGACAGTAGTATCCAGAGTAATTTCAATACTCGACCCCCATAAGGCGTGTTGAGACGATGGAATCCCTGTGATAGTCCTTAAGAGGTGTGCTCCTGAACTTTCCCCTGTCCTCTCTAAACTATTTAACTACTGCCTTTCTGCTTCCTGCTTTCCTGCATGCTGGAAGTTCTCTTCAGTCGTTCCTGTATTTAAGAATTGTGGTGAACCCTCGGACCCATCCAACTATCGCCCTATCAGTCTTCTACTGATATTCGGGAAAGTATTCGAGGCTATAATCAATGCTGAAATAGTTCTCTGACAGGCAATATGGATTCCGCTTTGCCAGGTCCACGGCCGATCTGCTAACAACCGTAACGGAGTACATGCTACAGGCCCTTGATGAGTCTGACGAGGCTCGTGCGGTTGCTCTGGACATCTCCAAGGCTTTCGACAGGGTTTGGCACTCTGGCCTCCTATGCAAACCACGCGGTTATGGTATTACCGGTCGGCTGCTTGACCTAATTCAATCTTTCTTAAATAACAGGAAAATGAAGGTCGTTCTGAATGGGCGTGCCTCTTAGTCCTACAGCACGAATGCTGGTGTCCAACAGGGCTCTATCCTGGGTCCGACGCTCTTCCTTATTTTCATCAACGACGTCCCAGATGAGATCAAGTCCCAAGTAGGCATCTACGCCGATGACACTACAATATATTCCCGCACCAGTAAGAAACCTGTCGTGGCGGACAGACATAATCTCGCTGCTGACCTTGAACGGGATCTACACTCTGTGGTGAACTGGGGCAAGAAGTGGCTTGTCAACTTCAATTCATCTAAGACCAAGCTGTTGTCTGTCAGCCATTACAGGCAACCTCTCCTGCCTCCCATAAGCATGGACCAAGCGATTCTCCCGGAGAGTAATACACTACGCCTCCTCCGACTTACCCTGTCCTCAGACCTCAAATGGAACCACTATATTGAATCCATAGCAAAATCTACTGCTAAGAAGGTTGGGTCACTATGTCGATCCAGGATGTTTTTTCCACCTGAATCCATCCTTTATTTATTTCTACCGGTCTGATTATTTACGATAAATATTTATTACGAAAATGTGTGCCATTCGGCAGGATTCGAACCTGCGACCCCTATATTTTCGTAATAAAAATTTATCGTAAATAATCAGGCCGATAGAAATAAATATATAATACTATTTCATTAAAAACAGAATATCTACTTAAATACGAGTATCGATAAAAAATAATTTTCAAACAATTCATTTCAAATTGTAGGTTGCTTATAACCAAGTTTCGTTAAAATTCGTTGATTTCCGTAACATGTTTACATTTGTTGACATTACGATACATTTCAGAGCAGATATGAATGAATCGAAAATTGTTATATAGGCTTGATAAAACCCTCATTTAGACTGGAGGCTATTCGTGGTCGAGAGGTCTAAGACGTTAACTGACCAAATGGTAGGTTCCCCATATAGGTA
Organism: Ascarosepion bandense; assembly: GCA_037127315.1. Lineage (NCBI taxonomy): Eukaryota > Metazoa > Mollusca > Cephalopoda > Sepiida > Sepiidae > Ascarosepion > Ascarosepion bandense. The sequence continues at coordinate 25,948 of JBBBDQ010029703.1, read as the reverse complement.
GGGGGTGTCTGCAGGTTCGAATCCTGCCGAATGGCACGGCACACATTTTAGTAATAAAAATTTATTTTAAAAAATCAGGCCGGTAGAAATAAATATATAATACTGTTTCATTAAAAACAGAATATCTACTTAAATCCGAGTATAGATGAAAAATAATGTTCAAACAATTCATTTATATATATATATATATATATATAGAGAGAGAGAGAGAGAGGGGTGGTTCATAGAGTTTTAAAAAATTATAACTTTATTTGTATTTGCAATAAAAAAATCTGTAAAAATGTTATAAAGTTTAATTTACCTTGTTTTATGTATAGTTTGTGAATAGTTCTTTACTACAAAATTTGCAACAATTGTTAGATAAGTAAAAAAATATTTTCTTTTTTTCAGAATCAATTTGATCCATGGCTTCAACTGACATGGGAAACGAATTGTGTATGCAACCAAACAGTTCATTAGAAGATTTAAAAAGTAAAATAACTAATGTGATTTCAGGCATTACTGTAAATCAGTTAGAAAATGTTTTCCATGAACAGCAAAAACGTATTAACCTTTGTATTGCTAATGATAGAGGACATATGGAAACTTTAAATAAAATTTCAATAAAATCTTAAAAAATATAGATTTAGTTCTTTTTTATCCTTTTTACAAATTATTACAATTATAGTTTTAAGGTATGCTATATTAATGTGCGTTGTGGTGCAGTGGATATCGGCTCGGAACGAGAAATCGGGGAGTCGAGTTCGAATTCTAGTTGAATTCATTGTATTCACTTACGCGTAAATACCCTTGGGAAAGGTATTAATCCGTCTCTTCCCTGCAGCTATGGGTTAAATAACAGGACAGATTGGGTTCTATAGCATTGGCTGGCAACCAGTATACCGCAGAAAGAAATGGCAACCTAATCTTCTGCCCAGTCAGTCATGTCTCTTTCGAGACATGATCGCCCAAGCGTGTTTCACGTATGGCACTTGACTGACTGATATTAATGGGTTAAGATGCTCAGTATAAGGGATAGAGCGTATGTAAGTATAAAAAAATGACATTAAAGACAAAATTATTATTACTCGATTAAAAAAACTGTTCAAACAAATAAATTAAATATGTAATATGTATGCTTATTCCATTTAATCAATCTCCATGATATTCAGTAACATTGTCTGTATGCTTTTGTTTACATTACGATATATTTTAGTGCAGAAATGGTTATTTAAGAAAAATCGAAAATTGTGCATATAAGGCTTGATTTAACTTATATTAGACCGTGGAATAATTCGTGGTCGAGCGATGTTAGCCTCACCAGATCAATTGATTGCTTCCCCTATGTTGTTAGGGGTCTCATGTTTGATTCCTGCTGAATGACACATATTTTCCTAACAAAATTTCTCGTAAAACTCAGCCCAGTAGATATGTATATTTTTCTCTCACCATCTGGTGATTTTACCGTCGCTTAATATATTATGTTGTTTTATAAGTAATTACCGTTTAAGGGACATTCATTCCTTATTCTGCAGTTACACGTGGGTTTAATTTAAGTTTGTTTGTTGTTTTCTGTTGTGCTTTTTTGATTATTTAAGCCATGTTCTTGGTGCAAATGTAGTTGATTTTCACCGTGTTATGTTGAATGTCTTGTGGAGAGAACTTGATTCTGGGAATTGTTAATGTAAGAGTTTAAAAAATATTTTCCTATGTTTTTTTTTTTTAATCATTTCACCCCGAGCAAGGCGGAAATGCCACTGATGTGCAGGGGGCTACATAACTGTAAAAAGATTAATTAGAAAAGAGTGAGGAGTACAAACTAGTTAGAAAGGTAGCAATAGAAAGCTGAGAAAGCAGGTGCGATGACAGATGCATAGGTGGAGAGAAGGGAAGGTTATACGGGGGTGGGGAGAGAGCTAGAGTTCAGTGGTTAGTAGATGAGTATTGACTTTGCATTTAAATTTCTGGAGGTTGCAGCCGTCAGGAAAGCAAGAATACGAGAGCGAGTTCCACAGGCGGGAAGTGCGAGAGAACACTGAGGAGAACGGCAGGGGTGCCTGAACATAAATGGCAGCAGTACTCCATGCACGGACGGATGGTTGACTTGTATATATGCAGGATGGATTCAGGCGGAAAAAACATCTTGGATCGACATAGTGACCCAACCTTCTTAGCAGTAGATTTTGCTATGGATTCAATATAGTGGTTCCATTTGAGATCTGAGGACAGGATAAGTCCGAGTAGGCGTAGTGTATTACTCTCCGGGAGAATCGCTTGGTCCATGCTTATGGGAGGCAGGAGAGGTTGCCTGTAATGGTTGACAGACAACAGCTTGGTCTTAGATGAATTGAAGTTGACAAGCCACTTCTTGCCCCAGTTCACCATAGAGTGTAGATCCCGTTCAATGTCAGCAGCGAGATTATGTCTGTCCGCCACGACAGGTTTCTTACTGGTGCGGGAGTATATTGTAGTGTCTGTTTTACGGTTTTACTATACGGTGGATTGAACAATATGATATTTCTCTTCTTGTTGGCGTTTTTTTTGTGCTCTGTGGTGAATATGTGAGTGATGCCTGAATCTACTATCGTTTAGGGCTGTTTCATATTTTTTCTTAGCTTCGTTAAATATGTTTTGATTGGAAGAGTCGGAAAACCTGCGTGCAATTGATTTTGCCTGATGATAGATGGCTGGTAATTGGAAGAAGTACGTATATACAGTGGTTTATCGTAGGTTTTTATGTATGGTTTATACGTACCTTTTCTTGGGTTGAAAGTAACATCTAGAAAATAAATCTACATAGGAATAACATAAGGACCCTGAAAACAAATGAACTACGCACACAAAACATCCTTCCCAAATAGTAAATACGCAAACAGTACAATTATTTCTAATTATTTCTGATCCAAATCTCATCAAAAATATTATGGAAAATGCAGAAAAAGAACATAACCTACAACAATCAATCCAAAACCTACAGACTTTGCTTGGAGGCAAAAATAGCTATTGTTCTCTTCCCTGCCCAAAACAAACTACTAAATAAACAATTTGAATTCATCTCAAAATGCAGACATCAAAACAATTTTTTTAAGTTACTTAATAATAGAAAACTGAAAAGAATAAATAGATAATAATAAAGAACGAATAATTTAATCCAAGCAAATAATAAACAAATTAACACACATCAACCGCAATAACAACTATTAGAATAGATAAGATAGAGATAAAGTAAAAATGGAAAATATATAAATAAATAAAATAAATAAATAACAAATCTAAATAAATAAAAAAATAACCATCAAAATCCGAAAATAATAAATAGATGCAAAAATAAAAACAAGTAAAATAAATTTATGCAAATAAATAAATAAATAAATAAATAAATAAATAAATAAATCATCCCCCGTCAAGATAACCGTTAAATGATTACCCCTAATGCACCACTGACTCGTATAAGTAGCCAACACATGTAGCTTTATGAATGAGCCTAGCGTGAAGCAGTCTGTCGTTTCTGAGTGCTGACTTTAACATACTTTCTCTCTAGCGATCGACACATTTGTAAACAAAAGTTAATTCTCCGTTTTAAAAATCTTGCTAAAATTATATATATATATATATGTATGTCTCACATGTTATTCTTGGAAAATTAGAAAATTTAAAGTTAAATTGATCTGGTTTAAAAAACAAATAACACTAGTTTATGGCATGAAATTTAGAACAAACGTTTCTTTTTATCAGAAAGGTGTGACTCATTGACCTTTCAAGTACGCGATGATAACCCCTGTCGTATATCAGTTCACACACCTGGAAGTATGGTGACAAAAAAATTGATATAACACAATTTAACATTTCTTAAGGTAAACAACCCTTGAAAACTTGTGACCTTTTTTAAGTATCTTATAAGTTTCCATAGTTAAAAAAATATGCAGTTTAACATTAATAAAGAAATTTAAAATTATTTTAAAAATCCTAATTTTAAATAATTTGTATTATGATTTTCAATTTTCGAATTGTAAATAAAGTATTTATTTAATAAATTAATAATTGAAAAAACTGAGTAACTCGAAGATATTTAAAAGATTTTTTAAACTTTATATATCATAATAATAATTTTTTAAAAATTGAAAACAATTCTAATGAAAATTAATTATTCATTGAGTTTTTTTCTTTTTCAGACATTTTTCCTCATATTATATTATTTAGAAAATTAATTGAAAGTTTATCTAAATTAGAAATGTCGTAGTTTTAATGCATTTTTTATTTTACTCTTCGGAGTAGATTTTTGGAAAAATGGACTCGTAAAAATTACATGATTTACATCCGCAATGAATCTTACATTTAACTAAAATAAATACAAATAAAAATTAGTATAAAAATGTATTTCTAGAAGATTGAGCGGTGGGGGTAACAGATGTAAAAAAAGAAATATTTAATAATAAAATAATTTTTACTAAGATTTTCTAAAAATAATGATCGAATAAATAATTTAATTTATTTGTGAATGAGGTCTAAACGTTTCATTATAACCAGATAATTAGTTGAATTATTCAAGAATTTTCAAATTACTGTCTTTCAACGCTAAAAAAGGAATTACTTAATAATTTGTTTTCTTTTTTAATAACATTACGCAAACATGGCGTAAATTGCTGAGAGAAAACAAGAAAAGAGATTTTAACTGAACGTGTTAAATTCGAACGTGTTAAAAGGAATTAAAATTTAAAAAAAATAATGACAAAAAAAATTTGATCTTTCCTCTTAATAATAATATTAATATTTTGATAATAAAACTTTTATTAAGTTTGATCCCTTTTAACATCAGCTATGCTGCTTTTGCAGCAATTGCGTGGAGGTACCAATATATATATATATATATATATATATATATATATATATATATATATATGTTTGTGTGTTTAAGGATGTATGCATATATGTCTATGTGTGTATATATTTTTTACTTATGCGCGTGTATAAATGTATGTACGTTTCTATGTGAGTGTTATTGTGTCTATTTGTGTGTATTTATGCTAATACTTGTCTATAAGTAGATCCATGTATGTGGTTTTATTCTGTATATGATGTGTTGTGTTTTTTTATGTTGCTAACATATTTAATGGATCATTTACTAACTCTAATGAGAGAATCATGAATTGTTAGATGTATGAATGTGTTGGTTTATGGTAATGTTAGTGTGTGTGGGAATGATGGAACGAAATATATTCTCGTTTAAATTTGTGGCGAAATAATGTATATAATTTTCAAGCAATTCTTTTAAAAATAATATATATATATATATATATATATATATATATATATATATATATAGGTATATTGAATGTTTAATATTAGTTTTTGGTCATAATAGGGTTAGACCAGTACACATTTGTATTAAAAGGTGTCCGTTACATTTATATTGCAGAACCTTTAAATATTTACCATTTTTAAACGAGTTATTTTGCTACCCAGGTTTCTACCATGAGTGGTGTTTTCAGGCGATGTTTAATACATGGATGCAAACGCCATAATCCGTTGTAATTTAAAAATTGCTCGTTCATAAATTCCCTGTCACATGAACGTTCAAATAAAACACCGTTACAAGAACGATCTTAAAAAGAAAAACGGTAAATGGTATAATCAGTTATTAAAAATCGCCTGAAGACACCACTCATGGTAAAAACCTGAGTAGCAAAATAGTTCGTTTAAAAATGGAATATATATATATATATATATATATATATATATATATATATATATATATATATAGTAAAAATAAAAAACAAAGGAAAGATTAATTAGCTAAAAGGAAAAAAGAAAAAAAAGAAGAAAAGTAAGTAAAAAAAATGAAAATTTGAATTTGAAAATAGATAAATGAAGAAAGAAAGAAAGAAAGAAAGAAAGAAAGAAAGAAAGAAAGAAAAAAGTGATAGAGATCCAAGCTAGAAATAAATGAAAGAAATAAAGATTAGTAAGGAAAATGAAATGTTGAATTTGAAAATAAAGAAAGAAAAAAAATTCTAGGGATACAAGCAAGAACTAAAATGAAAGAGAAAATCTTGACCCACACAAAGCTAGCGGAGGGGACGGAATCCCAATCATAGTCTTAAAGAAATGTGCCCCCGAACTTTCCTCTGTACTTTCTAAGCTCTACAACTTCTGCCTATCTGCTTCCTGCTTTCCTGCCTGTTGGAAATCTTCCTCTGTAGTTCCTATATTTAAAAACACCGGAGAACCCTCGGACCCCACAAATTACCGACCTATCAGCCTTCTTCCGATCTTTGGCAAAGTGTTCGAAGCCATTATCAACGCCGAGGTCGTTCAGCATCTCACGGCCCACGGGCTCCTCTCAGACAAACAGTATGGCTTCCGCTTCACCAGGTCTACTGCTGATATGCTAACGACCATCACCGAGTACATATATCAGGCACACGATAGGAATGGTGAAGCCCGAACCGTTGCCTTGGATATCTCTAAAACGTTCGAGAGAGTTCGGCATGCTGGCCTTCTATGCAAACTGCGGAGCTATGGTATAGCTGGACAATTGTTTGAACTAATCCAGTCATTCCTATCTAACCGCACATTGAAAGTGGTATTAAACGGACATGCCTCCCAGAACTACCATACGAACGCGGGTGTTCCTCAAGGTTCTATCCTAGGTCCTACGCTCTTTCTGATCTACATTAATGATCTCCCTCATACCATAAGATCCCAAGTAGGTATGTACGCCGATGACACCACAATTTATTCTCGCCTCGTCCAAAAATCTGGTGTGGGCGACAAAGCTAACCTTGCAGCCGAGCTTGGAAAGGACCTCCAATCCGTAGTGGACTGGGGTAAGAAATGGCTCGTAAATTTTAATGCTTCTAAAACGAAGCTACTATCAATTTATAATCATAGACAATCGCACTTACATCCTATTAGCCCCCCAGAGCGTAAAACACTACGCCTCCTTGGTCTTACACTTTCAGCGGACCTCAAGTGGAATGACTATATCGAATCCATTGCTACATTCGCTGCTATGAAAGTCGGTTCTCTGTGCACGGCCCGGAGGTTTTTTCCGTCTGAATCTATCCTGCACATTTATAAATCTACTATCCGCCCGTGCATTGAATACTGTTGCCATATCTGGTCGGGTGCCCCTGCCATTCTCATTGGGCTTTTAGACAAGGTACAGCGGAGGGTCTGTAATGTGATCGATACCGACTTAGCAGACCGCCTGCAGTCTCTCTCTCACCGACGCGACGTGGCTTCCCTATGTCCCTTCTAGAAATACTTTCACGGCTTCTGCTCCGATGAACTTAGATAACTGGTGCCCCACTTGGTTGAATACTAGATTAGGAACTAGATCCCACCCTTTTACAGTGAAACCGATAAAATGCAACCGCAACTTCTACTCCAACAGTTTCTTTTCTCGCACTTCCTGACTGTGGAATTCTCTTCCACATGACTGCTTCCCCTACGGCTACAATCTCCAGGAGTTTAGATGTAAGGTCAATAGACACCTCCTAACAAACTAACTTCGATTCTTTCAAACACTCTTCCCACCCACCCAACTATCTATCACCCCCCTTCTGACATTTCCTATATCTAACCACTCTTCCTATTTACCTCCCCCTATGTAGCCCCAAGTGCAATAGTGGCAGTGGAATGCCTTGCTTGAGGTGAAATGATTAAAAAACAAACAGTAATAAAAAAGTCACGATGAACTTGAAAAGAGAGACATGAATAAAAAAAGAAAGAAAAAATTGAAGTAATAGGTATCCCTTCCAGAAGTAAATGAAAAGAATAAAAAATCAGTAATAAAAAATAAAACAATCCAAAAATGAAAGTGAAAAGATGCAAGCAGAAAATAACCGCCCCCACCAAAAAAGCAAATATTAGTGAAAAGAAAATGTTGAATTTGAAAATAAAAAATGCATAAGTAAACAAATAAATAAATAAAATTAGAGGTATGTAAGCAAGAAATAAAACGAACAAAGAAAAAAAAACCAGAAATGAAAAATAATTCATGAATTTGCAAATAATTAAAGAAAGAAAGAAAAAGGAATTGATATGGAAGCAAGCAAGAAACAAAACGGAAGAAAAAATTAAGTAATGAAAAACTGATTTTCAATTAAAAAATGTAAATAAGGATGGAAAGAAAAAGTGATGCAAGAAATGAAACAAATGAAATGAAAATCAGAAATGAAAAAGAAAATAAACAAAAAACAACGAATGTGATAATGATAGAAGCAAGAAATAATCAGAATGTAAGAATAATCAGGAATGAAAAAAGAAGTCATATTTGAAAATTATTAAAAAGAAGGATAGAAAGAAGGAAAGAAAAATGTGATGAGTATGCATGTAAAAAAACAAAAATAAATAATGAAAAAGGAAAGTTGAATTCGAAAATAAAGAAAGAAAAAAATAAAAAAGAAAGAAGTGACAAAGATGTAAGCAAAAAATAAAAATAAATAAAAATATCAGTAATAAAAAAGAAAAGTTGAAGTTGAAAACAAATAAATAATGAAAGAAAAAAAGAAAGAAAGAAAGAAAAAAAGAGAAAAAATAAAGAAAGAAACAGTGACAGGAATGCAAGCAAGAAATAAAAAGAAATAAAAATCTCAGCAATGAAAAAGAAATGCTGAAGTTCATATTAAAGAAAGAAAGGAAAAATGGAAGAACGAAAGAAAGAAAAAATGATAAGGATGCAAGCAAGATATCGAAAGTGAAAAACAAATGTTAAAGTTAAAAATAAATGAATAAATAAAGAAAGAAAAAAAGAACGAAAGAAAGAAAGAAAGAAAGAAAGAAAGAAGGAAAGAAAAAATGAAAAAGTGACAGAGATACAAGCAAGAAATTAAAGGAAATAAAAATATCAGTAATGAAAAAGAAAAGTTGAAAATAAATAAAGAAAGAAAGAAAGTAAAAGGAAGGAAGGAAGGAAGGAAGGAAGGAAGGAAGGAAGGAAGGAAGGAAGGAATAATTAATCAACTGCAAAAACGAATTGGGAACGAATAAAAAATTGATACTAGAAGGGACGAAAAAAGAAAGAAATAAAAACAATGGAAGTAAACCCTTTAGTAAGAATAAGAACAACGAAATTGAAAGAAAGAAAGAAAGAAAGAAAGAAAGAAAAAAAGAAAGAAAGAAAGAAAGAAAACGATGAAAAGAAAAATAACAGAAAGAAAATATTGCAAAAGAAGAAAATTGAAGCTGATGTTAAATACTGAAGAAAGTAATGAAAAAGAAAAAAGAAAAAAGAAAGAAAATAAAAAGGAGGAAAACATGAAAAAGAATCAAGAAAAAGAAGATATTGAAAAAGAAAGAAAGAAAGAAAAGAAAGAAAAACTGATAGGGATGCAGGCAAGAAATAAAAAGAAATAAATATATCAGGAATGAAAAAGAAATATTGAACTTCAAAATAAATAAAGAAATAATTAAAGAACGGAATAAAGGAAGAAAGAAAAAAGAAAAAGGAAAGAAAAGAACGAAGAGAAGAGAATGCAATGCCGTGGGAATGAAAACGAAAAGGTGTATATGAATGAAATAGAATGAAAACGACAGCTAAATCAGATGTCATGAAGGCATTCTTTTATCCACGACCTTGGAGCGTCCACATTTGGCATACGCTTCACGTGCAGTCATCAATGTTTATAAAAGACGCACAGGCAGTGAAGAGATTCCAGCCAAGACTGACCGGAGGTCACTGATCTCTTACACTGACCGGATCGATTCCTCGCAATTGCCGACTTTGTCATTTAGAATGGAAGAGAGATGTTCTTCAGCTGTTTAGAATACTGAATGCCATTGACAAACTGCATGTGGTCGCTTTCTTCCGGTTAAATTCTAATTCAGCTACAAGAGCCCACTTCAGAAAGATATCCAAGCCTTCGAGTGACGTATTGCAAGCGACAAATGACCTTTTCTCCCAGGAAGTAATCAGTCTAAGGAACTCTACAGTTGGTTGCTGAATCATTTTTTCACGACTGATAACTGTCACAAAATCTCATGCTTCGATATATATATATATATATATATATATATATATATATATATATATATTTAGTATATCGAGGCAGCAAGTAATTTTCTAGACATATGCTATTAAATATAAGAGACAATGAATGTCTATTATGTTTAATCATGAGCCGTTCTAAACGTCGTATTTTTGCTTTAATTTCAGTTGAAAATAAAGACAAAAATTCTCCAACATTTGGATAATTATTTATTGGTTTTCTTCTAAGCTTTCGGCTCACATGAGCCATCTTCAGAGAGGTAGTTTAAACTGAAATATTATAAAATCCACCATCACCGACGATTTTATTTTGTGTTGACATAAAACTCCGCTTGGCAACGGCAATAGTTCCCAAAAATAATAAACGCAGTTCTTAAGTTTGCGATGCGGTTTTATGACGTCACACCGCGGGATAGCGCGAAATGACAACAAAACCATGTAGTCAAATGCAATGTAATATGTTATTTCCTGTTTTAAAGTTGATTTTATTGAGTGTTGGTTGTTTTGATTTGATGTACATGGCCTCCAATATCTGCAGGTTCCTCTTACTGTGTGTATGAGTAAGGATCACCGTATTGTTGACCAAAATCTGTCTGATATTACCTACATGTTTATGTTTTTCAGAGAAATGTTGTTTAATAGTACTCTGATCAGAAAGATGACATGTAAGTCTACGGGAGAGCGTGGTTGTGGTAAAACCAATATATGTACTAGGTTTTTGAGTAGTATCAGAGATGCAATCTCTGAATGGGCATGTAAATTTGTACACTACATTGGTTTTTTGTAAATAATTTAGTTTAGTGCCTGTTGGGTTATTATAGACTATGAGGTCAATCGTTTTAAACTTTTTATAATATATATTGAGTTTAATTTGATTATTACTTTCGACTGGTTTAACATTTCTACGTATTATGTTTTTGAGAGTTTTTTCATCTTGTTTATAATTATTATGTATTTGGTTGCAATAGTATAAGTTAATAGTGTTATGTTTATTTTGATGTAAACCATTATTATTAATATTATCATTATTGTTAGAGCTATTGTTAAGTTTGATGAGATACATTTTAATTTGTTGATCAATAACGGAGTTAGGAAATCCATTATTGACTAGTGTTTGCTTAATGTTGTGTAATTCTTTATAAAATATAGATTTGGAAGAAGATATCATTTGTGTGCGTTGAAGTAAGTTTTTTATAACAGCTAACTTATATCGTTGGGGACATTCACTATTATAATTAAGAAGACACGAATTTATGCTAGTTGGTTTCCTATATAGAGAAGTAGTAAATTTATGTGTGCTAGAATCAATGAATACATCAAGGAATGGGAGTTTGTTATTAATATTAAGTTCTAATGTAAATTTGAGGACGGAGTGACTTTCAAATTTGTTTTTAAGATATTTAATTTGATCGATATTCTTAGCTAAAACAAAGATGTCATCTATATATCTTACATATATAGAGGGTTTATTGTTGTCTTTAATTATTTTATTTTCTAGATTTGCCATATAATAATTAGAAAAGAGGGGACCTAAAGGAGATCCCATCGCAATACCATCTATTTGTGTATAAATATTGCCTAAGGGATCGTGAAAGGGTACTTGTGTGGTGCATGCTAATAATAGTTTTTTTAATATAGTGGGTTTAATATTGATTGATGGGAGAGTAGCATGGTTGTATACATCACGGATAATGATGTCAATTGTTTCATGGACGGGAACATTTGTGAATAAGTTTTGAACATCCAAAGATGCAATCATTTGATTATTAGGTTTTACGGAATGGAGAATCTGTAAAAATTCGTCCGTGGAGTTAATGCTATATTTGTTGGAGAATTTTTGTCTTTATTTTCAACTGAAATTAAAGCAAAAATACGACGTTTAGAACGGCTCATGATTAAACATAATAGACATTCATTGTCTCTTATATTTAATAGCATATATATATATATATATAAAGTTGGCGTCATCATGTAAACTTTAGGATCCTTTCAGCTAACACATTATCAAAGGTGCTCGTTGATGTTTTTGTTAATGATAATTAGGACACGAAAATTACTTACAGAAGGGAAAGTCGGAACACGTTTAAAAACATAATTTTAATAAAAAAATAACTACAATGTAAGGGAGGGGTGTAAACACACAGTTCCAAAAGAGTAATAAAATGGAAAAAGAAAAACTCACAATCCTTCCAACAATCCTAAGGTGCGAATGAAATGCTCATTTTGTCTGCACAGACTAGGCTGATGGATTTTCAAATAAATAGCCTCCAAAACACGTAAATTATATATATATATATATATATATATATATATATATATATATATAGGCGGTTAGTTTGGGGTAAATAGGAGTTGAAGATAACGGTTAACCCCAGCCTTGAATAGGTTAAGATTGTAGTTATTGCGGAAACATTCTCTTAGGAGTAGGTTCTACAGAGCAGTGGTTCGCGGTAAGAAGTTGTTAGAATGGAACTTTTCACCGATGAAATACAGAGGGAATATTGGAGGTTTGATAATATATAAGTAGCATGGTGTGGCTTTGTGGCAAAAATTTGAATTGGCGGTATTATGGGATGTAGTTCGTCCCATTGCTTTCCATGGAAGAAAGGATAGAATGGTTAGTTGCTTGTCACACCCTGCCTGTAGCAGAGAGGTTGGAGGGTGGAGAATAATTTGTCACTCACAAAGGGTTCTGAGACGTTTTCGACTCTAATAAACTGGAATACATATGTGTGTGTGTGTGTGTGCGTGTGTGTGTGTGTGTGTGTGTGTGTGTGTATAGAAGACTAACAAAAGAATGGTTGAAAAATACGTTTTCCTTTCTTCTTAAACCACTAATCGTTTTCCTTGGCGCACACATTTAACTCAAATCACCAAGTAGATGTGAAACTTGGCTCTCAACTACGTCCGCACGCAACGTCATAAATAGTCCGTCAAAAAAGACTAAGAGAGATTTCATTTATCTAGCCGACGAGAACGAACACCCGAGACGATGCACCCCACGGAAAGACGTTTACCAATGCCAACGCACACACGTGACACGGACACACTTGCCAATACGCTATCGCTTCTCATATACGAACATGCCAGTCCGACGCGAACACGCTAATCTTCGCATATCAATAAATGTATTTTTCATTTGATGAACCGTATTTTTTGTTATTGTTTCAAATTGTTGCTTGTCTAAATAATATGAACTCTATTTTTAACACACACACATACACACACACATTTCTATAGTTATTTAATTACTTGTTTTTTTTTTTGGTCATAATATAATTAGACCAGTACACTGTTGTATTAAAAAGTGTTCAATGTAATTATATTATAGAACTTTTGAATATTTTTAATTTGTAAATCAGTTATTACGCTACCTAGGTTTCAACCATGTGGAGTGGGGATTTTTTATAAGAAGTTATAACATTTTCATCCAGGGTCGTATGACCCTAACAGGAATTTTATGGTATGGTTACACTTAGTCATAACTTCTGTTCTTTCATTCAGTAATTCATTTTTGTTTGGGAATAACGTGATTTTCTCACACACATATTTAAAAAATCTTCCAGCGTTTTATTACATGTATTATTACGCACACATACATATAGACAAGTGTTCTTATATATACGTACACTTACATTTAAGATAATCGTTTATTGCTTCATTAAACGAGACACATATCTGACTAATAAAAAACAAAACCCCATACGACATTCCAGTATAATGCATCATTGATTATTTGCAAATAAGAAAAATTTATTTCTTGTCTTTAACTCTTCTGAAGAAGCTTTAATAAAAGTGAAATATGCTAGATTAAGATACATTTCTTACATTGTTCTTTACTTATTTTATCATACCTCATCATGTCAAAATTTTGTGCTTCAATAATTAATCCTGGTAAGCCTTTTACGTCTCTCAAGCTGTACACGTTGAATAAGTATGGCGAGAAAACACATTCTTGTTCGAGAAAATACGCGGTTTTGGAGATTAGGTTAAGGGTGAACGTACTATATTTAGCGTTTTATTTTGGTACCTCTATGACGTGGTCAGTCAGGGCTTATGCTGTCAATACGGTACCAAATATGACGACGCTTTCGTGTCGCTAGTCCTGATGACCTCGTCACAGTAGCTGGTCTTCGAATTGTCTATTACAACTGTGTTTCTCCTTGCCCACGCTGTGAATTTGGATCTCAAGGAAAACAAGTTGAAATCCCGCTAGCCGTTTCTTTACCACTTCAAACCAGACCGGAATCACGTGCACACATGGCTTAATAAAAAAAGAACAGTACCAAAAAAAAAAAAAAAAACTCACTAAAAACATCATAGTATGAAGTAAAAAAATAACCCGAAACTTAATAAAAACTGTTTTCCAACAAAATGTTTATGTTATTATTAAGAGGAAAGATTTAAGTAATTTTTTAATTATTTTTTTAAATTGTTTTATCTTTTCTAACACGTTCGAAATTTTGATAAAGATCTTGTTTTTATTTTAGTTATCGGGAAGCCAAATCATTACGAGAGTTTTCAATGAAAAACGTAACATTACATAACTCACTTTTTCCGGTGACAAACACATTAATTGGAAATTCTTGCAAAAATCAAATAATTGTTGGATTTTAATGAAACTTTCACTACTCATTCACAAATAAATGAAATTACTTTTGAAAATATTATTTAAAAAATACTGGTAAAGTAATAGTTTACATCTGTTATTCCCCTACCTTCACGAAAAATTGAATTTATTAGTTAAACGCCAGACTCACTGGAGAATGTATCTCATACATTATTTTGTAAAACCATTTCTGTAATGTTATAGGTACTGATCTGGCGGCTCGACTGCAGCCACTTCCCCATCGTCGAAATGTGGCCTCCCTTTGTCTGTTCTATAAATACTTTCATGGCTTCTGCTCAGACGAACTTAAGTCACTGATGCCTCCTCAACAGGTGTTTACTCGTGCAACCAGACTGGCAACTGGGTCCCACCCATTCACAGTCAGGTTAGCCAAATGTTGACGACAATTATACTCCTGCAGCTTCTTCTCTCGCACTTACCGCCTGTGGAACTCACTCCCGTATTCTTGCTTTCCTGACGGCTACAACCTCCAGAAATTTAAATGCAAAGTCAATACTCATCTACTAACCACTGGACTCTAGATCTCTCCCCACCCCCCGGATAACCTTCCCTTTCTCTCCACCTATCTATCTGTCATCGTACCTGCTTTCTCAGCTTTCTATTGTTCCTTTCTAACTAGTTTGTACTCCTCACTCTTTTCTAATTAATCTTTTTACATTTATGTAGCCCCCTGCACATCAGTGGCGTTTCCGCCTTGCTCGGGGTGAAATGATTAAAAAAAAAAAACACTCTTACTAAAAACCTGCTCTGAATAGTAAAATATAAATGCAATAAAACTATGACATTATTTAATTAGATAAGCTTTTAATTACTTTAATAAACAATTTAAATTTCAGACATAAGTGTGAGGAAAAAATGTTTCAATTAATAATGAAATTATAAAAGAATTGTTTTCATTTTTGTTTTTTAATTATATTTATTCATATAGTTTCAAAAATATTTTTAAAATATTTCCAAGACTTCTAGATGTTAGCTTGGTAATTTATAAAGTGATTTTACTAATGGAAAATAAAAAAATTTATTACAGATCATCTAGCCATCGTATTTTCATTTTTCTTTTTTGTTGTGTATTTGAAGTTTTTGTTTTGTATGGTATTTCCTATGTGTACATTAAATGGACATATGTTTCAGGGATTTAATATTTAAAATAAGGTGGATAGTTCAAAAAGTTCAAGTCTGTGATAAAGAAATATTTTTATTCTTAATTTCATGTTATAAATACGTAATACTTGTGTAAATCTAATTAATTTAACATTACATTTGCTGATTTTCCAAAACTAATGTGTCAGAAATGTATATTTTAATTTTTGTAAGATTTTTAAACCCGAGAAAAAACTTTTGTTTACAATGCTCAAAAATGTCCGAAAAATTTTTAAAAATCTCAGAATTTTAAATTTCAATCGATATGATTTCTGTTCGAATCGCACCAGAGTATGTTGCTTATTTGAAATATTAAATTTAATCAGCTTTCAATTAAAACTAAAATAAAATTTAAAGAAAACTCTTTATTTTTAAAAATTCAATTTAATGTTGAGTGGCGTTACCATTTGAAAGCATTAAAATTTGTTTCAATAGTTTTTATATAAAAAATTAGAATACTTGTGTACACAAATATATGAAAGTAGAGTGTATAAATAGATAACTGAATGTGGATCTTGAAAAAGATGCATTTTGTACGAGTCGATTTTTGAATCGTTCTTAAAATTAGGATATTTTTTGTGCGGTTGAACGCTTATGCGAAACTGTTTCGATTTTCGCCTACATCATTTCGAAATTAAAGAAATATTTTTTCCACGCTATATTCTTTTTGTATTTTAGGAATACTGTTTATTTTATTATTTTTTATATTTTTTCTCTTTTCTCTGTGAACCTGCTTAATGCTAACGTCTTTCATTTACGGACGTTACCTTTACTGTATTTTTGTTGTTTTTAACTGATTGCAAAGATCTTTTTTTCCCTCCTATCTTTCTTTTTGAGATAACAATAAATCATCCCACTGAAAAATACAAAGAGTTCAGAGCCTTACAATGAATCGGACGAAAAGTTTTGCGACAGCCACTTGTCCGAACGCCAATCATGTTCATTCCCAGTGCGTGCGAGTGTCTAATCCTTGGCCTATTGTTTCATTTTTATTGAGGATTTAAACAATAGCTATAAATCTTGGACACCCAGCCTGACAGATCTGGTTATGGAAAATTCCATTCATCATTTTATATTTTTATTCCTCTAAGGATTATTTGATATCTATTTCCCTTGTTTACAGACACTCTCAGAAAATAACCCTTTTTTTAATGTTCCTCCAATAATATATCAGCATTGTTCTGAAAATCCTTTTCCTGTATTTGCATTCTCTTAAAGCCAAACAAAAATAGTTTTAAAAAATGGCTGATTAATAATATTTGTCGACAACATTTGGCAGTTTCAGCGTGATCCCTATACTGATAAGACAGTTGTTTTTAACTCAAAAGACGAATTTATACAGATGAAGGATGCTGCTCTACAAAGGAAGTATTGCATGGATTAGTTTAACTGAATTGTACTAGTAAATCAATAATTAAATCTAGGTGTAGTTTCTATTGACTTTTACAATACACACAGGGGATCTTTTATGCAGAGGTAAGGCTTTCCTAATAAAAGAAGCTAACTTTAGAAAAGATACTTACAGACACAGATCTATCTATCTATCTATCTATCTATCTATCTATCTATCTATCTATCGTTTTCTTTTTTCTCTTTTCTTCATCTATCTATCTATCTATCTATCTATCTATCTATCTATCTATCTATCTTCGTTTTCTTTTTTCTCTTTTCCTCATCTATCTATCTATCTATCTATCTATCTATCTATCTATCTATCTATCTATCTATCGTTTTCTTTTTTCTTTTTTTCTTCATCTATCTATCTATCTATCTATCTATCTATCTATCTATCTATCTATCTATCTATCTATCGTTTTCTTTTTTCTCTTTTCCTCATCTATCTATCTATCTATCTATCTATCTATCTATCTATCTATCTATCAATCTATCGTTTTCTTTTTTCTTTTTTCTTTTTTCTTCATCTATCTATCTATCTATCTATCTATCTATCTATCTATCTATCTATCGTTTTCTTTTTTCTCTTTTCTTCATCTGTCTAGCTATCTATCTATCTGTAAATCAAGGTCTGAATTCAAAATCATTAAAAATGTTTTATCGAAAATAAGATTTTGTGATTAATAATCAACCACGAATAATTTCTGGTGCTGCAGAAGGATATTGAAAATTCCATGAACAAAACGTGAAATTCATAAAGAAAACGACCACATAAGAACCATTATACTCAGAATCAAAAGAAAAATATTTATATTTCATGAACACGAAATGAGGAAAGAAATTTGCAAAACCTAATCCTCATGGGCTCTAATATACGGGGGTTGTTTTAACAAATGCGACGATTAGAATTTCTCTCAATATGTAAGGTGACTAGGCATAACATTTTAACAGTAAAATGTTTCTAAAAATCTCTTCGTCCCGGCTATAATATAAGTAAATATATATATATATATATATATATATAGTCATGTGCAGACAGATCTGTTTCGCTGAATCACAGCTTATCAGTACAGTTAGACAATCGATTGACTTTTGCCCAGGATTGAAACCCGACCAAATTGGCGTCAGTCGGCGATTCTACCTCTGATCTACGGGCGCTCAGTAGAAGAAGGCAAATTTTTAGCGTGTAATATATCATGTATTTATACGCCAGTAGTGAGAGTGTTCTAATTCGTTGCTGAATGAACGATGCGTAGATGGTAGAGTAGCCACTGTTTTTACAAATACTACCAGTCTTCCAGAGCGCCCAATCAGGGTGTTTATATATATATATATATATATATATATATATATAGATCTGTTTTGCTGTATCACAGCTCATCAGTACGGTTAGACTCCGATTGCTACCTAACCCAGGCTCGAAACCCGACTGAATTGGCGTCAGTCGGCGACTCTACCACGATATACTCTTATCTTTTCTTTTTACGAACTTTTACCTCTCCAACATTCCAAGAAAAGATCTGCCTTTACAACGAACTCACAAGCTAGCAGCTACTTTCGAAATTCTGGATAAAGTATTTCATAAACTATGGCCTCTATAAAATGGCTCTAAGGCAATTCATGAAAATAAAAGACGAAGATTATGATATGAAAGAAAAAAATGGAAAATATAGTCTCGATTTAGATAGAAATGAAAATAAATATTAATTAATAAAAAAGAAGAAATATATAATAGTAATCGAATGTTCTCATCACGTGCAAACTGAAAATTGATGTTAAGCCCCGAGGTCACTAATACTTTAAGCAAAATGACATGAGAATTGTAATTCCTCAGTTTCTTTGAAATCTTTGCGTATCATCTATAACTATTGGCTACCATATTCTATTAACGCCTTGTCCACTGACTTATATAAACATACATAAGCATACATGCTCTAGCTTGTATGTATGTATGTATGTATGTATGTATGTATGTATGTATGTATGTATGTATTTGCCCATGTTAGTCTGATCTATCTAATTTTCCTAATAAAAGAAGCTAACTTCAGAGAAGATACTTACAGACACAGATCTATCTATCTATCTATCTATCTATCTATCTATCTATCTATCTATCTATCTCTCACTCTTTTCATATTTATCTATCTATCTATCTATCTATCTATCTCACTTTTTTCATATCTATCTATCTATCTATCTATCTATCTATCTATCTATCTATTTCACTTTTTTCATATCTATCTATCTATTTCACTTTTTTCATATCTATCTATCTATCTATCTATCTATCTATCTATCTATCTATCTATCTCACTTTTTTCATATCTATCTATCTATCTATCTATCTATTTTCACTCTTTTCATATCAGAATATTTTCTTTTCTACTCATTCAAACTTTTGACTTTTTTTCCATTGTTCGGACTGTTGTTTTCATCTTTGTCATTATATTCACGACTTTACTGACGCTTCCTCTTCAGGTGATTAAAATTTAGAACCTAACAATTCATTTCGTCCCCTGGGATAGGTCGTCTTTGTTTCACCTGCTATGCCTGTTCCTGATATCTCAGTTTAACTTCATTTTAATAACAAAATTCTCAAAGATTTTATTCACCGTCATGTAGTGAACACACTGCTCTTTCGGTCAAGTCATTGGATTAGTTCAGCCAACACTTTATTCATTTGGCCATGTGTCCCTAGGGGTATTTATATTTTGACATTGCCTAAGGTCATCGGTTTAGTAGCTTAGTATCATTTAGTACCTCTGTTACTCAGCGAAATGCAGCAAATCGACGTGCCATTTATTCCATATGTCATTGGTTTGGTTTAGTTTGGTTTGGTTTGTTTTAATTTGGTTTGGTTTGGTTTGGTTTGTTTTAATTTGGTTTGGTTTGGTTTGGTTTGGTTTAGTTTGGTTTGGTTTGGTTGTTTTGTTTTTATGGCATATCAACCTCGGCGGGTCATTTATTGCCAACTAAATTTTATTTATTTATTGCTGGTAATACCTTTTTCTTTCAACAATTTATTATTGTTTTTATATAAGTTTGGTGTCTTGTAATATTTTTTCTTTTCGAGTACCAAGATCCATTGGGATTTGTTTTTAAGGGCAGGGTCCCCAAGTCATACCCTGTTATTTAACCCATAACTAGAAGGAAGGGGCGGATTAATACCTTTCCCAAGGGTACCAGTGCATAAGTGAATGAAAGGTATTCAACTGGAATTCGAACTCGGCTTACCGATTTTTCTTTCCGAGCCGATATCCACTGCATCACAACGCACATCCGTCACTAAAGGCTTACAGCACTTGGTATTCCCAAGTGGTCATCCATCTAAGTACTGACCAGGCTCAACGTTGCTTAACTATCCGTAAGCCTATATGTCATTGAATAACCTGTGAAGAGACTGTTTTCCCATCCTTCTCTTGCCCTTTCTCTGACACCTCCTATAACGGGTCCATCCTTTTCTTCACTCTCATCCTGTTCAAACTTTACCCTTATGTAGCCCTCTGCGCATAAGTGGTAGTACCGCCTTGCTTGGGGTGAAATGATAAAAAAATGCCATATCCACAGCTACATGTAAATTGAAAGTGCAGGAACTTGTGTGTGAATATACCTTTATACCACGTTCCTTAAAAGTTTGTTATTTGATGTAGGACGATATTGTGGGCCATGCGATTCCACAAAGCAAATTCCGGGCAACGAAGAATGATGCCCGGTGTATTCTTTTCTTTCATTTTATGTGCCATGTCACTCCAGGACGAAAGCAGTCATAGCCCTCCACATTCCCCTATTCCTTGTAGCACTTAGCATCCTTTCTTTTGGTATTTCTCCCAACCAAGTGTTGTTTTCCCTTCTCTCTCTTTTTTTCTATCCCTCCTGTGAGTACCAGATTCTTTAAGCCTTATTTCCTCATTACGTGTCCCAGGAACTTCAGTTATTATTATGTGATGTTAAGTATAAATTTTTCTTTTTCGTTTACATCGTTTCCAAATCATTGTCGTTTTTCACAGGTTCGGTTCATGTTATCCACAGTATCTTTGTGTAAAACATCATTTCTGTTGCTTCAAGTATCTCTTTTAGCTTTGAGAAAATTGTCCACTGCCATATAGGAGAACAGGTTTCACATAATAGTTCAGTACACTTTTTTGTTGTTTCCAACGAAATTTTCCTGTCTCGAAATACTTTGCTTATCTTTTGGAATGCGCCTTTGATCATCCCAATATAGACTTCTTTAAGTGACAGCAAAGGATTCTGAAGCAATGTTCCGTAACGGTTATCAGCCTGTGATATTTTAAAACAAACGGGTCAAAACCATGTCACATTAGCGCCTCACCACCACTATGAGACGATTTTCAACCTGCATAGAGTCTTGTTGACGGCTAGTCTTCATGATATTTGCCTCAAACTCGAACCTTAGTGTCTGAAACCATGGCAACTTAGAAACAACACATATAGAATCATGACATCAGAGAAGTATACCATCTGGAACCATGACTTCTAGAACCTTGATTCCGTTGAAAACATAACTCATAAGATTGCGTCATGAGTAAAATCCAGGATACAATTAGCAAGGTCCGCGGTATTTGGTGACATGACCCATGTGCATCTTCAGTTTTCATAGAACAAGGATGTCTCTTCTTACTATATTAATCAATCTTTGCAGCCATCCTAATCAGTCAGTTAAGTGCCATACGTGATACACGCTTGGGCGATCATCTCTCGAAAGAGACATGACTGACTGGGCAGAATATTATCCCGAAGTAGGTTGCCATTGCTTTGTGCGGTAGACTGGTTGCCAACCAAGGCTATAGAACTCAATCTGTCCTGTTATTTAACCCATAACTGGAAGGAATAGACGGATTAATACCTTTCCCAAGGTTATTTGCGCGTAAGTGAAGGCAATGAATTCAGCTGGAATTCGAACTCGGCTCCCCGATTTCTCGTTCTGAGCCTATATCCAATGCACCACAACGCACATTAGAAGTCCCAAAATGATTCGAACAGAATCCTTCATTTTATTCACCAGGCAGATTAAATAAAGGGGTCAGTTCGAAATTCCAATGCCTGAAGACGGTTGGAACGCACAACGTCCGAAACGCTATCTATATGGCAACAAAGATGAGAACAACAGGTTGATCAAAGACAGAGAAAGAAAACCACAGGATGTCTCACAGGTGTTAGTAAAAGTAAACGAGAGAAAATACTACATATCAATAAAACAGAGTGTATGATTGTCAACGAGCAATACTGTTCAATATTCTTCTCTTTCATGTGCCGTGTCTCTTCAGGACGTAGGCAATCATGGACTTCTACTTGGCTCTGTTTCTTGTCGCTCTCAATAGTTTTTCTCTTAGTATCTCTTCTAAGCCCCTCCCGGCTAATTCATTTGCTCAGACATAACAAGTGCGCCTCGCACTGCTTTCCTCTGTTTCTCCTTCCTTCTATCAGACCTGTGAGTATCAAATTCTTCAGGTCTTCTTTCCTCATGGCGTATCCCATTAACCTTTGTTTCTTCTTGATGTTAAGTATAAGTTTTCTTTCTAACACCTCATCATTGCACACGTGCTCCGTCCATGAAATCCTCAGCATCCTCTGTAAAACCATATTTCTGTTGCCTCAAGCCTCTCTTTCATCCTTGATGAGATCGTTCAACCTTCCATACAGAAGGACAGATATCAGATAGGAATCCATCACCCTTTTCTTTGTTTCTAATGAGATTTTCATGTCTTTCAGTGCTCTGATTAGCTTCTGAAATGCACATTTGGCTACGCCAATGTATGTTTGGATCTCCGTGTCGCACTTTCCATCCTCTGTCAAAACACATACCAGGCATTTTTCGCTTGTGTTATTTTAGTATCTCTGATTTGTAGTTGGCATATTGGGCTTCTCTTTTCACTGATGATCATACATTCAGTTTTCTTGAAGTTTATGCTCAGTTCTTCTTTCTTTTGGTACCTTCTGTAGAAGGTCCTGCCGTTTCCTTCCCGTGTCTGATATCAGCACCGTGTCGTTCGCGTATCTTACATTGTTGAGATTGTGGCCACCAATGACAAATCCCGGTAAAGCTTTTATTTCTCTCATAATTGTTTTGCTGTGCAGGTTGAAAAGATCCGGTGAGAAAAGACATCCTTCTCTTATGCCCCTTTCTATTTTTGCATGCCTGCTGAGTTAACTTCCTATCCGTACACAAGCGGTTTGCTGCCAATGCAGATTCTCGATTATCCTAAAATCTTTTCCGAAAATGTCGAGATTGTCAAACATCTCTATTAAGTTTTGGTGTAGTACTTTGTCAAATGCCTTTGCGTAGTCTATAAAGCACAGATAAAGGTTTTTCTGCATTTGTCTTGCTCGTTCAGATAGCATTCGGAGCATGAATGTCGCATTCCTTGTTCCGGTATCTTTAACAAAGCCACATTGTTCTTGTCCTATTTCTGGACCAATTCTGCTGTGCGCTTTCTTCATTAGAATCCGGATGATGAGTTTTGTTATGTGGCTCATTAAACTGATTGTACGATGGAGTTCACATTTCTTTGCACCTGGCTTCTTAGGTAGTGTTATGCAGATTGACCTGCTTAGGTCCTCCGGTATATTGCCGCTGTTATAGATTTCATTTATTATTTCTGTGAGTCTGTCAACGCCAAATCCTTCTAGGGGTATAAACATCTCTATTACAATCCCGTCTTGTCCTTCTCTTTCGTTTCTCTTCAATTTGGCCATTGCCGATTCCACTTCGGTTTTAAATATTTCTGGTCCATCCGTAATTTTGTGCATTGTTGGTTGCTCTCTCTTGTCGTGGAAGAAATCTCCAATGTACTCATTCCATCTCGAAAGTACTTTTTCTTTTTCTACAATTAGTGGACCATCCTTTGTTTATATACACCCGTTTGCTGGGCATGTCCTTTGCCTTGTTAATTTCTTTTTTTATGCATGTCTCCATTGTTTGTTGTGCTCAGTCTCTCTATGTCGGCGCATTTGTCGTTGAGCCGTCTTTCTTTAGCCTGTCTACATTGACTCCGTATTTCCTTGTGTAGTCTCTTTTATTCCGTTCCATATCTTGGCATCGTTTTTTGTCTCTTTTGCATCAGGTCAAGAATCTCTTCGGTGATTCACCGGTTTTTCTTCCGGCGTGTTTTTCCTTTGGAATGATATAGTTCGCCGATGTCACTAGAACCACTTTTAGTTCGTCCCATTTTGGGCTTCCGTTTCCAATTAAACGTTATGTGATGCATTAAGAAACACAGAATAGCAAACAAAGCCTCTTAAATGCTAGGTGATCTATTATGATATACAGGATAGCAAACGATGCCTCTTGACAAGTATTATAATAATTAATACCGTAAATGCTAAGTGATACATTAAGAAACAGAAAAGATTAAACTATACTTCTTAAATGCTATGTTGCGCATTAAGAAACACAGACTAGGAAAAGATGCATCTTAAATGCTAAGTGTTGCTTTAATAACACTGAACTGGAAACGCTGTTTCTGAAAAACTAAGTGACGCATTAAGAAACAGTGATTAGAAAATGCTTCTTAAATGCCATGTGATACTTTAAAAACACTAAATAGCAAATAATTTTTCATTAATGCAAAATAGTGTTTTAAAAACACTAAATAGGAAACGATTTTTATTAATGCAAAATGGTCTTTTAAAAACACTAAATAGCAAACGATTTTTCATTAATGTAAAATGGTCTTTTAAAAGCACTAAATAGCAAACGATTTTTCATTAATGCAAAATGTTGCTTTAAAAACACTAAATAGCAAATGATTTTTCATAAATGCAAAATGTTGCTTTACAAACACTAAATAGTAATCGATTTTTCATTAATGCAATATGGTGCTTTAAAAACACTAAATAGCAAACGATTTTTCATTAATGCAAAATAATGCTTTAAAAACATTAAATAGAAAATGATGCCTTTTAAATGTTAAGTAATGCATTAAGATATACTTTATAGAAAACGATGCTGGTTAAAGGCTAAATGAAACATTAAGAAACAATGAAACGATGCATCTTAAATTTTTAGTAATGCTTTAAAAAGCACTGAGTATCGAACGATGCATTTAATTGCCAATTGGTGCATTAAGGAACACTGAATAGCAAACGGGATTTCTTAAATGCCAAGTGATTCATTAAGAATTACTTTATAACACACGGTGCCTCTGAAATGCTAAGTGATGCATTAAGTGACACTCAATAGCAAAGGATGAATCTTAAATGCTAAGTGATGCTTTAAATACACTGAATAGTAAACGATGTATACCAAATTCTATCTGATGGATCAAAAGCACTGAATGCTAAACGAGGCCTCTTAAATGATAAAGATGTATTAAGGAACAATGAATAGTAAACAATGCCTCGTAAAATTGAATTAAACTGGTATGTAATATCCATATTCTTACATGGTGTGATATCGTTCAGTGAGAAAACTTGTTGGACAAAATTTGTATCGAGGCAATAGAAATGTGGTTTAACAAACGTACGCTGACAATCCCAACAAATTACAGAGGGCAGTGCTGCTTAGCTAGGCAAGAGTGATCAGAGGATGTAAAAACCAATCAAATAGAGAAGCCTGTGCATGTGTTGCGATGGAAATTAGTAGGGAAGTTTAGTATTTAGTAAGGGATTGGGCAATAGAAAAAATTAATGTCAAAATAACGGAGACATCAGTACATTTAGAAAGATTTAGCCAGGTGTCATGGTAACTATTCAACTCACCGAAAACAAAGATGCTGGCAAATGGTTGGAGAGAAAGTGCCTTTCTGTACTATCGTCTAATAATATTGCAGTCCGCGGATGTACGTTGTGGTGAA
>JBBBDQ010029702.1:10000-164845 GCA_037127315.1 Ascarosepion bandense | reverse complement strand
CTATCTATCTATCTATCTATCTATGTCCGTTCATATATATATATATATCCCCCTCTCTCTCTATCTATCTATCTATGTCCGTTCATATCTATCTATCTATCTATCTATCTATCTATCTATCTATCTATCTCAGTTCAAAACATAACAGAAGATGCGATCAGAAAAGAAAAACACCAAGAAACGACGTATAAGTGATCAGGGAACTACTACTGATGCTCAGGTGTTACATAATAGGTGAGTGAATAGAGAGAAGAATGTGTCACAGTAGATGTCAGTAAATGATTAAGAGAAGGAGCCGAACTTGCGCGCTACTATACGCTGTTTTTTTCTGACAACAAACTGCAGCTTAGCGTCAATGAAAGCCCTTTTTCATTTATTAGGAGCAGAGGCAAATAGGCTTTTATTATGGTCAAACGCATGGCTCCGATAAAGCCAGAAGTAGTGATTTCTGTAGGCTATGGCGGTCAGAAGAGAACCAGGAGAGCGAATGGGATTTAAGGATTTCCTGGATGGGATGAAAGCATCGATGCCAGCTTTCACCTAGGAGGAGACCTCAGAAGCGCAGTCTTCAACGAGGAGACTAAACACCGTTTTTTAAGGGACATCGCACAGAAAATCTCGTAGTGCCTTTAATAACAGTAAGAGATTCTGCTAGTCGGAGATTCCTGTGGGGAAGGAAATTGGAGAGAGATATCAACAGAAACCACAGCGTGATCAGAGTTGCCAAGGAGACAAAGCTGAATGGTATGACAGGAGTCAGGGATAAAAGGGAAGAAGAGATCTAGCAGAAAAACTTGTCCTTCAAATATAATGGGGAAACGTATGGTGAAGTCCACCACTTACATGAGAGACTGGGGTACTGCAATATTCAGGGTGTAGATTTCAGCGAGAACAGTAACAGAGTTCTCCAACCAGTTGGCCTGGTGGGTAATAAAATCCCCGAACACAAATATTTGGGCGAACGAGTGAGAGGTAATAGCCTTATCTATATTATCAAATGTACTATCCAACAATGAACAGTCGGGAAAGGAAGGGGAGCGATAGAGAAAGAAAAGATAGCTGAGTTTAGTAGAGTGAGATAGAGGCACATGTATGGATGGTCCAGAGATTCAAGGGAAACCTCTCTAGCCAAAGAAAAATGTTTGCTGACATAAATTCCCAGGCCATGCATATGGATGCTAGAGTCCTTCTTAAAGAGAGGAAGGTAATCTGGGATCGAGGGTTAGTTTTACAGAGGGCTAGGATGTCTGGGGACATTTCATAGTAGAAAAATTCTACACTGAGAAGACAGTATTCGTTTCGTCTCAATTAATTTGTAAAAGGTGTATTTCTTTTCATATCTATCTATCTATCTATCTATCTATCTATCTATCTATCTATCTATCTATCTATCTATCTATCTATCTATCAAGTAAAACACAACGCCAGGAGACGACGTATACGTGATCAGGAAAGTGTGAAACATCCTAAGTAAATTTGTTTTATTTAATTTGCACAGGGGTGTATACATTCCATTTTCATTATTTATTTTATTATCCGAACTCACTACACACTCACAGAAACCAATTGCTCTGTCAGTGGCACTGCCGCTTTGACTGTGTTGTAATGCATAAACACAAACATGAAAGGGATATAGCCTTCTTACTTTAAGGCAAGAAAGAAAAAAATGTGGGGGCTATCACCAAGAGTTGTCTACTTTTTATAGGACTGGCTGAAGTACCTATCCATAGGATTTGTTGATAAATTTTGGAAAGGGGAAGTCTTTCGCAATTTTCCCGGAGATTGTAACCAGCAATTACCATGAAAGGAGGCACTTAAAATTACTTTTGTGTTCGTTCTTTACTTACTCTCTGTCCCCTGCTCTGAATTATTGCACTTGTCGTTCGCTTTCATATACACGAGGCTTTTAATAGAAGTATAAACACATAAGCTTACATGAACAAACTTAACCCTCAACCAGATCAATGATTTTGTGTCAGCCTGGTGAATAGATTAAGAGCTTAAAGGATTAAAGATTACTTTATTAACATTTCACTCCCGAACAACATTCAAATCTTCCCAGCATTTTCTCCCTAAAAGCAGCAACGAATTTCTTTTTAAAGATAAGTGAATAATTTTTTTTAAAAATTGCTAATATCATCAGTACCAGTGAAACATCAGCGAACTGCCATATTTGTTTGCTAAAAACTGTCACGTGGTTATCAATAGTGGGTATTTTCGATTAGGGCCAATTTTACATGACATTCGATCGGTAGTTTGTTTTTTTTTTTGCATATTTTTGTTTGTTTTTCTTTCCTTTTTCTTCCACTTCATTCATGTTATCGATTATTTTCCTTTCGTTTTGTTGTGTTAATGATTTTTAAAGACTGTCAGTAGGTTGCAGTGGGGAGAGAGCGTTTTATTGCATTAAGATCGTATTTGTTCTGTTTTCCATTTATCGAATTTTCCATTTTCCAGATATGACGAAGGATTAGCAGCTAATGTGGACGCCGTGTGATTTTTATATCATTAAAATATGAACAACAACATCAAAAATAAATTATAATAGAACAGCAAAAACATCTAGCTGGGAACTGAGACAATGTTTGAGCAAAGGGCATCTTAAAAAATCAGTAGGATTCTTTATTACAATTCAGATCTTGGTGATTGGAACAAGAATAACCAGAAAAAATCTTTATGTGAAGTGTCCCTTCATGATCCTACCCAGGTTTTAGTCATTCATAGCATATAATAAATTTTATATTTCTGTTATTTCTCTTAGACTGTGTTCCGCCATACATTTACTTAAACTCATTAAGTAGGCTATTCGTTTTTTTCTTATTTCCTCCTTTCCTTCAATTTGTCCTCTGAGTGTCAGATTTTCACAGTCTCCTTTCCTCATTATGCACTCTAGAAGTATCCTTTTTGTTTCAATTTTTCTAAAAGTTTGATTTTGCTCGCATGCCGAGTCCCTGGTATATTTAGCATTTTTTTGTAGAACCACTATTCTGTTGGTTCACGTCTATAAGAAGATTGTCCAACGTTCAATGATGTATTCGTGATACTGTTATTTACTGTTTCTTTGGTTTCTAACTGCTATGATGCCCTATCTATAGGAATGGGCTCTTCCTCCATCAATAAATAATAACCGGGGACGCAGCTGTGAGACAGTCGTGTAAGAGTCTAGAGACAGTCGCGAAGTCATTGTAATCTAAGACCACAAGAATAGAATATGCTTTCTCTTTACAATAGCAGTCCTTGGAGAGCATAAAAAACTAACAAAGTACAAGCGGATCTTGAGTTGAAATCTCAGAAATGTGTCACATAAGGACATCAATAATTTCAATTGTAGTTGGAGTATTCTAATTGATTGCAAAATACTCCGAAATATTAATTTAAGCGATTCCTGGTAGCAAATGTTTTGAAAATTACAAAATATTGTGCTCACAAGTACAGCTCCCACATTAGGTGGAGATATATTGATGTAAAATATATGTGATCTTAAGGGATTGTTTTACAAAAAATGTTCAGAAGATGTCATGAAGCTATTTCTGACCTTAACTAAATGGCAGAGATCTGAAAGAAAATGTGCATACAACAGAAACCCAATGAAATACTACTACTACTACTAATAATAATAATAATAATAATAATAATAATAATAGCTAACATAGGACAACAAAGGACTGGATGATACAATTAGTCAAACAACATGAAAACAGAAAGAAGTAACAAGTTGTAACATCACACACCACAGGTCATAATGTAGAAACCGTGATACACACAAATGACTGTGAAGATAAAGCTGAAAGTTTAGAAGTGTTGGAAAGATGTGATCTGAGTCAGTTACAAGACGACAATAAAACGAGTTCAAAATCCATTGAACAGAATTATTTTACGGAAAACAAGAACAGTATACAAGAAGCCAAGGAAGTAATCAAGAACCATATAAGTCAGATATAAAATATTGCAATGGAGGAACGAGAACAACTCCTAGAATTACAACCAACATAGCATAACCTCAAAATTATTAAGCTGAACAATGCAGCACTCAAATTAATTTTGAATGAAGAAGACACTTATATAAATCTCAATGAAACAATATATGCATCAGCAATAGCAGCAAAAAAAAAAATGAACATCAAATTTAAAACAAGGCAGTCTCACAGACATGAAGATCCACCTTGGAAAAGAGAAATAGAAAAAGAAATCGAACAACTTAAAAGTGAATTATCAGTACTCGATGAACTGACAAGAGGAATAAATGTAAGAACTAGAAAAGGCAGAAGAGTCGAAAGAAAATACAATATTAGAAATGAAAATGAAGTTCTATCAACTAAGGAACTAATAAAGCAAACAATACAACTGAAGGCTCAAATAATAAGACGCTATGAAAAAAGATCAAGATTCTACAGACAAAACAAGATTTTTGAAACTGATGCAAAGAAATTTTACAGAGAAATAGGTAAAAAATTGAAGTGACAGTCTCCCCCATAAAAAATGGAAGAGACTATACAGTTCTGAAAAAAATATGGTTTACTCGAAAGAACATAACAAAGAAGCAGACAATATTGTGTAAAAAATAGAACGAATGAAAAATAAGACATGAGCTGGAATCCCAGAAGAGGATGTTAAATGTGCACTGAAAAAGCAAACGATTGGAAATTTCCAGGAATAGATAAAATTCCTAATTTTTTACTATATTATCTAAATACATCACATAAAAAACTAGCCAAAGAACTTCAAGAAATGGTTAACGATCCCACTAATATTCCTGCATGGATAACCAAAGGAATTACATTTTTCTACCCAAGAATAGTAACACAAATAACCCGAAAACTACAGACCAATTACATGCCTTCCGATAACATACAAACTTGTAACATCTATTTTAACAAAACAGACATATTTTTTCTTGGAAAGAAATGACATATTACCGCATGAACAAAAAGGGTGCAAACGTGGCTGTTACGGATGTAAAGATCAATTACTTATTAATAGAATGATCATGGAAAACTGCTTCACTGTAAAGAAAAACTTTAATACTGCATGGATAAAATATCGTAAGGCATTCGATAGTGTACCACATTACTGGATCTTAAACACTTAAAATATGTACAAGGTATCATCGTTCATCATTAATTTCATCAAACAACGTATATTGATATAGAAAACAACCCTTTATCTCAATCATATAAATGGAACCTATACGTCTGGTAAAATAAACATCAACAGAGGTATATTTCAAGGTGATTCTTTGTCTCCAATACTATTTTGTATATCAGTAATAGCATCAACCAGTCAACTTAACAAGACAGAATGTGGTTATAAAATAGCTCAAAGGAAAATAAGCCATCTATTTTAAATGGATGATTTAAAGTTGTATGCTAAGAATGATAATGAGATGGAAGATTTTCTGCAAACTCTAAAATGCTTCAGTGAAGTCATTGAAATGAAATTCAGTTTGAATAAATGTGCTCAATCTACAATTTCACGAGGATCACTATAGCAAACATCCTCAATTAGCGTAGACCCTGATGTAACAATAAAAGACTTAGAGCCAGATTAAGCTTATAAGTACCTAGGTGTAAATAAGAGTGAAAAAATTCACTATAAAAAAAAGAAACAAATAGTGCGTAAAGAGTACTATAGAAGGCTACGGCTGATATTAAAAACGTAAATGAATTCTCCGAACAGAATTATGGCCATTAATAACATTGCCATCCCCGTGGTCTAATATAGCTTCAACTAGTCTTGAACTAGACTCTAAACAACATCAGACGAATGGATTCTAAAAAAGAAAGCTACTTTTTAAACATAAGATGCATCATGCAAAGACTAATGTACACCGATTATACATACCCCGTAAAGAAAGAAGAGGTTTATTCAGCTAGAATAGTCATACAAGACAACAACTATTGGCCTACAAATTTACATATAAACAAAAGGTTATATGATACAATTAGTTAAATATCATGAAAAGAGAAAGAAAAAATATTCAATAATAAAAGAAGGCTGTAAATACAAACAAGATTTGCATTCTGTAGAAAAGCAAAACAGAAGCCAAGAATCAACTTTTGCGGCAAAAGTATGAAAAAGAAAGTCAAAATAAAACTCTTCAACACATAAATCAACGCTGGCAAGATAAACCTCTGCATGGCCAATATCCAGAACATGTTAATAAACCCAATGTTCATAAAGTTAATACTCATCGATGGTTACGTGTATCTGGATTAAAGTCTGAAACTGAAAGCTTTATTCTTGCTGCACAAGATCAAAGTCTTTTCACGTTGAAAGAATCTGTAGAAACCCTAGCTTAAGAGATATACAAAAAATTATCTTGTTAAATACAGCCAACACACTAAGGAGAACTTTGTCTATGTAACGCTTGTGATGTTAGGGAGATATGAAAAACATGAAATGGAGCCAGAGCAACACATCACAACCTGCCTTAGGTCTTCCCGCAGACTTGGTAGTTGATGAGACCATAGCAGAAATCAACTTATGATGAAAAATGACATAATAATAATAATAATAATAATAATAATAATAATAATAATACCCAACTATAGAGATAAGACCTGTAAAAAATCTTTTGGCTTTTGGAATACACACACAGAGAACAATCAAAGCTAATCACCTTGACATCATATTCAAAGTCAACATAAACAGAATTATGCTTTTTTATTGACATGCCAATCATTTCAGAGTATAATGGTGATTTTCTAAGCGCAGCTTAAATGTGGCACAAGGCCAACACTAACGGACACCTAGTAATAATGGAACTCACTACACAAAACTTAATGTATCTAGTAAGACAAGTTTGCTAACAATGACACCACGTTAAGAGTATAATGTACCATTCGAGATATTAAAAAATATAAAAATACGAGGATATTAGAGTGTGTGGGTGACATGACCATAAATATTAATTGTTAAATTAGACGTATGATCAATTTATTAGGAGATTCGCTTTTGTTCGTGTTTCATTTTTATTTATTTCTTTTCAATTTTTTTAAAATTCCTGTTATGTCTGAGTCGTGTCTCAGCAGAAAAATGGCAGGAAGAATGAATAGCATATGTATAGTAATACCGTTCATATTATCGTTCAGGTGTTAATGAATAAACAAAGCTGTATTATATATATATATATATATATATATATATATATATTATCCCACGTTTATGACATGACTTGGAGTTTCATGGGTTATGAAATCATCAGGTGCATATTCCAAAACGACAGTTTTAACAGATTTGAATATATATATATATATATATATATATATATATATATATATATATATATATATATTGGTCCTCTCTCTCCCTTTTTCTTTATTTCTTTTAATTGCCTTTCTTTATTTTTTCTGTTTTTTTCTGCTTTACAGTTTGACACGTCTGGTTCCACAGATATTTCGCTACACAACCGTCTAACATGCCAGTCATACATACGTTATTTGAATTTCTATTACCTCCCACCCCACTTAATTCTATATATTGACTGACCTTTATTTATTCATTTTTGTTTATTTTTAATCTACTTACCTGTATATTACAAAATATATTAACCACATTGTACTGCCTGATGATGGTCATTTAACACAAAAACTTTATAGCTATCAAGTTGCAGTATGTCATTAGTATAATAATAATAATAATTACCACATATTTATACACTACTTTTACATTGAGCACTTTCTGAAGTAAATATCTGTGAAATATACTTCCATTAGTAACTATTACTCATATTATTATTATTATTGTTATTATTATTATTAATATATATATAGTCAACTGTAGACAGATCTGTTTCGCTGTATCACAGCTCATCAGTACGGTTAGACAGCCGATTGCTTTTTCCCAGGATTTAAACCCGACCGAATTGGCGTCAGTCGGCGATTCTACCTCTGAGCTATGGGCGCTAGGTAGAAGGAGGAAGACTTGTTAGTGTTTATATTATCATTATAGCTGATAGTTGTCTAATTCGTTGCTGAACGGACGATGCGTAGATGCTAGAGTAGCTACTGTTTTTTCAAAGTCTACCATTCTTCCAGAGTAATCAATCGTACGCAGACAGCTCTGTTTCGATGTATCACAGCTCAGCAGTACGGTTAAACACCCGATTGCTTGTTATCCCAGGATTGAAACCCAACCGAATTGGCGACAGTCGGCGATTCTACATCTCTTTCTCTCTCTCTCTCTCTCTCTCTCTATATATATATATATATATATATATATATATATATATATATGGGATTAAATATAAATCAAATAGGGATCGAAGGATAACCTAAAGAATAAATTTGAGACGTTTATCAATCTAACATATTTCTCTTTTATTAAAGAGGCTAAGATATGTAGAAATAGAAGAAGAAAATTTTGGCGTTGTCATTCTTGTGTTGTTTGATTTTCATTAGTCATTCAGGTATCATGTGCATTCGCCTCTTTTAAACCAAAGTTAGTTACAATTTGTTAATTTCTTGAAACTTCGGGTGGACGCCTAATCTTTCATTGATTTCAGAACGTCACAAATTATACTAACGTTGGTTTAAAACGATCGGATGCGCATGATACAGGTTGATTTTCTAAGTGAAGCCTAGATGTGGCACAAGGCCCAAAGAATGGGATCACCCAGTGTACATGATACATGATTGACTAATAAAGAAGAAACAACACAAAATTTAAAATGCCAAAATATCTTTGTTGCTTTTTTTCCATATCTCAGTCTCTAACGAAGCGTTGGTAAAAGTGAAGGTCGAAAACATTTTCTATCTGCTTTTATATAGTCAGTATATATATATATATATATATATATATAGGAAGTAAATCTCTATCTATAATTAATGGTTCACAGGGAACAGTTCCTATGTCTTTTGCACTGAAAGTATAGAAATCAGTAATCGAAGAAAGAATAGATACAATTAAATCTAGGCACCGCAGAAAAAGACATGAGATTTAAGGAGACACATTCTCATTGTATCGCCAATTATAGCCATTAGAAACATCTGAATGTGAATATAGCAAATTGGCTGTAAAAAGGATTCCCTCGCACGCACCGCGGAGTAAGGTGAGTAATCAGAAAAAAAAAACAAAAAAAAAAAACAAAAAAAACGGACAAATGAGTTGGCGCCGACGACGACGTAAAATAAATAAATTAATTAATTAATAGTATTAGCGCAGGAAAGCAACTGTCCATGAATATCAAAACAAGATGTTGATTTGGGAGTTTCAAATCCTAACAGGCCATCTAAATCAACAGAGAATACCGTTCATACCAGAGACTAGATATTGGCCGTAATCTAAATTGAAGGTAAATCAAAAAAAAGTAGAATAACGCACTTCTTAAAACTGTGTGTTGCATTTTGTTTTCTTTTAATAACATCGTAGCTCCGGACATGGGCAATCATGTCTATCCACAGATTTCACTTTTTGTGATCTGTGACTAGCCTCACATTCTCGGGGTAGGTAGTTTTTTGTAATCTTTTCATTCCAAGCAAGGCGTTACTGCCACTGATGCTCAGGGGCTACATAAGATAGAGAAAGTTTCGTCAGAGAGAAAGAGTAAAGAGAAAGACGAACCAGTTACAGGGTGTGTCGGAGAAAGGGCAAGAGAAGGATGAAAATAGAGGTGTGATGACAACTGCGAAGGTAGATTGAGAAAGGAAAAGAACAAGATACGCGGGGTGATGTAGGACAAGGGAAGGACTGGAGTCAAGTGGGTAAGAGATAGAAATTGACATTGCATATAAACTCCTGGAGGTTTTAACTGTCAGGAAAGCAAATATACCGAAGGGAGTTACATGGGCGGGGAGTGAGAGAAAAGAAGCTGTTGAAATAGAATGTCGGCTGCATTTGGTAAATTTAACTGTAAAAAGGTGGGACTTTGTTGCTAGTGTGGTTGTCCGAGTAAATTCTTGTTGTATTCCCAACATATATTTTACCATTTTGCTTCAAACAAGGTAATAAGGCCATATAAAGATGCAGGTGAAATGATCGACTCCGTGTGCTGTTCTACTATGTATCTGACTCCTCATTCTATCTTCTACCATTATAAAAGACAGCTCAGACTAAAAAAAGGAGTACTGTCGCCATACTTTGGCTAGATCTGTCCAGGACTCTCTTCCCACTTTTGATAGATTTCAAAACATCTACCACTTGTTCGAGAACCTAATGTTTTGAATATTAAACATTTCTCTTCCTTTTCAAATGATTCCTTATATTTTCAATATTTTAATCTCGTAAAATGTCGTTAATGAGAGAGTACAATCACGTGGATTTTAGTGGTCATGTTGAAATGGTAAGATCAAGTGCTTATGCAAAAGGCTCAAGTATGAGGTTGTGTGACGCGTAAGTTAAAAAATGCGAAGTAAATATTGCTTTTTGTTGTGTTTGTAAAACGGGATTATTGTTTGGGCAATTTTGCCAATAAATGGGAATGTATGTATAATTGGAAGAACGAAGGCGGGCGTTACGGGAGCCTGTAATGTGATACGATGACATTGTGCCACAGAAGAAAATAGACCCGAATGTTTTCGAATACAACTAAGCGTTTCGGAGAAATAAAGAATCGCAAAAAGTAAAATTTTCCATTAATTTCTGCGACACCCTGTGTATTAATTGTAACTTTTGTTCGCATATCAAGGCATCAGACCTAAATCGACCAGTGACTCGATTTTGGTCGAGTTTGAGTGAAGCGTCTTGAGGAAATGACTAAAAGTGCGCAAAAGACCAACCAAAATTATGTTTCTGTTGATTTTTGAAGAGCGGAGGGTCTGTAATGTGATCGATACCGACTTAGCAGACCGTCTGCAGACTCTCTCTCACCGGTGCGACGTGACTTCCCTGTGTCTCTTCTATAAATACTTTCACGGCTTCTGCTCCGATGAACTTAGATCACTGGTGCCCCCTAGGTTCGAATTTGCACGAGATACTAGATTAGCAACTAGATCCCAACCTTTTACAGTGAAACCGATAAAATGCAACTGCAACTTCTACTCCAACAGCTTCTTTTCTCGCACTTCCCGACTGTGGAATTCTCTTCCATATGACTGCTTCCCCAACGGCTACAAGCTCCAGGAGTTTAAATGTAAGGTCAATAGACACCTCCTAACAAACTAACTTCCATTCTTTCAAACACTCTTCCCACCCACCCAACTATCTATTACCCACCTTCTGACATTTCCTATATCTAACCACTCTTCCTATTTATCTCCCCCTATGTAGCCCCAAGCGCAATAGTGGCAGTGGAATGCCTTGCTTGGGGTGAAATGATTAAATAAAATAAAAAAATGAAAATTGATTCCAAAATAATTTGTGTACGTCAAAGGTTCTGACCTTGATATACAAGTTGGCCGATTTCGGTTGAATTCGTGTAAGGCATCTCGGAGGAGATGTGTTCGTAAAATTTAAGCGTTTCGGTGATTTCTGCCGTAACCTATAAATCGATTCAAAAAATGTGTGCGTACATCAAAGATTCATGCCAAAATCGACAAGTGATCAACAAGTGACCCAATTTGGTTAAAAATCAGAGCAAGGGTTACGGAGGAGTAGGATTTGTTATAATGGAGACACTCAAACACACTGACAAACAGACATATCTATTTATATATACACTAGTAGTATAGCCCGTCGTTGCTCGGGTGCAATGAAAGCTTTAAAACTAATCCATGGTCCTGGAGCTCAGATTCCTTGGAGGTTGGCACGAAAGACTAAAAAGTAATAGCTGTTTCCAGTTAAAGCGAAACCGTAAACTAAAAGAAAAATGAATGGCTGTAAGTCAAATTTTGATTTCTTTGTATCGATATCAAATTTTCTGCACTATTGTAAAAACTGCAATCTTGAAACTTCTGAATATCGTTTCTTATGTCTTTGTCTATGAGTGTCTCAAATTTGATTAAAATCGGACCACTCCTTCTATAACCCGATTTTTTCGATTTTCGATATTTATCGGGGGTACCTCGACACAAATCCTAGCTAAGAACACTCGCAGACGGTTATAGAACTGTGTAAACTGTGTAAATTTTCAAGAAAATTTGACTTACATCCATTCATTTTTCTTTCAGTCTACGGTTTCGCTTTGACTGGAAACATCTATTACTTTTTAGTCTTTCGTACCAACGTCCAAAAAGTCTGAGCTCCAGGACCATGGATTAGTTTTAAAGCTTTCATTACACCCGAGCAATGCCGGGATATACTGCTAGTTAAATAAATAAATTTAACATTGAGTGCTTTTGAGTTTCTTCTCTCTCGAAATTTACCTGACTTATATACCAAGTATCCTACGTTAGAATTGGTATCCTACCGCTTCGCGCAAAAAGATTATTAATTTATAAAAGCTTAGCCAACCGGTTGTTGGATTATCCAAAATAATCTTATAAGTAAGCATCTATGCAGATTACATCACCATTCACTTCCGTCTCAATAAGAAATCTGGCAAGGCTGACTAACTAAACCTCGCTGCTGCTCTAACCCTAACCCTAACCTTCAATCCATGGTGGACTGGGGTAAGAAATGACTCGTAAATCTTTATGCTTCCGAAACGAAGCCGATCTCTTTTAACCACTATAGAGAAACTTTACTACTTTTCATAAGAGAGCATTATAGTGCGCCTCCTCGGCATTACTCTTCCATTCAACCACAAGTAAAACAAACATATCGAATCAATAGCTATATATACTGCTAAGAATATTGGGTCAATGTGTCAGGTCAGGGGGTTTCTCTTGTCAGAATCCATCTTGCACTCATATAAATCTACCTTTTAATCCGTGCATTGAATACTCTTGCCATATGTAGTCGGTTGTTCCTGTTATTTATCACCGGGTTCTCGACAAAGGAGGATCTGCAATGTAATCGATCCTGGTTGGGCAGCTCGACTTCAGTCACTTTCTTAACAAAGGGATGTGGCATCATTCTGTCTTTTCTACAAATATTTTCGCAACTTATGCTCTGACGAGATTCTTTCTTTGAAACCCGACAGCATGAACTTATTTTACTAGTTTTTCAAATACGTTCTTTCATTTTACCGTCAAATGTAACCGCCACTTCTGCACTATTAGCTTCTTTTCTCCACATGGAACATGTCCATGTTAGACATATTGGTTTGCTAGCATTATAGCCCGGCGTTGCTTGGGTGTAATGAAAGCTTTAAAACTAATCCCTGGTCCTGGAACTCAGACTCTTTGGACGTTGGCATGAAAGCCTAAAAGCGATAGTTGTTTCCAGTTAAAGCGAAACCGTAGACTGAAAGAAAAATGAATGGATGTAAGTCAAATTTTGATTTCCTTGTATGGATATCAAATTTTCTGCACTATTGTGAGAACTGCAACCTTGAAACTTCTGAATATCGTTTCTTATGTCTTTGTCTATGAGTGTAACAAATTTGATTAGAATCGGATCACTCCTTCTATAATCCGACATTTCTGCCGTTGTACGCTCCGGCCTTTTTCATGTGCTAGGAATTTAGAACGGAACCCTTTATAACAATCACTGGGGTATATGATCACCATTCCTTGCGTAGAGTCTCTTTTAGTAGTCACGAGTTATCTCCCTCTAACCCTGTAATAAATATAGACAAATACTTTCTCCTTTTGTAGCATTTACTAGAAAACATTTGAATGAAGTATTACTGCCTTAACATACCAAGTTAAAATTATGATTTTGTGGTAGATAAAGACAATTGTGCTAGAGAATTTCTACCTAACCTCATCAAAGGAGAGCTTAATTATGCAAGTGACGAGATTAAACGTGCCATCGTTATGATAGGCCGAATCAATGAAATTCAGACGTTAATTCTTCTCTGATTGAAAATGACCAAAGACGGTCAAAAGAAACCGGACCATTAACATCTAAGTCCGGTTTTGTTCATTTACATGTTTCCACTCGACATAAAGCGATGAAATAAACACAAGAAGAATCTTATCAAAATACACGACAGACGCGTGTTTGTTTATTCGGCTTTATAGAAAATATGCAAATATATGCTGAATGTTCTTTAATAAGCAACAATGAACCGTAGAATTGTCTTAGTCATGCATTATATCTGAGAAAGGAAAATTGCATCAGACTTCACTCAATATTAGAGATTATACATATAATCATACCTCTTTCATGTGGCATGAACCTTCAGAACATGGGTCTCTCTACATCTTCCGAACCCTCATTGTTTTAACCAATGTCTCTCATTTTACTTTTCTTCCAACCACTGTTCTAACATCGATTCAGAAAACTTTGCCTAAATAAATGATGTACCCTAGTGACTGTAATAGAGATTTCGGTTGGACATTCCTAGCACCTGAAGAAGGCCTGAGCGTATAAAGGCCGAAACGTCGTACACATGGCAACAAAGTCGAGGACATTAGTCCTAATAATTTAAATAAGGTAAATACAAAAAAACTGTTATGTAGGATATGCGGTACTTTTTTTATGAAATTCTTTCAACCGATATTGTTTCTTGCTAAAATAATTCTTTTAACGTTTCACTTGAAGAAAAGCAATAATGCAACTGTTGGGATGTTTAAATCTCGTAGGAAGCTACGTGATTTCTCCTTCTCCCGATGCTTGAGATTAGCTCTATTTATGCGTGAATCTCATTTACAGACCACGCTACACCTCCCTGAAGCTGAGAGGTTTGACGCTCTTAGTTGCTCTGTCACTTCTTCTGGATGGTTTACATTGCTCTTCTGTTTGTTTTTTTCTTGTGTTCTTTTTAATGGATGTCTTGGTCTAGGTTAATCTTTCTTTTCTATATCTCTTAACTTATTTCCACTCTCCTCCATGTTCTGTTATTATTTGTTTCAGTTTCCATTCGTCTGTCTTCTCTTATTTCTCGTTTCGCATTTTGACATCTTCAGGCTCGAAACTGGTTCTAAATTGATTGGCGTGAGCTTATATTAGTTGTCCATTTTTCCCCATTTTTTCTTATTTATCTCAGTGTTCCCATCTAATCCCTCCTATAAGTAATGACCAAGCTCAACATTGCTTATATTCTCTGGTTTCCAGTTCAAATGAGATAACTGTTGTTTCAGCTTGGTTTCACAGTAAGCAAGTGAGAGTGGACCTGGTAGCAACAACAGTTAAGAGGTGGTTTCCTTGCTGCTGGATGTAGTTTTTCATCATACCCAGGAAACTCAATATTGTTGTTGTGGTTTTCATGTTTGGATGTGTAAATCTCGTAGGAAGCAACGTGATTTTTGTATGTATCTCATGTACATATCAAGATACACTTCCCTGAACTTGAGAGGTTTGACGCCGTTAGATGCTGTATCGCTTCTTCTGAATATTTTGGATGGTCTGCATTGCTCTTCTGTTAGTTTTTTTTTCTTGTGTTCTCCTTAATAGAGATCTTGGTCTAGGTTAATCTTACTTTTCTCAATATGTGAACTCATTTCCACCTTCCTCCACGTTTTGTTCAGTCTTGTTTCACTTTCCCCATCCTCTGCTTCTTTTTATTTCTTTATCGTTTCATTCTAGGCAACCTGGTACCACCACTGATACGCAGGGGGCTACATAACAGTAAAAGTTTAGGCAGGATGAGAGTAAAGAGAAAGACGAACCAGTTACAGGGATGTCAGGGAAGAGACATAAGAAGGATGGAACACAGGTGTGAAGACAGTTGCCAAGGTAGAGGGAAAGGAAAAGAACAAGACACACAGGATGATGTAGAAAGGACTGATATCAAGTGGATAAGAGATAGGGATTGACATTGCATTTAAATTTCTGGAGGTTGTAGACGCTAGGGAAACAAATAAGGAAGTTCGATAGGCGGGAAGTTTAAGAAGAGAAGCTGATGGAGTAGAAGTGGCGGCTGCATTTGTTTGACTCGTATCGTATTTCTACATCTTCAGGTTCGAACGTGCTTCTAAATTGATCAGCGTAAGCATATATTAGTTACCTCTTTTTCTTGTCCTTCTTTTTTTGTTCTTGCTATTTTTCTCTCTATCTCTGTTTTTTTGTGTTTTTTTTTTTTTTGTAGCAGACTTTCTCCTCTGTGGAGAAGAACATGATTATTGGGGCTGCAATTTACCTGCCCATTAGATCTAATGGTCTTTCCTTTCTATCCGCATGAGGAACCAGTGGATACCTTAAAGTACCTCGGGAGATATCTAAACTTATTTATAAATGGAACTTTATCTGTGTGTGTGTGTGTGTGTGTGTGTGTGTGTGTGTGTGTGTGTGTGTGTGTGTGTGTGTGTATCCATTACCTATAAACTCCGAAACGGTTGAACCGATTTTCTTGAAAATTTACACAGTTGTACTATAAGAGTCTGCGAGAGTTCTTAGCTAGGTTTTTTGTTGAGATACCCCCGATAAATATCGACAATCGATAATCGAAAAAATCGAGTTATAGGACTGGTCCGATTTTAATCACATTTGATACACTCATAGACAAAGACATAAGAAACAATATTCAGAAGTTTCAAGGTTGCAGTTCTTTCAATAGTGCAGAAAATCGATAATATATATATATATATATATATATATATATATATATATATATATAAGGCGTGATGTTTGTGTGTGTGTCTGTTTATCTGCCTGTATGTCTGTATTTTTTCCAGCCCTTTTTTTTAGTTTTTGCTTCGGGTTTGGCTCTAAGTAGATATAATTGTAGTTCTTAGTCTCAGCCATGATACCATTTACTCAGAGGGGTTATTTAGCCTTCAAAATTCAGTTTACAACGAAAAAACTTATTTGATATCGATACCAGGAAATCAAAATTTGACTTACATCCATTCATTTTTCTTTCAGTCTACGGTTTCGCTTTAACTGGAAACAACTATAGCTTTTTAGTCTTTCGTGCCAACGTCCAAAGTGTCTGAGCTCCAGGACCATGGATTAGTTTTAAAGCATTCATTACACCCGAGCAACACCGGGTTTTACTGCTAGTATTATTATATTTGTGAAATCCTGTTCGACTTTTTAACATGTTCACTGTCAGAAGTCAATTACGAAATCTGACTTCAAGCGCTCAATTTATAATAGACTATTTAAGCAATAAAAAGTTTTTATGAATTGATTTATAGCTTCAACTAAAGAGCTAACATAGAAAAAGTGGTAAATGTTTTATTTGTTCCCGGATGTCCTTTACTCCGTCAAATCTTTCTAAAACATCCTTAATTCTATTCAAATGTATATGCTGAACTCAAATCGATAATTGTTTATTGAAGAAACCTACCTTCTTTCATGCTATCGACAAAAAAAATCGGACTATATATCACCCCTTACCACCGTTCTCATATCTGATTCACCGCTGAATGATTTGAGGCATAGGATACTTATTTCGGCCTATTTACTTCCTTTGAGCAATTACTCCGCGATTTGTTTGGTTTCGGAACTCAATTTCCGCGTAGTTATTGCAAAATGGAAGTAAATAGGTCGAAAAATCGGCAAACTACGCGTGAAATTATTCTGTAGTGAATAACATTTTTGAAGCGTGGTTACGGGGTGAGATAAAGAGCGACAAGATGTTCGATATTTTTTGGTCGTTAATTTGTAAAAAGGTATGTTTCGTCAATAAACAATTATCGATTTGAGTTCAGCATTTACATTTGCACGGAAACAAGGATGCTTTGGAAAGATTTGAAAGGGTAAAGGCCTTCGGGAAACAAATAAAAAATGTACCGAAAAAGCATAATCCCAATTCTCTATGTGCTTTCGT
This sequence comes from Ascarosepion bandense, assembly GCA_037127315.1. Lineage (NCBI taxonomy): Eukaryota > Metazoa > Mollusca > Cephalopoda > Sepiida > Sepiidae > Ascarosepion > Ascarosepion bandense. Next base: position 147,207 of record JBBBDQ010029702.1, on the reverse strand, counting down.
ATTAGCAAATATTTCCTTTAACACGTTAAGCTAACAGAGGTCAATTACGTAATCTGTCTGTAAACAACGACATTAAAATAACCAATTGAAACTTTTAATGGGTTAATTTATAGTTTCAACTAAAGTCTTGACATAAAAACTGGCATACCCCCACTTCTACGTGTTATCTTTTATATTAGCAGGTATTCTATTTAACACTTTAAAGCGACAGAGGTCAAGTACGAAATCTGTCTGTAAACAACAATATTGTAATAACCAACTTAGGCAATGAAAACTTTTAATGGGTTGATTTATAGCTTCAACTGAAGTCTTAACATAAAAAGGCATTCCCCCTTTCTACGTGTTCTGTTTCATATTAGCGGATATTCTATTTAACACGTTAAGCTGACAGAGGTCAATTACGAAATCTGACTTCAAACACCGACTTTATAATAACCAAATTAGACAATGAAAAAATTTTATGAGTTGATTTACAGCTTCGACTGAAGTCTTAACATCATTCTAAAACTAAAAGTATCACTGCAAAATTTGTGAAATGTTTGTTTCCTGATCAACTAATTAACACATAGTGGAAAACGTCCAACAGATTGTAGTGGAATACAGCATTATTTAGAAGATATCGAATTATTTGTTTCAACATTCGAGGAAGCGGCATCCAACCAGCTGCTGTTGATCTAAAGTGCGTCAAGTTGTTCGTTATTTTTGTGCCGTTAATGGAGAGAAAGCACAGCCGTTCTAAGCTTTTGTTTAAAAAATTCGAGGACCTAGTTTGCTTTTCAAATACTTCGTTACATTTACGATAATTTTTTCCATAAAAATGTTTTTAATGAGAGAGAACAATAAAAAACAAACTAGTTAAATTCTATCACCGCCGACCAAACCCCGAACTACCGCCAGTCAAGATAAATAGATATCCACTCGAGGAGGCACCGTACCTTGAGAGAATATTGGTCCTCAAACTCACACCCGACCTCAAGTAGAACTCTTATATACGTTCCATTGCTAAAGATGCATTTAAAATGATTGGCCTTGTACCAATTTAGTAAGTACCAGACCGGGCCGAAAATGGAGTACTGTTGTCATATTTGGCCAGGAGCTGTCTAGCCTTTTCCGGTTTTGATATAGTTCAAAAGCGTCTCAGAGTACTTGTTGGAGAAGAGTTATTCTTCACATTTAGAGGTCTCTCTCACTGGCGGAATGTGATGAGGCTCTCACTTCTCTGTCGCTACTACGATGTTATGTGCTCGGACAAGCTGATTCAGGTGTTTCCATCAGGTCTGCCCTTACATAGTAGCAAATCTCCCACATTTTCATCGTGTTCCATCGGTGAGAAGCAAGTTCTACTCAAACAGCTTTTTCCCGCGAACCACAGCTCTTTTGAACAGACCCAAGTGGAGGTTTCCCCGATCACTAAAATCTTGATCTTTTTTTTTTAATCATTTCACCCGAGCAAGGCGGAAACGCCACTGATGTGCAGGGGGTTACATAAATGTAAAAAGATTAATTAGAAAAGAGTGAGGAGTACAGACTAGTTAGAAAGGAACAACAGAAAGCTGAGAAAGCAGGTGCGATGACAGATACATAGGCGGAGAGAAAGTGAAGGTTATACAGGGGAGGGGAGAGAGCTAGAGTCCAGTGGTTAGTAGATGAGTATTGACTTTGCATTTAAATTTCTGGAGGTTGTAGCCGTCAGGAAAGCAAGAATACGGGAGCGAGTTCCAGAGGCGGGAAATGCGAGAGAAGAAGCTGCAGGAGTTGAATTGTCGTCTGCATTTGGCTAACCTGACTGTGAATGGGTGGGACCCAGTTGCCAGTCTGGTTGCACGAGTAAACACCTGTTGAGGAGGCATCAGTGACTTAAGCTCATCCGAGCAGAAGCCATGAAAGTATTTATAGAAGAGACAAAGGGAGGCTACATTTCGACGATGGGGAAGTGGCTGCAGTCGAGTCGCCAGATCAGTACCTATCACATTACAGACTCTCCTTTGGAGCTTGTCAAGAACACTGAGGAGAACGGAAGGGGCACCTGACCATAAATGGCAGCAGTACTCCATGCACGGACGGATGGTTGACTTGTATATATGCAGGATGGATTCAGGTGGAAAAAACATCCTGGATCGACATAGTCTGTTCAAGTCAAACGTTATCTTCCTCCCTACCCATATAAACTACCCCTTAACTTAATTCTCTAACTCAAGTGGCCCTCAGTCTTTGTACGGTGTGAATCTTATTTAAAAACAAGAAACAAAAAATCAAACCCAAGCTTATTAATTCATGAAAATCATTGTACTTCCCTTACTTATATTCCAACCCAAATATGCTTACCAATCTTTATTATAACAGAGAGGATGTATATATATATATATATATATATATATATATATATATATATATATATACATATTGTCATCCGCAGACAGATCTGTTTCGCTGTATCACAGCTCATCAGTACGGTTAGACTCCGATTGCATTTTAACCCAGGATTGAAACCCGACCGAATTGGCGTCAGTCGGCGATTCTACCTCTGGGCTATGGGCGTTCATGGGTGTGTGTGTGTGTGTGTGTGTGTGTGTGTGTGTGTGTGTGTGTGTGTGTGTGTGTGTCAATAAAAAATATCCAGGAAAAATTGGTTAATAATCCCAGAAGATCTTATTAATAACGGTTGAATATTAAATTTTTTTCAACAGAGAGCTCAATATATACTTAGTTTACAGTGCAGATATTCACTTACTTCATCTGTAAATTCAGATCACATTTAGCGGGGATTGCTATTTCAACATGTCAGTTTGAGACATGCATTACCAACCCCAGTCGACCGTAGAACGAAGAAAATTCTTATACCGGAAACAAAGGTTAACAAAGGAAAAGGTGAAAAATGTTGGTTAGAAAATTGTCAAGTAGAGTAGAAAATAGTAGCAATCTTCCTTTGGGAGTCACCTCCTCTCATTTAATCATAATAAGTTTTGCCTTTTACAAAGATTAGAATTTAAATTTGGAGAAACTGAAAGTTTTTCCTACCTACTACTACCCCCGATCCAATGAACAAATCACCTGTCTTCTACTGCCAAAAGAAGATTACTACTATTTTTCCCTCTGTAATCAGCATAATCAGGCCGGTAGAAATAAATGTATAAATATACTGTTTGATTATAAACACAACATCTACTCGAATACGAGTATCAATTAAAAATGTTCAAAAGCGTATCCGAGTTGTTGAAGAATTATCTTCCACCCTATAAACTCTCTCTCTCTCTCTCTCTCTCTCTCTCTCTCCCACACACACAGGCGGGATGTGGCGAGGCTATAGGATACAAATCCTATATCATCCAACAGTAAACTAAAACACACAAAGTAAAATTGCACATCCGCAAAATCGGATACAAACGACTAAAAGCATTTTGGAAAAACCCAGACCAAAGCAAATTTCAAAAGTCAGTGTGAAAAGTAAAATTCTGGATCCTAATTGGATAAGAAATTGAAAATTGATATATGACGTCAGTCAATTGTTTTCACACCTAAAGAAGAAAATGCCTCCTGGATCCGGTCACGTGAAAATAGTACACTATTAAACCACATTCCCTGACCGGTCAAAGTCAGTCCAGCATGGAAGCGGTTAGCTGACGGAGCTTGTGGCAATGTAACAAAGAAAATTTCAAGAAGCCGACCAGGACGCAAAGGCGCGTCACATATTCATTCGGCCTTTCTTCATTTTTCACTCCACGCCGCCAAAGAAAACAACAACAGGGCACATTAAATAAAATTTCTTTATTTGTTCTACTTTCTTTCTCACCCTGTTGCCAATCTACAGAAAAAGTGAAAGGAACATAAGACTTTACATTCTGCTACTACACAACCATGAGCTCTAAACTTCTGTGGAACATTTTAAATATTTACATTTCTCTTTGAACAATTTTAACTACAAAACTACATGCATATTCTCAATGAACATTTTTTCTTCTCAAAAATTTTATAGTGTTCAGTTAACGAAATTTCACTTATATTTTTCTTCTTACAATTTTGTTATTCTGTTAATAAATCTTTACTTTAATGTACAAACGAAATATTTTCTCCTTCCACATTTCAGCATCCAACCTTCAACCTTCTGTCATTTAAATTGTGGGGAACTTAGGACGTGTTTGCCACAAGACCAATTTACCAAGCATGGCCGAGGTCCCTATTATGTTATCACTATTCTATCGCTACTCCCATGGAAAGTGATCGAACGAACTACATTGCTTGTTTCTGCCAAGCTTGGAATCGTTAATCGGTGAACCGAATTTCCAAATATCTTGGGAAATGTATGAATCCATCTCTTTTGCCTGCAGCTGTAAGTTAATTAGTAAGACTTGTATGTAAAACTAAAACATTATTATCTCAAAAAATTCTGACAATCTAAAATTAATTTTTGGCTTTAAAAAATCTACAAATGATTAGTAACCCGTAGAAAAATGTAATGAATCAATTAAATGCTGCACCTCCTCGGATTAACTCTCACATCGGACCTTAAGTGGAATGACTACATAGAATCCATAGCTAAATCCGCTGCTAAGAAAGTCGGTTCTTTCTGTAGGGCCAGGAAGTTTTTCCCCTTGAAAACAATCCTGCACATATACAAATCTACCATCCGCCCGTGCATCGAGTATTTCTGCCATATCTGGTCGGGTGATCCTGCTATCCACCTCGGGGTCCTTGACCAAATCCAACGGAGAGTCTGTAGTGTGATCGATCTCGACTTGGCAGCTAGGATACAGTCACTTTCTCACCGACGCAGTGTGGCTTCCCTCTGTCTCTTCTACAAATACTTTCACGGCTTCTATATATGAATTTTCTTCGAGCCACAAGAATAGCAACTAGGTCCCGCCCTTTTACTATGAATGATAAATTGTAAACGCAAATTTTACTCCATCAGCTTCTTTTCTCGCACTTCCCGCCTGTGGAATTCCCTTCTGCATACTTGCTTTCCCGACAGCTACAATCTTCAAGAATTCTATTGTAAAGTCAATAGTCACCCCCTGTCTCGCTAACTTACATCCTCTCTCTCTCTCTCTCTCTCTCTCTCTCTCTCTCTCTCTCTCATGCTTTTTTCTCCGTCCACCCCACACGTCAGTATTCTCTTCCTTCTCATACTCTCTTCCTGACAACCTCTGTAGCCTGTCACTCTTTCTCATAACATTCCTCCTATGTAACCCACTGCACAACAGTGGCAGTAACATGCCTTGCTTGGAGTCACACGATTATATAAAAAATACTCATTAGCTACACAGATATGTTTTTAGATTTATTTATATTCTTTGGAATATCAGTCAGTTAAATGCTATACGTGATACACGCTTGGGCGATCATGTCTCGAAAGAGACATGTCTGACTGGACAGAAAATTCTCCCGCAGTAGGTTGCTATTGCTTTTTGCGGTAAACTGGTTACCAGCCAAGACTATAGAACCAAATCTGTCCTATTATTTAACCCATAGCTGGAGTGAAGATATTGATTAATACCTTGCCCAATGGTATTTGTGCGTAAGCGAATGCAAGGATTTCAACTGGAATTCGAACTTGGTTCCCCGATTTGTTGTTCCGAGTCGATATCCACTGCACCACAATGCACACCCACCTTTGGAATATAAATGTATAGAAACTAGCTTGGTTGTATATTCAGGGTTCAGTTCATATACTGATTGTAATAAAAAACTGAATCATCCACTTGATATTCACATCATAATTTATTTTTTGTTTTTCTAAAATTCTGTTATGAATCAAACTTTTCTTACCATCTGTGAGTTAATTAGTACGAATTGTGTCACCAAACCATTATTTCCTAAACAAAAATCTTAAAATTTAAAAATATTTTATGCCTTTAAATAACCTGCAATGACTTAATAAGCTGCAAAAAGGAAATCAGACTAAATCATCTTCTTTTGTTCGCTTCTTATGGCTTTATATATCGTCTTTTTTGTTTTCTACTTGTTTTTATTTTCCTTCTTCTTCTTTTCTCTTTCTACTTCTTCTTTTTCTACTTCTTATTTTTTGTTTTTCTTTTATTTTATTTCTTCTTCCTTTTATTCATTTTCTTCTTCTGTTACTTCTTAATTTCTTCTTTTTTGCTTCTACACCTTTTTTCTTCTTTTTCTTCTTTTTTCTTCTTATTCTACTTTTAATTTTCTTCTTTTTTTTCTTCTCATTGTTCTTCTACTACTTAATATTTTTCTTATTTTTTCTTTTTTTCTCTTTTTTCTTCTACTCATTCTTTTTCGTTTTCTTCTACTTTTAATGTTTCTTGTTTTTCTTCTCCCTTTTCTTCTTCTTCTACTCTTTCTTTTTCTTCTATTTTATTGCTTATTTTTCTTGTTTTTATTCTATTTCATCATTTTCTTTTTCATTTTATTCATTTTTCGACTTCTTTTACATAATTATCTTCTTCTTTATCTACTGTCTTTTTTGTTCTACTTTTTCTTTTTATTCTATTTTTGATTTTCTTCTTTTTCTTATTTTTTTCTTATTTTTTATTTTTCTTATTTTTTCTTCTTTTTCTTCTTCTACTTCTTATTTTTCTTGTTTTTCGTCTTCTTCTCCTCCTTCAACTTTTCTTCTTATTTTTCTTCTTCTCTTTAATCTTTTTCTCTCTCTTTTTCATCCACTATGTTTTTTCATTTTTCATTTTTCTTCTTTTGTTGTTGTTGTTATTGTTCTACTTGTTGTTGTTATATTTCTTCTAATCTTTTTTTCTTCTTCTTCATCTACCTCTTTCCTCTCTTCTTGGCTTAAGACATGCTGCTTTTCAAATTCCTCCTACTTTTTTATTTTCTAGTCGTTTTTCCTTTCCATTTCCCCGTTTTCTCTTCCTGCCTCTCTTTAGCTTTCATTCTAGAATTTCCTCTCTCTCTTTCTTTTATTTCTTTCATACTTTTATCTCTGGGTTTTCACTCAGCCTATAAAATATCCCTTATCTTTCATGGTTTTCTCGTATATCTTCTGCATTATACATTTTTTCCTTCTTCTTTTCTTCTGTTTCGCCTCCTAGTTATTTACGTCCTCTCTCTTTTCCACCTTATGCCAACTTCGTCTCCATTCTTCATTCTTTTACTTCCGTTTGCCTAGCCGACGTCTTATCTCCCAGTCAGTTCCTTGAGCGCTTTCTTCTGAAGTCCATGGTTTTCCACCGACATCTCCGGCTTTGCATTCTAACAATTCTCATAATTTGACATGAATATTTATACATTTAATCTGAATAATTCTGCCCTTGCAAGAACCGTTTCTTTCCACATGATACGCTCTATTTATTCTTTTCTTAATAATCGTTAATGGCCACTATGAATATCATTTGCGTTGTCTGATTACTTTACTCCAGTCCAAACTTCGAAAATATTCCTCTTTCATATAAGATCTAGTTCATGGGTTTTCCGACAAGGTCGTGTATGACCTTTTCTCAAAGCTTTAGTCGTTTGATAGTATTAGTAGCGTTTAGTTTTAAAAACGTTCAACGTTTTTAATCCCGTAATATATATTTAATGTATTCGTTATCGTCTGCCCTATTAAATTCTGCTCTTTTATTGTTCTTAATGATTTTCTTTCACACTCAGTAGGCCCCTGCGTGTTATCTCTGTGGTTTTGTTTGAGGTTAAAAAAGAAAAAAACACACATATACAAAAATCGTGATTTTCTCTCAGCCTTTCACTGATTGAAAAAATCACTATATGTTGTTCCCTGACACATATTTGCATCGTTGTGCACAAAAACAGTGAAAAAGCCCGGCTTATGTTTACAAGAAAACGGCCGTTGAAACAACAGTAGAGCGAGAAATGAAAACGTGAATCTTGCTTTCATTAGCTTGGTAATTAATCCATGGATTCAACTGAAGCAGTCTGAATGTTATGTAGGAGACATTTGAGATACATGCACAGTTTATGCCATGACAGAATAATGGGCCAGAACTTCGATCATATATCAGTCATGTTTTAACCGTTTCTGTCCGGACACTTTTACAACCAACTCTCACCTACCAGCCACTGACAATCACTGTTGACTTTGTCTTTCTCATTTGCACATTGTTGGGACGCCCGCGCCTATTCGGCTATAATGAACTATTCCATTACTATGTAAAGTAATGGTGGCATCTACGTAAGAGAGTGTGCCGAGCACGGGCGTTAACTGGGGGAGTCATCGGGAATAAGTGGTGGGAGAACCTTAAGAATAGTATTAGGTCTTTCACCACTCAGTTCAGCAAACGGCTCAAACTAGATAAGGCTGACAAGGTGAAGACACTTAGAGCTAATTACTCCCGGGCGGTGGCTGGTGGGGATCCCCTAGAGATAGCCATAGCTAAGGAGGCCGTGGAACGGTCGAATAGCGATCGTTACATGGGCCAGGTAGTTAGACATAAGTTAAGCAAGATGTCTTCCGAAGCTGTGAACATGGGCGCAGAACTGCGCAAGGAAGAAATTCGCCGCGGAGGCGACCGGTACATTCGAGAGGTTCGCAACCCGGAGGGACACACTCTGCGATCGACTGACGACATGTGCGAGGCGTTTCGGCGGCATTTCGAGATCTTGTTTACCAAGGAGCCTGGTCTCCGTGATGAGGAGTTTCGTAGCTATTTGGCTGACTTCCCCCGGCTTTTGCCGGCTGATGCAGCTAGCTGCGAGGGAGAGATTACGGAGGGCGAAGTCTACGCGGCGTTGAAGAAGGTCGGAAGAGGCAAATCACCGGGTCTCGATGGTTTGCCCTATGAATTGTACTTGAGGCTGTCGCACATCTTTGTCCCGATTTTGACTGTCGTGTTCAACAACTGGTTCCGGCAGGGGTCCATCCCCAACCGGTTCACCAGGGGTGTGATCACGCTGTTGAGAAAAGGCAAGGATGTGGGGAGGGAGCTAGAGGGTTACCGGCCCATAACTCTGCTAAACAAAGAGTTAAAGATTTTGGCCAAGATCTTGCAAAATCGTTTGCAATTAGTTGCCGAGTCTCTGTTGGGACCTGAGCAGACTTGTGCTGTGAAGGGCCGAACAATTCAGAGCAACCTGCATCTGATACGCACGATCATAGAGGGGATAAAAGACGACGAAGAAGCCGCGCTTATCCATTTAGATCAGTCCAAGGCATTTGATAGGGTTGACCATCGTTACCTGCCGGCTGTCCTGCAGGCAGCTGGATTCGAAACCAACTTCCGCCGCTGGATTAGCCTCCTGTATCAATCCCCGACGGCTGTGGTACAGGTGAACGGAAAGTTGTCGGGCGTTCTGGCGCTGTCTAGGTCGGTCCAACAGGGTTGTCCACTGTCTCCCCTACTTTATGCTTTGGCGTTGGAGCCCCTCCTTCGCCAGCTAAGGGACAGGACGTGCAGTCCGGCCCTACGTGGAATCGCTGTCCCTGGTGGTGCTCGAGCCAGGGTTTCCGCGTACGCCGATGACGTCACTACTTTCGTGTCCTCCCGCAGGGACATCGAGGTGGTACAGAAGGCGCTTGAACGGTACGAACAGGTGACAGGGGCCAAGATTAACCGCAACAAGTCGTCCGGCTTGCGGTTAGGCGCCTGGAAGGGTGTTACCCTCCCGGGGCCCTTCGACTGGACGGACAGCCCGGTCTGCATTCTTGGAGTGTGGTTCGGGCCCGATCTACAGTTGGAGAAAAATTGGTCTGAAGTACTGGCAAAGGTAGGCGTGTCGGCCAAGACTTGGTGCCGAAGGAATTTGTCCTTAAAGGGTATGGCTGAGGCGTGTGCTACATACGTCTTTTCCATTATCCTTTACCAGTTGTCAGTACTTCCACTTTGTAAACGGCATAGGAAGGCGATCGAGCGTTTGCTATTCTCCATTCTGTGGAGAGGACGCAAACACTATGTCGACAAACGTGTCTGTTACCAACGTCCGTGTCATGGGGGTCTGGGAATGCCATACCTGATGGGCCATAAGGTTGCGTCAAGGTTGGTTTTTCTCAGGCGAGCGATTTCCGAAGACTCATTGCTTAGGGGAATAGTGAGGAACATGTTCCCTAGCCTTACTATCACTCCCCCCATCTCGAGGCGGTGCCGTAAGCCTCGAGAGCGATCGAGTTTTCTCCTCGAATGTCTGGCGGCCCTGCGGGCCATTCCACGGTCCAGTGACCTTTCACGGCCTAGGAGAGTCTTCTATCGTGGGTTAGTGGAGGGCGTCGCCAAGGATTCATTACGTGATGTGCTGCGCTTGTCGGAGGATGAGTATCGCTCGTTCTGGTCTTGGGCGCCAGGTAGTGATTATCTCTACAACTCTGAGTTTTTGCTCACCTGGCGATTAGCTCGGAATCGCTTGCCTCTCGATGACAAGGCCTTCATATGAGGCCTGGCGGATTTGCCAGATTGTGAACGCTGCAACCTTGGCTTGGAAGAAACGGCTTCGCACGCCTTCTACCATTGTTCGCGGGTTCGCCCTCTATGGGACCGGGTCGGCGAGTTGACTGCTCGTATCGCGCCGCGAGAGCTTGTTGTTATATTTTCGTAAAAATTTCTATTGCACGTGATTTTGCACACGTTCCTTTTCCTTTAAAAAGGCTGAGTTCTTTTCTTTCTTCGGCATTTTGTTTACCTGCTCTTGCGTTTACTGCATGCTCTTGTGTTGCGAAATTAGTTCTGTAAAGCCTATTAAAGAGGTTTTGTTTCCGTCTTCAGTTACGTTAAAATTCCACCACAATTTACAGAACTAATTTTCTATTTTCCTCATGGAGAAAATAATTCGCCTGGACAAATTTGACGTTTCCTCGGCAGACCCACAGGCCAGCAAGCTTTGGAGATTATGGTATCGTAACTTTAATTACTACCTCTCAACTATTGCTTCGTTAAACCCTGATAAACTCGAAGTTCTCTATTTAAACATCGGTCCCACTGTTGCTGACGTTATCGAGGGTTGTTCTGGCTTTGAACATGCTGTTGACTTACTGAAAGGTGTCTACGACAAGTCTCCAAGTGTTATTCATGCTAGACATCTGCTTTCTACGCGTTTGCAACAAGAAAGCGAGTCTGTCGACCAATACCTTCAGGCCTTGAATCGACTTGCCGCTGACTGTTGCTTTAAAGACGTAACGGCCACCACTTACAGGGATGAATCTGTCCGTGATGCATTTATTCGTGGTCTTCGGTCCTCATTGATACGTGCTAGGCTCCTTGAAACTGACACTCTAACTCTCGCAGAAGCTACTCAATGTGCTAGGGCTTTAGAACAAGCTCACTTTCGCGCGGAATCGTATGCCACCCAGATTGGAGCAGCCGCCGTTACTTCTATTACTGGAACTAATAATGTGTCCGAAAATGGAGGGACCTCCTTGTTGGGAAGCACTTTACTATCATAACAGACCAGCAAGCCGTATCTTTTATGTATAAGCCAGCTAACCGAGGAAAAATTAAAAATGATAAAATCATTCGGTGGAAAATGGAGCTTCTCCCGTTCTCGTACGATATAAAACACCGTCCCGGAAGTGAAAACACCGTTGCCGATGCTTTGTCGAGAGTGTGTGGTGCTGCTGCTTCCTCCTTGGAGGAGCTAAGGACCATACACAGTTCATTAATACACCCTGGGGTTCAACGTTTTTGGCACTTTATACGATCACAAAATATGCCATACTCAATTGATGAAGTTCGGCGCGTGACATCCGAGTGTACAACTTGTGCAAAAATAAAACCTCAATTTTCCAGCCCTACTAATAATACGCTAATCCGCTCTACTGCTCCCTTTCAGCGCCTCTCTGTAGACTTCAAAGGGCCTGTCCCGGCATCATCGAAAGGATGCCGTTACCTATTTACTATCGTCGATGAGTACAGTCGATTTCCCTTTGCATTCCCGTGCCGTGATTGTTCTTCGCAAACCGCAATCAAGTGCTTGACGAATATTTTTTCTATTTTTGGACTCCCCACTTTCATCCATTCTGATAGAGGAACGTCGTTCGTGTCCGAGGAGTTCAGAAATTTCCTGACGAGACTTGGGGTTGGGTACAGTAACACCACTGCATACAACCCAAGAGGCAACGGTCAGTGCGAGCGTTACAACGGCGTTATTTGGCACTCAATATTATTGGCCTTGGAATCTAAACGGTTACCCCTTAGTGCTTGGCAGGACGTTCTGCTCGATGTTTTAAATTCTATTCGTTCCCTACTATGCACTAGTACAAATGTGACTCCCCACGAACGCTTGTTCAAATTTGAAAGGCGCTCTTCTACCGGTACTGCCTTACCTGTTTGGCTCTGCGAACCTGGAAGGGTACTGCTGAAACGGTTTGGCAACAGGAGCAAGTATGACCCGATCGTAGAGGTGGTGGAACTCCTCGAGGCCAACCCTACTCATGCAAGAATACGGCATGATGACGGCCGGGAGGATTCAGTGACGCTAAGACATTTGGCTCGTTTTCCACGCTCTGATGAACATCAGGGTCCTGCTGAGAATACTCGACCCGACCTTGCAAATGCAGACCCGGCCCGTTTGATTGAAACAAGTCCAGTTGACACTACACTTAATGCGGAGGAAATAGAGAATCAGCCTTCCCAGAGACCTGCCAGTCCTTCGAATAGTGAACTGCCCCCGCGGCGGTCTAGCAGGATTATGGGACCGGGTCGGCGAGTTGACTGCTCGTATCGCGCCGCGAGAGCTTGTGCTCATTGATCGTGCATTCGCCTGTGATAATGTGTCGCCCCCGTTTTCTGGGATAAAGCGTATGGTGTTTCTGTCGCTACTAGCCACGGCTCGAATGGTGATTTGGACGACGCGAATGGAGGAAGTCTTGCGAGGTCAGCGTCTTTCACATCAGGATCTGATCTGTTATTTTGAGCTGATGCTCAAAATAAAGATTAGAACTGATTGGAAACGTTTGACTTCGACAGACTTCAGCAAAAGGTGGGTATATGTAGCAAGTCTGGTTCGCTTGAACGGGGCTAATCTTGATTTTCTCTTTTAGATCTGCTGGTTACATCGGGGTGGATTCTTGTGGAACCCTCCCCTGGTTAAGCTAGTTCTCTTTTTGTGTACCTAGTTAAAGTGAATGAACGTGTTCCTAGCCTGTACCCGGCTTTTTCTTTTGTTATGATCCAAGTCGAGATTCCCAACCTCCCCAGTTTGTTTTGGTCTCCTTTTATCTCGGCTGGTTCAGCCTTTTATTGTCCCATTCCGCTAATTTTTTACCCCCTCCCCACTCCCTTAGCGAGTGTGCTTCTTGATTTTGCCGTTTGGCGGAATACAGCAGCCACTCGGTTTTTTCTGGAATGGCCGGTTCTTACTAACATTGATTATTATTTTAGTTAAAAATTTGTTGTATTTTCAGTTGATTTTTGGGTTCATCCCCCGCCCATCATTTCATTTTTCATTAGATATTTTATATTATATTGTACATATTATTGTATATATTATATTGTACATAAATACATTTCATTGTCATGGGTTATTCTCCCTATTTTTAGGTGCCCCTTGTTAGTTTGTGGCATTGTGGTGTATGAAGGATTGGGAGTAGATGGATAGCTTCTTTTGGTGACTGAGCAAATTGTAACGAATGAATGGGTCGTGATAGTGTTTAGCTAGGTATAGGATAGTTAAGCGAGAACCAACCTCTCCCCCTCCCCTTTTAGGCCTTGTGCCATAATTTTTTGTATTATTTACAAAAAATAAATAGAGTGTGCCGAGCAGCCGATCGACAAGTCAGTCGTAGACTTCCGGTGACGACCCGGAAGTACCCATTGCTCATAGTACGTCTTTACGACGGTTGGGACGATTAACCTCTATTCTTGTATTGGATACTAATAACCATTGTAAATACTATTTTCACGAAATACAACGATTAACCTATTCCTGTTGTTGAGTTATTTATTCTTACTCACGGCATAACACACATACAGGTTGAAAATCCAACAAGTGGTTCGAAAATTACTAACAATTCTAACTGCAAATCAGCTTAAGAAAGCGGAAAGAAAGGACTAAATATAAACTACAAGAAAACCGAATGCTTGTTCATCAGTGAAAATAGGATCCCAAACTGCCAACTACAGGCCGGGGTACTAAAATAAAGTAGATACAAAAACTGAAATGCCTACGAAGTATTTTAAGACGGAGGTGCGACACAAAGATCCGAAGGCCCTTTAGCATGGTCAAGGATGCATTCCAGAAGTTGAGTAGAGTTCTGAGAGACAGGAAAATTTTACTAGAAATAAAGTCGGAAGTACTAGATATGTGTTCTTCAATAAGGCAGTGAATGTTGAACAATCTCATCAAAGATGAAAGAGAGACTTGAAACAACCAGAATGTGAAGGAGAGACTTGAAGCAACCGGAATGTGGTTCTAGAGAAGGATGCTGCGGATAGCAGGGAGAGAGCATGTGAGCAACGATAAGGTTTTGGAGAGGATGAAAACTAAAAGAAAACCTATACCAGGAAAAGACAGCTAATATTACTGGGACATGTAATGCGGAAAGAGGTTTTTTTTTGAGAATCTGATACTCACAGGTCAGATAGAGGGAAAGAGAGACATGGGTAAGCAGCACGTAACATACTTGATGAGTTTGAGAAAGTAGTTGGCGTAAGGGCAACAGGAGAATGCGTGTTAAGAGACACTAGGGAGCGGAAGATGTGGAAGGCCATAATCGATTACGTTCTGAAAGAAGAAGCTCACAATCGAAACGTTTTCATTTTCTGATAATTGGCACTCCATTCCGAAAGTTTTAAACTATTCGTTTATTCTCTCTGCTTCTTTTCAGTAAGTGGTTGGCTGTTTTCATTTTTACATTATCAACGTTTATTTTTTATACAAATAAATTCGGCCCAGATAAAATAATTTAGGTACCGCTTGAGCGAAGGTGTGTTCCAATTATAGCCTGGTTCAGTTTAGTCTCATGTATATTAATATTTGTGATATTGGGCTAACCAAACATTTCGTTCATTTTCTGGTGTTGGGTAGATAACAAGAGACGCAAACTTGATTTTATAAACGCCTCATGGTCAGAGAATGATCTTATCCCTATTCGTCTTGATACCTTATCAATTTATACTATCCTCATGTCAATTTTTGTTTATTGTCTCAGACGATAAAATATTGCTGTCATAAATGGTCTGGTGCTTCAGCTACATATTTAGAGGTTTTTAATGAAATCAAAAGAATATGCAAGTTCTGACTTAACGTCTCGTTTCAGTCACTATACTCCCACTGTAATATATATATATATATATATATATATATATATATATATATATATATATATAAATGCTGTCATATATGGTCTGGTGCTTCAGCTACATATTTAGAGGTTTTTAATGAAATCAAAAGAATATGCAAGTTCTGACTTAACGTCTCGTTTCAGTCACTATACTCCCACTGTAATATATATATATATATATATATATATATATATATATATATATATAAATATTGCTGTCATATATGGTCTGGTGCTTCAGCTACATATTTAGAGGTTTTTAATGAAATCAAAAGAATATGCAAGTTCTGACTTAACGTCTCGTTTCAGTCACTATACTCCCACTGTAATATATATATATATATATATATATATATATATATATATATATATAAATATTGCTGTCATATATGGTCTGGTGCTTCAGCTACATATTTAGAGGTTTTTAATGAAATCAAAAGAATATGCAAGTTCTGACTTAACGTCTCGTTTCAGTCCCTATACTCCCACTGTAATATATATATATATATATATATATATATATATATATATAAATAAATTGCTGTCATATATGGTCTGGTGCTTCAGCTACATATTTAGAGGTTTTTAATGAAATCAAAAGAATATGCAAGTTCTGACTTAACGTCTCGTTTCAGTCACTATACTCCCACTGTAATATATATATATATATATATATATATAAATATTGCTGTCATATATGGTCTGGTGCTTCAGCTACATATTTAGAGGTTTTTAATGAAATCAAAAGAATATGCAAGTTCTGACTTAACGTCTCGTTTCAGTCACTATACTCCCACTGTAATATATATATATATATATATATATATATAAATATTGCTGTCATATATGGTCTGGTGCTTCAGCTACATATTTAGAGGTTTTTAATGAAATCAAAAGAATATGCAAGTTCTGACTTAACGTCTCGTTTCAGTCACTATACTCCCACTGTAATATATATATATATATATATATATATATATATATATATATTGCTGTCATATATGGTTTGGTGCTTCAGCTACATATTTAGAGGTTTTTAATGAAATCAAAAGAATATGCAAGTTCTGACTTAACGTCTCGTTTCAGTCACTATACTCCCACTGTAATATATATATATATATATATATATATATATATATATATATATATATAGATTCCATTAGACTTTTTTCAAAAAATATTTTCATAGTAATTATTCGGATGAACTCTTTTTCTATGTTATCCAGACTTTATGAATTTAATCTCAATAATAGATTGGCGACAAAATCTCATCATTTTACAATTGAAACAGCTAAATGAACCGTAAGTTCTACGAAAACAGTTTCTTCCATCGCACTTATTGCTCGTGTAAATCTCTTCTGATTTCTTGCTTCCCCCCAAAAAATAACAAACAAACTTTGAACTTCAAAAATATAAATGCGATAAAAATTGCTATCTACCCTTTTCTTAATTCTTGTTCTGTTATTATCCACTATTCTTAATGGTATTTTTATCGTACTCTCAAACATTCAGTCGTATTCTTACCTTGCTTGAAATGAAACATGTACATAGTACATAGAACATATAACATGTACATAATTTCTTCTATATATGTCCTCTTCCCTACAATCATATGTTTGTTTCAGTGTTTGGATTTAAACACTTCCTCAGGGGAAATAAAGGTTTGGAATCATTCTCTGTTTATATTTGGTTCGTTGTTGTCGTGGGGGTTGGTTGGGGTTATTGGTAATTATGTGAATGTCTCGTTTTGATCGTTAGACTTTTGAGGAATTTGGTGTGTAAGTGTGAAATTGTTGATAATTGGTATTATCTGTTGGAATGTATGTTTTATCTTTTTATCGGTTGGGTATATCTTTTGGTTAGGATTTCTAAGAGGTCGCTGTTGAGTGGTCATTTTTATGGTCCAAACACTGAAACAAACATATGATTGTAGGGAAGAGGACATATATAGAAGAAATTATGTACATGTTCTAAAACATAATTTATAATAAATATTCACTGCCCTATACACCATATATCGAGCACTGTTTTAAATTAATGTTTTAGACGGAATTTTTTTTCTTTTTTCTCTCCTCATTCTATACTCACTCGGATATATATATATATATATATATATATATATATTCGTTTCACCCAAAGCAACACCACTAGTGCGCTGGGGGCTGCATAAGAGCAGAGTGAAAGTTTACATAGGTGGATAGCGAAGAGAAAGAGGAACTGGTTACAGGGGGTGTCAGAAAAAGGGCAAGACAAGTATGGGGGTACTGGTGTAAAGATATATGTATATATACATAGAAAGACCTTAACGCGATGGCCAGTCGCGCGAATCACGTGATAACTTTGAAGAACTCTTTTTTTTTTAAACACAAAAAACACAAAAATTACATTACAGTAAAACATGAGGACATAATAAAAACATCAGAAAAATAACATACTTGAAAATGGCCAGTGAATCAGCTGAAATCACTTGAAAAGTTGAAAATTATGAAACATCTTTACACCCCTTATCTCCAGCAAAAAAAAATAAAATGTAAGAATACTGACAAATTAAAAAATTATAAAGTCTTTGTCAGTCGTTCTTAACGAAACATATTTAAAAAAAGATTACTGCCAAAATATGCTAGACAGACACACAGATACAGACACACAGATACAGACACACAGACACAGATACACATACACACACACCAACAAACAAACACACATACACACACACGCGTATATATATATATATAAAAATAGGCAGACACGTTATTTCATGCTAAATCGGAAGTATGGGCCTATTTCAGGCAAACCATCTTTTATATATAGAAAAACCATCGACACATATAACAATAGATGTGTTTATGTATGTCTATGGTATTGCTTATATTTTTGTTTTTGCGGGTGTATGCGTGTATATATGTGTGTTCGTACATATATATATATATATATATATATATATATATATATATGTTTGTGTGTTTCGGTGTATGTGTGTGTGCTTGTGTTCATATATGCGTGTACATATATATGCGTATGCGTGTATGTGTGTATATGCATTTACGTGTGTGTGTGTGTGAGTTGTATGTGTACATTTATATGTTTTTTTACATTAACGTTATATTGTATTATAATTGTACCGTTGACCGAATATTTTCCTACATTATTAACGCTATATCATATTACAATTGTATTGTTAACCGAATAATTAGCATAATTTTGATTATATAGTGGGGGGTGGTAGTTGTGATCAAAACGGATTGATTAACTATTATATCTTAATATATAATATTTATTATTTTTGTTTTGATTTTCTCCTATCACCTTTTCTTTCTAATTTGAATTTATTCCTCTCTTCTTTCTTCTTCTTCCCTTTTCGTTTCAGCTTTAAGATACTTAATTTTTTCTCTTTAACACTATCTCTCTCTCACATAACACCATTTCTTTACTTTCCAAATCTACGTGTCAGCAGTCTAACTGACTTGTATAATGTATCTTTGACATCCGCTCTTACGCATGCTCTTTGATTACATGTTGCGTATATATATGTGCTTATGTACTGATATAATGATGTCAGTCAGTCAGTTAAGTGCCATACGTGATACACGCTTGGGCGATCATGTCTCTTTCGAGACATGACTGACTGGGCAGAAGATTATCCCGCAGTAGGTTGCCATTACTTTCTGCGGTAGACTGGTTGCCGACCAAGGCTATAGAACCCAATCTGTCCTGCTATTTGACTCATAGCTAGAGGGGAAAGAAATGTATTATATTATTATTTAGTAATTAGTGGGGGATCGGTTTCCTATTGTTATGAAGTAATAAACTGATCCCCCACTTTATGACCAGTAGAAGCCTTAATCATTATTTCAACTATTATATTCAGTCAGTCAGTTAAGTGCCATGCGCTTTGGGCGATCATGTCTCGAAAGAGAGAGATGACTGACTGGGCAGAAGATTATCCCGCAGTAGGTTGCCATTGCTTTCTGCGGTAGACTGGTTGCCGACCAAGGCTATAGAACCCAATCTGTCCTGCTATTTCACCCATAACTGGAAGAAAGAGACGGATTTATACCTTTCCCAAGGGTATTTGCGCGTAAGTGAATACAATGGATTCAACTGGAATTCGAACTCGGGGAGCCGAGTTCGAATTCTCTTTTAAGGGAGCAATTTTATTTTTATTCCGTTTTTTTCGGGATCTTTGTGAATTTCATTCGTGTAAAATCTCCTGTACAGTAAAGACAGAAGCGGATGATGGTTCGCCTGAAATCGGCCTAAACTTTTGATTTACCATGAAATAACATGTCTGCTTATTTTTTTATATATATTTGCACTATATGTATTTATATACATATATATTTAGAGCTCTCTTAAAGAGTAATCCTACTACTTTATGTACAGGATACTTCTTTGGATTCTTCTATATCTACACCGCATATATATATATATATATATATATATATATATATATATATACCAAAGTTTGAGACCAAGGCAGCGTAATTAACTGACATTCCGAATTAGAAAATATAAAACTTCGATATTAATACGTTTCATTCTTTAGAACTTCATTGAACTAAAGTGATGTTTATATTGATGTAACTACACATGTTTAGGGAGGGAAGGAAACAATTTAGAATTCTCAACATACTCACAAATATAATCACACGTGTAGTGGAATCAACATAAATATCACTTTATTTTGAGGAAGTCCTGAAGAATGAAACATGTCTTAATATTTTTTTTCTTTTTCCTCTTAAACTTTCATTGATATATTAAAATTTATTAATTGTTTTCCCATATATTTATAATTACTAAATTTTACTTAGAAAGCCAAAAACTATTTAAAAGTTTCTTTCGTGCAATATTTCTTGTCTCAACATGTTGTAGTTGTAAAATGCTTTGGTATTCACGATCTTCAATTATTAACTTCAAAATAAAAATCAGATAGTGTGGTGCCTTGGAACGAGGTAATTGTTAATGAGGCTAGTCTGGTTGACCATAATTACTTAGTAGAGATTTTGATCCTCACTAAGTGTCCTAAAAAATTCAGCATTAGTGTTGATGTGTTGTAAAATCAATCAAAACTAAATAAAAGATTTAATTAGAAAATAAAATAATGGAAAATTCTAAATGTATAAGAATATATTATTTTGTTAGTAGAACAGTTCTAATATTTTATATATTACATTATATATTATATATTACAGTTCTAATATTTTATATATTAATAAAATAATGGAAAATTCTAGATGTATAAGAATATATTATTTTGTTAGTAGAACAGTTCTAATATTTTATATATTACATTATATATTATATATTACAGTTCTAATATTTTATATATTAATAAAATAATGGAAAATTCTAAATGTATAAGAATATATTATTTTGTTAGTAGAACAGTTCAATAGTTTATGAATAAGTCATTCATTATATACAACATAGAAAATATTTCGGGTCATCTTGTATTTCTTAAAAAAAAAAACACTTTAAAGTCTTTGACATCCTCTATACCTTGTTTTCTTCTTACTGTAACCCACTGCACACCAGTGGTTCTACCTTGTTTGGAGTGAAATGATTATAAAAATATATATATACAGTGTATATGCTTTTATTTTTCAGTTTTTCTCTAGATTCCTCCTTACTACCAAAATGTTAAATTTAAATTCTTCTGTACTGAGAACTTTTTGATACAACTGCTTACTTGTCTAATTTGAATCTGAACTATAACTGGTTTATAATAACTATAACTATATATATATATATATATATATATATATATATATATATATATATATATTCCAATCTTGAAAATTTTTTAGATATTCTACAATTTCATATATATCATATAATATAATATAGATTGTATTACTCTGTTAGATTAAATAAATAAATTTAACATTGAGTTCTTTTGAACTATATATATATATATAATTTATTTGTTTGAAAATTCTGTTTTTTATTAAGTGCATATATATATATATATATATATATATATATATATACACTCATATTATATATATTTATATTTATATTCATAACACTATTCCTTTTTGAGAAATGTTGTTAGAAAAATGTGTGTCACTCGGCAGGATTTAAGTTTGCGACCCCGAACAACACATAGGAAAGCCATCAATTTTTCTGATGCATCTTTGACCACTCGACCACGAATGATTTCATAGATTAAACGAAGCCAAACCAAGACTTATATACACAAATTTTCGATTTCTGGTAAATATTAATCTCTGCTTTGAAAGCGAATCTTAATATAAACAAATGTAAACAGACAATGTTACGAAAAGTTCATTAGAATAACGAAATCGATTAACAACCAGCAAATTTAATTTATCTGAATATGATTTTTAATCGACACTCATATTTGGTTAAATATTTAAATATTCTGTTTTTAAGCATATATTTACACACACACACATACACACACACACAACACACACACACACACACACATATATATATATATATACATATCAGTCAGTTAAGTGCCATACGTGATACACGCTTGGGCGATCATGTCTCTTTCGAGACATGACTGACTGGGCAGAAGATTATCCCGCAGTAGCTTGCCATTGCTTTCTGCGGTAGACTGGTTGCCGACCAAGGCTATAGAACCCAATCTGTCCTGTTATTTAACCCATAACTGGAAGGAAGAGACGGATTAATACCTTTCCCAAGGGTATTTGCGCGTAAGTGAATACAATGGATTCAACTGGAATTCGAACTCGGCTCCCCGGTTTCTCGTTCCGAGTCGATATCCACTGTACCACAACGATTTCCCTAAAAAAAACTTCAAGCAAAATTTTCGGTATACAAAATTTTCAAAATATAATAAAACTCAGTTATAATTGCAAAATCATTTAGAAAAAATAATTAAATTACAAAACAATAAAATATTGAAATCATACAACAAAAATAACTCTAACACTCATGTCAGTTTGCTCTATAATAATAACTTTTGTAATTGTAGAAACCCGAATCAATGCCCCATACCTGATAAATAATTAACAAAATGTCTGGTATATTTACGTTCGATTTTATCAATGGAGAATCCTAAGGATGCTAAAATTTATATCGGAAACACTATGAACCGCATTACAAATTTACGAACTGCGTTTGATATTTTTGGTAACTGTTGCCGTTGCTTAGCGGAGCTTTATGTCCACACAAGATAAAATCATCGCTGATGGTGGATATTTTTGTGTTAATGTCCTTATAACCTCTATGAAGATAGCTCATATGAGCCGAAATCTTCGAACCAACTTAATAAAAAATGTTGGAGAATTTTTGTCTTTATTTTCAACTGAAATTAAAGCCAAAATACAATGTGCAGAACGGTTCATGATTAAACATAATAGATATTCATTGTCTCTTATATTTAACAGTATATGTTTAGAATATATATATATATATATATATATATATATATATATATATATATATATATATATTAAAAAAGGATTAATTCAAAGATGTTGAATGGCCATTTCGATATGAAGATCCCCACGGGGGATAACACATCACCTCAGCAACAGAAAAATCCTTTCAGAAACTGAAATATTTGCTCTGTAATTTTTGTTACATGGAGCTCTCTTCCTGTATCATTTTTTAATATTAAAATAAATTTTTTAATATTAATTAGGATCGGGTTTTTGGAATTTACCTTCCTGCTTTTTTCCCTTGGATTGAAGTATCTGAATTAAAATATATATACATATATATATATATATATAACTCTAACGGCCTTAGTAATTGTGAGAGATTTTCTTAGGAAAATGTCTATTTACACACACACACACACACACACACACACACACACATATATATATATATATAACCGTACTGATGAACTGTGATACAGTAAAACAGAACTGTCTGCATATATGTGTTTATCTGTGTGGATACACTTACAATTTGATATTTATAAAAATCTTTCCTCGTGTTTGCCGTAACTATCAGAATATTTTAGTTACTTCGTGGATGCTAACTGTGTTTGACAAATTTTCGATGTAAACAAACAGTGACAGACAAACATTGAAGAGCGTGCGCTACATAGGCCAGGCGTTCGTAAGGAACGCAACAAATACAAAAAATAATTAGAAATTGACAGATATACCATATGTAGACCACCTCGCCATAGAAATTAAGAAAGAAAGCCAGTCGTTCTTTCAGAGGTCGATAGTATGCAATAAATATATTCAAGAAATGTATGAAATTCGATTAAATATTTCCAAAGTTCATGAACACTGCGTATCATGAATTTAAAATAAGGCCGACTTTTCTAATATTAAATATTGACAGTGACAACTGAAAAAAAAAACTATTTTCTTTTTTTTAATTTTATCGTCATAATCAGTCAGTTCAGTGCCATTTTCAAGAATTTTTGCAGATTATAACTATTTACTTATATCAGCCATACTAACTAGGCGAAAGAATAAGAAATGGATTCATGCCTTTTCTGATGGTATTTATGCGTAAATGAATATAACGAACACGTTTGTAATTGAAACTCGTCTGGCCGACTTCCGTTTCCAAGCCGTTGTCTACACCAGCAATCTCTCATCTCAGGTTACAGTACCTGGGCTTCACAAGCGGTCGCCCATGAAACAACTGACTAAGCTCGACATTGCTTACTTTCGCTGATCATACGAGAACCAAGAAATAAATCAGAAGAGATTTTCCCATGCGAAATGCGCAAGAAAATAAATAATATTAATAGAAGATATACACGTATCTTGCTAGTTCAACAGTAAAACGGTGAGACCTACTTGCCAATCTAGCAGAATGATTAAATTCATTATGTAGAGGAACCAAGGAAGAACAATCATAGCAATTCAACATTATGCGCAGTTTCCTCTCATTATGTAGGTCATCATGACTTGCCACAATTTACTGTCAATTATAGAACTTAGTAAATTGTCTTTTTGTTATTTCTCCCAAACCATGTTCTGCGATTCATTTAAAGCTCATAAAGTATGCGGATGTGCGTTGTGGTGCAGTGGATATCGGCTCGGAACGACAACTCGGGGAGCTGAGTTCGAATTCCAGTTGAATTCCTTACTTTCACTTACGCTAAAATACCCTTGGGAAAGGTATTAATTCGTCTCTTCCCTCCAGTTATGGGTTAAATAATAGGACAGATTGGCTGCTATAGCTTTGGCTGGCAACCAGTCTATCGCAGAAAACAATGGCCACCTATTGCGAGATAATCTTCTGTGTAATCAGTTATGTCTCTTTCGAGACATGATCGCCCAAAGCATGTATCAAGTATTGCACTTACCTGACTGAATTATGTTATGTGTTGTTTTCCTTTGTCTCTGTTGTCTTCAATATGCCCTGTGAGTATTAGTTTTTGTAATCCCTCTTTTCTCATTATATGCTCTAGAAATTTCATTTAAGTATAAGTTTGCATTTTTGTTTCTTTTTACTCTAAAACTTTGCTGTTGATAACCTATTCAGTTCATGGTATCCTCAGAATCCTTCTGTAGAGCCATATCTCTGTTGCTTCAAGTCTCTTCTTCATCTTTGAGGAGATCGTTGAGAATTTACTATCATATAGGAGGACAAATAGCACATAACAGTATAACTGTCTTTTCTTTCTTTCTAACGAAATTTTCCTGTTGTTTAATACTCTGGTTAGATTTTGGAACGCATCTTTGGCATTCCAAAAGCGCATTCAGATTTCTGTATCGCACTTTCCGTCTTTTATTAAAACATTTCCTGGGTAGTTAATCTTTTACCTGCTTCATTTTTTGGGGCTCTTTCTTTTTTTTTTTTTTTAAGCGTTTCACCCCGAGCAAGGCATGTCACTGCCACTACTGCGCAGGGGGCTACGTAGAGTGGAGAAAGGATGATTAAATATAGGAAATGCCAGAGGGTGGGTGATAGGCAGGTAAGGATACCGAGAATGACGGTTGGGTAGATGAGAGTGTTCTGAGAATAATTGGGAGTTAGTGTGATAGGAGGTGTCTATTGACCCTACATTTAAACACCTGGAGATTGTAACTGTCGGGAAAGCAGACTTGTGGAAGGGAGTTCCACAGGCGGGAAGCGCGAGAAAAGAAGCTGTTGGAGTAGAATTTACGGTTACATCTTATTTGTTTAACTGTAAAAGGGTGGGACCTAGTTGCTAATCTAGTATCTCGTGTAAATTCGTGCTTAGGCGGCACCAGTGAACTAAGCTCATCGGAGCAGTAGCCATGAAAGTACTTGTAGAAGAGGCACAGGGAAGCCACATCACGCCGGTCAGAGAGCGACTGCAGCCGGTCTGCGAAGTCAGTATCAACCACGTTACAGATCCTCCTTTGTATTTTGTCAAGAAGCCCAAGGAGAGCAGCAGGGACACCCGACCAGATATGGTAGCAATATTCAATACACGGGCAGATGGTAGATTTGTATATGTGCAGAATAGATTCAGGTGGGAAAAACTTCCGGGCCCTGCACAGGGAGCCGACTTTCATAGCAGCAAATTTGGCAATGGATTCGATATAGTCATTCCATTTGAGGTCCGCTGAAAGTGTAAGGCCAAGGAGGCGTAGTATTTTACTCTCTGAGAGGCTAGCCTGTCCCATGCTAATGGGAGGTAGATGCGATTGTCTATGGTGGTTAGTTGATAACAGCTTCGTTTTAGAGGCATTGAAATTTGTTAGTTACCATGGATTTTGTCTCCTTGAAGTTTATGTTTAATCCTTTCTTCTCGGTTTTCTTCACTTTTCGTGTCTTCCATCAACACTGTGTCATCTGCATATCGTATGTTTTTAAGATTCTAGTCGCCAATAATAAATCATGGCAGAACTTTTAATTCTCTCAGAGTTCCCTCCCTGCATAGGTTGAATAAGACCGTTGAGCAAATACATCCTGGTTTTACACTCCTGTTTTTCTTTTGTATATCAGCTGAACTCTAATCAGTCAGATAAGTGCTGTACGTGAAACACGCTTGGGCGATCATGTCTCGAAAGAGATGTGACTGACTGGGCAGAAGATTATCCTGCAATAGGTTGCCATTGCTTTCTGCAGTAGACTGGTTGCCAGCCAAGGCTATAGAACCCAATCTGTCCTGTTATTTAATACATAACTGGAAGGAAGAGACGGATTAATACCTTTCCCAAGGATATTTGCGCGCAAGTAAATGCAATGAATTCAACTGGAATTTGAACTCGGTTCCCCGATTTCTCCTTCCGAGCCGATATCCACTACACCACAACGCACATCTATTATCCTCCTTAAATATACCAAGGATAAGACCATGTTAAGTAATTAGTAGTCATCTGTTTTTCTCGTGAGATGAAAGTATCGCCCTCTTTGGTCATAAATTCAGTCTTTCCAAGAATCTTTTTTTCAAAATTAAGGAGATTTAATTTTCTATCTAATTAATGCTTACTGGTAACTTTTCTCAAAAGATCTAGTGAAATACATGGCATTACATTTGGGGACAGATTGGCTGCAGAAGTCACCGGAAATTTGGCAGTCTCCACTTAGGGTTTTCGGTTCTGGGTTTAATTCCATAATCTTTTTCGTGTTTTGGATATTACGTGAAGACAGCGGAGCCTTAAAATCAGGGTTTTCTCTTTCCCTACATGGATTTCTTTCCTGCACTGCAGTGCGACATCCAAACGATTCAGCTTTTAATGAGGCGTCAGTGTTCCGCCTTCGCCCTTTTCTTGGAGCTGGGTTTAGTTGTCAGAGGCCATTTGAGAGTCATACCAGGAAAACATTTTATTGAAGCTTAACACCACTATCACCCTCGGCTATGAGAACATTTGCAACATATATGATCTACGTGTATAAACATATATATTACATTTTTAAGAAGCTCGGAAAAAATGTTGAATAGCACAGCAGTGGAAATGCCGTGTTTTTTTCAACAATGTAAAACAAGTGATATCAAAGCATGACTGCATACTTTGTTTTTCCTGGCTGTTGCTTCCATGGAGACTTCTTTGCCCAGAAAAACAATTCCGTTGTTTATTCAGTCTGACCAACTGAAACATAAAATCTTTTCCATGATTCGCCTATCAAACCTGAATGTTTTCTCCATGCACTGTTTGTTTATCGAATATGTTCGCTTCCTTCTTTCCAGTAAACATGTCATTTTGCTAATCCCTTTAATGCCAGTCGGTTACTGACTGTATGTATCAAAGAGTGAGTTCTTTTAAATCTCTTCTTCATTGATAAAAAATAATCTTTTTCTTACAGAAAAAAGATGTATTTGGACATTAAAACACATTTTTAATATACATTCCATGCTTATTTGGACTACAAAAATTTACTTCACTGATAAGTTTTTATATAAAACAATTACAAACACTGTTTAAATATTATCACAGCTATAGAAACGTTTATTGATTTGCTTTTTTCTGTTATTTTTTAATTTTCCAGTTGTATAATTTAATTTAATTTGAACTGAATATTCAGCATGAAACTGGAAAGTAAAATTTCAAATTTTAAATAAATAAGCAGCCTATTTCTAGGACATGGGGTATACGATTTGTGCCTATGAGTCAAGGGGGATACTTGTTGTTTTTAGTTTAAGGGAAATCAAAAGAAATTAATAATGATAATAATTTGAAAAAACTACTTAGAAAAGTCTATATTAATCCGGTTCAACGTATTTGAGGAGATATTTATTTCTATGTTTGTATGTAACCGTCAGTTCATTTCTTTTGATTAGTAAATTCGGATAATTGAAGCGTATGTGTGCGTGTTCTTTGTACGTCGGGAGTCACCAATGTAGTGTGGGGAGCTGGTTAATGTTTATTTGATTTGGCCTTGTGTCAGACATAACCGAACTCCCTACAGCTTACAAATATTATGGTGAATTACCATCAGAAGGTTTTCATCGTTATCAGAAGGTTGTTTGTCGGTTAGAATGTGTAGATTAGCATACAAGAGTGGAATAATAAAATGTGCATTTTGAATGTTAAAATAGAAATTTATTAAAAGGGAAAGAATAAGTTGTAGAAGTTAATGTTCAATTAGAAACATTATTCAGAGGTTAAGAGTAGAGTTCGTACAAAATGTTCTAGTAGTAATTGTTGAAATAGATAAGGAGAAAGAGAAAGAGAACAATGTCCGAGTCGATTGATATTGAAAGTTACATTTCAGTGTTGTCTTTTTTGCTAATTCCCTCTGACTGACTTGATTGACGTTGATGAAGTCCTTTTATTGTAATCTAGATATTTTCCCACTTACATGCGAAGTCATTTTGGTCTTGCAAATCGCCCCATTCATCAAAAATCATTTTAGTACCTACTTGCGAAATCTGGTTTCGAATTTTTTGTTAAGCAAATGGTCGATCCTTTTTCTATTTGAGAAAACCAGGATTTCAAACATCGTTGTGAATATTTGTAAAAGTGAAGAAACAGAAAATCAAGCAAAAATAAGGGAGTTACAGTGAAAGAAAAGACTAGGTACAGGGTTATTAAAGAAAGGATAACAGATGGATAAGATTCAAGTAGATAGAAGATGGCCACTGACATTGCATTTAGACTTTTAGAGACTGTATCTATCAGAAAAGCAAGTAAAAATAAGGGAGTTACAGTGAAAGAAAAGACTTGGTACAGGGTTAGTAATGAAAGAATAACAGATAGATATGATACTGCTGCCATTTATGGTCAGGTGCCCCTGCCGTTCTCCTCAGTGTTCTTGACAAGCTCCAAAGTAGAGTCTGTAATGTGATAGGTACTGATCTGGCGACTCGACTGCAGCCACTTTCCCATTGTCGAAATGTGGCCTCTCTCTGTCTCTTCTATAAATATTTTCATGGCTTCTGCTCGGATGAGCTTAAGTCACTGATGCCTCCTCAACAGGTGTTTACCCGTGCAACCAGACTGGCAACTGGGTCCCACCCATTCACAGTCAGGTTAGCCAAATGCAGACGACAATTCTACTCCTGCAGCTTCCTCTCTCGCACTTCCCGCCTGTGGAACTCACTCCCGTATTCTTGCTTTCCTGACGGCTACAACCTCCAGAAATTTAAATGCAAAGTTAATACTCATCTACTAACCACTGGACTCTAGCTCTCTCCCCTCCCCTGCATAATTTTCCCTTTCTCTCCACCTATGTATCTGTCATCGCACCTGCTTTCTATTGTTCCTTTCTAACTAGTTTGTACTCCTCACTCTTTTCTAATTAATCTTTTTACATTTATGTAACCCCCTGCACATCAGTGGCGTTTCCGCCTTGTTCGGGGTGAAATGATTAAAAAAAAAAAAAAAAAGTAAATAGAAGATAACCACTGACGTTGCATTTAGACTTTTAGAGACTTTAGCTATCAGAAAAGAAAATAAAGATAAAGAAGTTTCAGTGAGAGGAAAGACAAAATAAACAAGGTACGAGATTATGTCGAAGAAAATATAAGAGAAAGATTGGAATCAAGGTAATAAATGATGACATCGAGGTTGTATTGGAGTAGTGATTCTTCTATTGCGTCCTTTCTTTTTTCGACGTTGGAGTTCACCATTTTAGATGGAGATTTCTTGTTCTTTGGACGTCGAGGATCTACACAAAAGTAGGAAGATGCTTAATGTTTATCGAATTGCTCTTATGTCAAACATAACCAAACTTCCTGCAACTTACAGTTTTACCCAGGTTTAACAGAAGATTATCAGAAAGTGGATTTGTGGAAGAATAAAAGTATACCTTTTGTATGTTTAAATCGAAATTTAATAATTTTTAATGGAAAAGAATAACATGAATTTGTAAAGTTAAATGTTGATTGAGAAACAGTTTTAAGAATTTAAGGGCATCAAGTGTTTGTAGTAGTAATTGCAAGAGTAAGCTTATGCGTTCCTAGGCAGGAACGTATATATATATATATATATATATATATATATATATATATATATACATGCGTGACCGTTATTGTTGGTAGGAGTCTCCTTGAAGTATTCGATTAGTCTTAAGGACTTCCTTCCGGTTAGTAAGTATAAGAAAAGACAGACTAAGGAGGTGAGAGATGAGCGGTGAGAGAGAAAGATAGAGACAATAATAATAACGATCGCTTGACGTTTGTCAAAGGCACAAGTTAATTAGTCTCGTTTCTGTTCTCTCTAGCGACGGTCGAGCATGCTCCGACTTTTATTTCGTTTGTGAGGCTCCGAACAGGTCATTTGAGAATTCACTCCCAAATGTGATTCTGGCCTTTTTATTATGTTTTTAGGTGTTTTTTAGTTTTCTATTTGCCGAAAAATATTTCGTATCGAGGTGTAAAATTTCGTGAGTTTTGTCTGTGTTCAGCAAAGGTGTGAATTCGAGAAAATTCTTTTATTTCTACAAAATCAATGAGTCAGTGTTTTGCATTTGAGATTAAAACTAGAAATTACTTTTAGATTGTTAGAATATTTTTGAGATAATAATTATTTGGTGGCCCCGCCCAGAGAATTTACTTGGCCAACCAAACTGACGACAAGGTTCCACCCATTTAAAGTTAGATCAACCAAATGCAGGCGACAATTCTACTCCTCAGTTTCTTTTCTCGCGCTTCCCGTCTGTGAAACTCCCTTCCATATACTTGATTTCTTAACGGCTACAACTTGTAAGAATTTAATTGCAAAGTCAATTCCTATCTCTTATCCACTTAACTCCAGCCATTTCTACTTCACCCTGTGTATCTTGTTCTTTTCCTTTCTCTCTACCTTCGCAACAGTCTTCATTCTTGTGTTCATATCCTTTTCTTGCCCTTTCTCTTTCACCCCCTGTAGCTAGTTCGTCTTTGTTTTCACTTTCCTCCTGTATAAAACTTTAACTCTCTTATGTAGCCCTCTGCACATTAGGGGCGATAACGCCTTGCTTGGCGTGTAATGATTAAAAAGAAAAGTGATACATGTTCAACATTTTAGCACAAAACTAGAGAGAGAAGAGGTGTTTTCATAACTTTCCGAAAGGTATTTGCGCGAAAGTAAATAACGGATCTGACTGGAATTGGGACTCGGCTCTCCAATTTCAATTTTTGAGCTGTTATCAATTACACAACCTGCAAATCTAAGCTTAAAGCAGCTGACATTCTCGAGCGGGCATCCATGTATTTATTGACCAGGCTCGACTTCATTGATTGCGCAAGAGCTGGTGTTTCAACGTGAACGGACCGTTATTGCATAAAATGTTATCATAGCAATAAAGTCAGTCAGTTAAGTGGCATACGTAATACACGCTTTGGGTAATCGTGTCTTAAAACAGACATGACTGACTGGGCAGAATATGATCCCGAGGTAGGTTGCCATTGTTTCCGCGGAACAATAAAGTAGGCATCTAAAAAAACAATTTATAACAAACAAAATAAATTTATAATGAAATAAAGTAATGTAAAATTACCGTAAACCGGTAACACCGTAACATAACAACGATAATAAAAATTATATAAAATTACTGTAAACTGGTAACACCGTAATATGAAAACGATAAAATTACCGTAAACTGGTAACACCGTAATATGAAAACGATAAAATTACTGTAAACTGGTAACACCGTAAATAGAAAACGATAAAATTACTGTAAACTGGTAACACCGTAATATGAAAACGATAAAATTACCGTAAACTGGTAACACCGTAATATGAAAACGATAAAATTACCGTAAACTGGTAACACCGTAAATAGAAAACGATAAAATTACCGTAAACTGGTAACACCGTAATGTGAAAACGATAAAATTACCGTAAACTGGTAACACCCTAATATAACAAGGATGAATAAAGGTTAATATAACAAGGATAATAAAAGTTACGTAAGAGTACTGTAAACTGGTAACACTTTTATATAATAACGTCAATAAATGGGAGGTAAAATTACCGTAAACTGGTAACACCGTAATATATCAACCATAATAAAGGTTATGCAAAATTACCGTAAACTGGTAACAACGTAACGAAACAACGATAACAAAGATTAGGTAAAATTACCGTAAACTGGTAACAACGTAATGAAACAACGATAACAAAGGTTAGGTAAAATTACCGTAAACTGGTAACAACATCATGAAACAACGATAATAAAGCTTATGTAAAATTACCGAAAACTTATAACTCCGTAATATAACAACGATAATAAAGATTATGCAAAATTAACGTTAACTGGTAAGACCGTAATATAACAACGATAATAAAAGTTATGAAAATTACAATAAACATGTTAAACAAAAATATATATTAACGATAATAAAGGTTATATAATATTACTGGAAACTTATAAATGTATAATATATAAAAGTTAATAAAATTTATGTAAAATTACCGTAAACTGGTTGCATTCTAATATAATAACTATAATAAAGGTTATGTAAAATTACCGTAAACTGGTAATATCGTAATATAACAACGATAGCAAAGGTTATGTTAAATTATCCTAAGCTGGTAACACCATAATATAACAATGATTAAAATAAAGATAAACTACTCTATTGGTCCTCATTCATCAGAGCAAAAATCAAGGACAGATATGGACTAAATTTATTGAAAGGTAATTACATTTTAGCAGACGTACAATTCGTTCAACTTACAGAAAGGTGGCTGGTAGGACATAATGTAAACAGCGTCTACACTTTGAAGTGATAATCAGAATTAATTCTACTTAGAACATGTCCAGGCTATAAGATCGGGCACAACGATGGCATTTAATTAAATATTCAGTTATCGATGGACCAGAAAAATAAACGCGGCTATGTAAATTGTTCACTTTTCTCTTTGGAATATTGGCTGGTCTGTGTTGATTGATCCATATCAACCTTTGATCTGTTCTGACTGCCTTAGTCAGCATCGTACTGACATCTAAATTGGTAGATTTCAGAACTAATATGATCGTTGTTTTATGTTATGAATTGTTTCTTTTTCTTTTTATAAATTGCTTTTTAATGTGTCTGCTTCCCTCGCTGAAATAAATCAGTATTTATTAGTTTGAAGTCATAAGTAATTTCCGATACCGGGAAGCAATTGTAATGGCTACTAATTATACGTAACATTTAAGAAAAATTTTCTTTGAATAAGTGCGAAATATAAATTTGGAATGGCTTGTTCTGTCATCGAGTTTACCGAAAATTGAGCCAACTGAAGGATTTTCTTCCAAGAACCCATGGTATTTTGTTTCAGTTCTTAAACAATGGTTGTTTTTAGCATACACATCTCAATCCCAAAATATATCGAATTGGTTTCAATTAAGACAAGGCAGGCTACTTCAGAGAAATTTAACGATTTTTAACACAATGTTCACCTGTATAAGTGACGGGGTCCACTTGAGGTAGATAGTTATAGAATAAGAGACACATTTTTTGCGGATCAGTCAGTCAGTGCCATACGTGATACACGCTTGGGCGATCATGTTTCGAAAGAGACATGACTGACTGACTGACTCCCTCAGTAGGTTGCCATTACTTTCTGAGGTAGATTGGTTGCCAGCCAAGGCTGTAGAACCCAATCTATCATGTTATTTAACCCTAACTGGAGGAATGAGACGGATTAATACCTTTACCAAGGATATTTGCGCGTAAGGGAAAGCGAGGAATTCTACTGGAATTCTAACTCGGATTCCCGATTTCTCGTTCCGAGCCGATCTCCACTGCACCAAATGCACATCCTATGCGGATACGGACCCTAGTGATCGGGGAATCGTCTTAATTTAAAAAAAATAATTTCACCCCAATCAAAGCAGGACCGCCATCGGTGCGCAGGGGGTTACAGTGTAAGAAAAAAACAAGTTACAGGGGGTATCGAAAAAAGGATAACAGATGGATCGAATTCAAGGAGATAGAAAATGACAACGTTGCATGTAGACTATTGGTGACTGTAGCTATGAGTGTAGCAAGCAAACGGAAGGGAGTTCTACAAACAGGAAGTGCGAAAAAAGAAACTATTCAAGGAGAAGCGGCGGCTGCATTTAACTATTTAACGGGTAAAGAGGTAGGGGCCTGACGCCAATCTAGTAGCATGCGGGACACCAGGGAAATAATCTTACCAGATCAGTTGCCATGAAAATATTTGTAGAAAAGAATTATTTGGAATCTTTTCAACAAAGTACTCAACAGAAACGAAGAAAAGAGTTCTAGACCGCTACGTGATGTCAGTTCTTCAATACGGCTGTGAATGCTGGACAATATCATCGAAAATGAGGATAAAACTGGAAGCGGCCAAAATGTGGTTCTACAGAAGGATGCTGCGGATATCGTGGACTGAGCATACAAGCAACGACGAGGTGTTAGAAAGAATGGCAACAAAAAGGAAATTGATGCTGAGCATCAGGAAGAGACAAATGAAGTTCCTGGGACATGCAATGAGGAAGGAGAACCTGGAGAACCTGATACTGACTGGACAGATAGAAGGAAGGAGAGACAGAGGAAGGCAGCGGATAACATATTTGCAGGGACTGATCAGGTGGATGACGGAACGGGGGTTGCCAGGAGCAACAGGAACAAACATACTAAGAGTCACAAGGGATAGGGAGACGTGGAGAGACATGATCGCCTACGTCCTGAAGGGACAGGGCACATAGAAGAAGAAGAAGAAGTAGTTCGTGGGGAGAATCAGGTTGAGTGGAAGTTACATCTCACCAATGGAATCGCAAAAGAAACTAGGTTAGTTCGCTACAATGTGCGTAACATGATGGATCTTAACCAGGAAGCTTACAATTGCTTGAACTTCATCTTCTACGAGCCTTGTCTTTCAGCGCGTAGGCGATCATGGCCTTCCACGTCTCCCTATCCTTGGTGGCTCTGAGCACGCCTTCTCCTGTTACACTATGCAACCCTCGCTCCGTCATCCACCTGATTAGGTCCTTCAAATATGTTATCCGTTGCTTTTCCCTGTCTCTTTTCGCCTCTATCTGACCTGTTAGTATCATGTTCTCCAAGCCCTCCTTCCTCATTTCATGTCCGAGGAACTTCAGCTGTCTCTTCCTGATGCTCAGTATTAATTTAATTTTCCTTTCCGTCCTTTCGAAAACCTCATCATCGCCCACAAGCTCGATCCATGATATTCGCAGTATCCTTCTGTAGAACAACATTCAACTGCTTCAAGTTTTTCCTTCATCTTTGATGATATTGTCCACCATTCACTGCCATACTGAAGTACTGACATCACATAGCAATCCAATGCTCCCTTCTTTGTTTCTAATGAAAGTTTCCTGTCTCTTAATACTCTACTCAGCTTCTGGAATGCGTCCTTCGCCATGCCAATTCGCCTTGGGATATCGGTGTCGCATTTTCCGTCTTCTGTTAAAATATTTCCCAGGTATTTAAATTTTTGAAACTGCCTGATTCTAGTATTTGGCATTTGGCGCTGCTCTTTTTGCTGATGACCATGTATTAGGTTTTCTTGCAGTTTATTTGTAGTTCTTTTTTGTCACTCTCTTCAGTGACCTTTTGTAGGTAGCTTGAACTAAGGAATGTAATTCATCTGAGCAATTTCTAATAGTGACACAAGAGTGAAAGGCTTACGAAGTTTCGTTTGTGAGGAAGGGATTCACAAAGACGGAAATTAATAAAGACCAGCTCATACATGGCTATTGTATTCCGTTTGAGACTTGATCCGACCTTTCTTCTTCCTTCATATTTTCCTCGCATGTTATCTAATCGAGGTATGAAACAATTATATTTCAGAATGACAACTTTAATTGTCCTCTTCATAGGTCAATTCTTTTCCATTTCACCTTTTTTTTCTTTCTTTTTAATCATTTCACCCCAATCAAGACGTACCACCACTGATGCACAGGGGGCTACATATAAGATTTAAATTTTTCGACAGGAAAATAGTGAAGGCAAAGAAAAACCAGCTACAGGGGATGAAAGAGAAAAAGCAAGAGAAGGATATGAACACAGAAGTGAAGACAGTTACGATGGCAAAGATAAAGGAAAAGAACAAGATACACGGGGTGATGTGGAAAGGGCTGGAGTTAAGTGGATAAGAGATGGGAATTGACTTCGCATTTAAATTCTTGGAGGTCATAGCCGTCAGGAAAGCAAGTATATGAAAGGGAGTTCCGCAGGCGGGAAGCTCGAGAAAAGAAACTGCTGGAGTAGAAATGTCGCCTGCATTTGGTTGATCCATCACTAAAAGGGTGGGACTTTGATGCCAGCCCGATCGGTAGAGTTGTTCCAGAATGTCTTGTAAATTGACTACGATCAAAGATCTGTTGAAGTGGTCGGCTTTAATATTTGCTGCGGTTGTCAGATATTTTCCGAAACATTAAAACCTAAAAATAAGATAGGGAGTTGTCAGAAGAACATAAGTGTAGTCTTTTGGATTTTCTACGAACGGAACATACTAACAGAGTGTAGGAATATCTTTCGTGCCTTCTCTTCGTTCCTGAAAAAGAAAGCTGGCGAATATTTCAATAGACTGTTCTTACTCACAATATCAGCAAATCATGTAAGAGGTAGTTGCGTTTTACCCTCGTATTAGTGAACTATCTTCACTTCACGGCGTCTACTCAAAAACTGTTTTCTTCAAAAACTGACCGTGAATGGTCCCCTGACCAGCTAAGCTCTATGCCCACTAATTGAGGATATAAACTTGCATAGATTGTTATTTATATAAACTACACCAATTATAGACGTCCGTTGTGGTACAGTGGAGATCGGCTCGGAACGAAAAACCGAGTAGCCGAGTTCGAATTCCAGTTGAATCCATTGTATTCACTTAAGCACAAATACCCTTGGGAAAGGTATTAATCCGTCTCTTCCTTCCAGTTATGGATTAAATAACAGGACAGATTGGGTTCTATAGCCTTGGTCAGCAACCAGTCTACCGCAGAAAGCAATGGCAACCTACTGCGGGATGATCTTCTGCCCAGTCAGTCATGTCTCTTTCGAGACATGATCGCCCAAGTGTGTATCACGTATGGCACTTAACTGACTGATAAATTATTACTGTATTGAAATCTACAAGCTCTATGGCTGAAATTTTAATTAAACAGTTTGTTTTCTATATTTCAAGTGTGTTTTGCTGATGTATTTTAAAGCAATCTCATGTCAGGCAGATGATTAATAATTGTTTGATTTTTTAAGGTTTATTCATCTTTTGCAGGTTATTTTTAAGCAAGAAATTATTTTTAGAGCGCAAGTATTTTTTGTAGATAATAATGATATTCCGATGAATGGTTTATCAATTAAGTTATCAGTCAGTTAAGTACCATATATGATACACGTTTGGACGATCATGTCTCGAAAGAGACATAACTGACTAGTAGAAGATTTTCCCGCAGTAGGCTACAATTACTTCCTGCGGTAGACTGGTTGCCGACCAAAGCTAAAGAACCAAATCTGTTCTGCTATTTAACCCATAGCTAGGGGGAGAAATGGCGGTTTAATATCCTAATCCACCGCTTAAAATAGATGAACTCATGTCTTTTCTCAAGCGTATGCAGCGTATGTAAATGTAAAAAAACCGACTGGAATTGGAACTCCACGCGGACATTATATCAGCCGCTCATCCAGGCTTACGGCACCTGGTATTCGGGAGCGGTGACCTATCTATCTACTGATCATGAGTAGGTTCGATAGTCGTTAACAGATCGGACGAGAACTAATATTTCAGCGCGATATGGACGTAAGCCTAATTACGACTTGGAGTGTATTTATAGATATAAAAACAAACAAAAAAAACAATGTAAAATCTTTAACCCATTGTTGACAAATTGATGCTATAAGTCGTTCATATTTTCTGTTTGTGAAGAGCATAGCTACAACAAAAGAGTTAACATTGTTTTGGTTTGAGATTTTTGTCGCTGTTATATTTTTTTCTCATATCACGCCAGACAGGAAGATACAAGAAATGAAGGGCGCCATCGGTAAACTAATTCTCCCCGCGGCTACAATTATTATTTTACATCTCTTTGATATTTTCTCCCTATTTCTCAATTTTATTTTTTAGTTTGTGTTTGTTTTTTTTTTTGTTTTTTGTTTTCGTTTTTTTTTTTATGGCTTACCGTTTCGATTCTTTATGACATTAAACAGACATTATTTAGTCGATTGCTTTTGGTTTTCTTCTAGACATTTTTTTCTTTTTATTCTTCTTTTGTTAATCATATATATTCTTACTTATTTTATTTGTCCTGATATCGAAGCAACCATTTTCTATCTTTTCTGTTGTTTTCTATAATCTTTACCTGATTTATTCTCCAAATTCTTCTCCTATGTCTATACTTTGACGTTTTTATTTTTTGCTTCTTTTTTTTGATATCGTTTCTTGAAACTTTGGAAGGCATTTTAATTTTTATTTAATTTCTTTTTATTCTTTACTGTTCTAAATTACGTATCGCTTGTTGTTTCTTTCGTCCTACTCCTCCTCCTCCTGCTCTTCCTCCTAATACTTCTTCTTCTTCTTTTTCTCCTTTTCCTCCTCCTCCTTATTTCATCCTCTTTATTCTTCTTCTTCTTCCTCTCCCTTCCTCCTTTTTTACTTCTACTTTTCCTCTCCCTCGCCCCTACCTTTTTTTCTTTTTCCAATATTTTTTCTTTTATTCTTCCTTCTTCTCCTTCTCCCCTCCTCCTCCTATCTTCTTCACCTCCTCTTTTTTTCTCCTCTTCTCCTTCTCCTTCTCTCTTCCTCCTCCTTCTTCTCCCCCCCATCTCCTCTTTTTTTCATCATCTTTTTTTTCCCATCCTCTTTTTTATTCTTTACTGCTCTAAATTACGTATCGCTTGTTGTTTCTTTCGTTTCCGATTCTTTTCAATAGTTTTCAATCGTCCTCCTCCTCCTCCTGCTCTTCCTCCTAATACTTCTTCTTCTTTTTCTCCTTTTCCTTCTCCTCCTCCTCTCATCTTCCTCCGCTCCTCCTCCTCCTTTCATCATCTTTCTTTTCTTCTTCTTCGTCTTCTTATTTCTTCCCCTCCCTTCCTCCTCTTTTACGTCTTCTCCTCTCCCTCTCCATTACCTTTTTCTTTTTCTTGTTTTTCCAATTCTTCTTTATATATTCTTCCTTCTTCTCCTTCTCCCCTCCTCCTATCTTCTTCAAATCCTCCTCTTTTTCTCCTCTTCTCCTTCCTTCTTCTTCCTCCTTCATCTCCTCCATCTCCTCCTTCTTCTCCCCCCTCCTTCTTTTCCTTCTTCTTTTTTCCATCCTCCTCTACTCATTTCTTCTTTTTCTTCGTTTTCTTCTTCTTCACATTAAATTCTTTACTTTCTTCTATAATTTATTCTTGTCTTAAAGGGGATTCTTCGTTTTTCCTCATTTTTCTTCTTCCTTTAACGTTTTATTTCGTTCTTCCACCATTATATCTTTTCTTTCTAACTTCTCTTGAGACTATTTTCTTTGTATGATGAATAAATTTTTTCTTCATCTACGTTTCCATCTTCTAGAAGTGATATTGTTTCTTTCTCTTGTGTATGTTGAGTTCGTTTTTCTATTGAAATATTCAGTTTTTTTTTAATCCTGTACTTTTCATATTCTTTCTCTTCTTTTTAATATTTCTTTAATTCACTACATTTTCTTCTCTCTCAATCTATCCTTTGTTATCAATTTACTTTTTTCTTTTTCTTGCTTTTTTGATCTCATTTCTGGTATCCAATTCTTAGCATTCTTTTTTCTTCTATGCATTAAATTCTCTTCCTTTCTAGTATGTCGATTTGTTTCCTTCTCTCTCGTCTTGTCTTCTTTATTTTATTCCACTTACTCATCATCGATATCGGCTTAGAACGAGAAATCGAAGAGCCGAGTTCGAATTCCAGTTGAATTCCATACATTCACTTGCGCACAAATACGCTTGGGAAAGATATTAATCCGTCTATTCTCTTCAGTTATGGGTTAAATAACAGGAAAGATTGGATTATATAGCCTTGGTCGATAACCAGGCTACAGCAGAAATTAATAGCAATCTACTGCGGGATAATCTTCTGCCCAGTCAGTCACGTAACTTTCGAAACATGATCGCCCAAGCGTGTATCACGTATGGCACTTAACTGACTGACTGAACAGAAATCGTGATTAAGGCTTCTGCTGGGCATAAAGTGGGGAATCAGTTTTATATTGTTATGGAGTAATAAACTGATCTCCACTAATTACTAGTTAATATTATAATTCATCTCTTCCCCCTCTAGCTATGAATCAAATAACAGAACAGATTGGATTCTATAGCCTTGGCTGGCAACCAGTCTATCACAGAAATTAACAGCAACCTACTGCGGGATAATCTTCTGCCCAGTCATTCATATAACTTTTGAGATATGATCGCCCAAGCGTTTCTTCTTCTTTTATTCTTCCTTCTTCTCCTTCTCTCCTCTTCCTCCTATCATCTTCACCTCCTCCTCTTTTTTATCCTCTTCTCCTTCTCCTTCCCTCTTCCTCCACCTCCTTCTCCTCCCATCTCCTCTCTCCTCTTTCTTTTTCTTCTTGCTTTTTTCCATCCTCCTCTATCCACTTCTTCTTCTTCTTCTTCTTCTTCTTCTTCTTCAAATTAAATTCTTTACTTTCTTCTTGTTCTTCTGTAATTTATTCTCGTCTTAAAGAGGATTCTTCGTTTTTCCTCATTTTTCTTTACTGACTGCTTCATCATCTACTTTTTATTTCTCTTCTAGGGTTTTTCCGTTTTTTTTATTTCTCTTCTGTACAGTGTGTTCTTTTTAACATACACATTTTTTGTTCCCTCTTTAAGGAAAAAAAACGTTCTAAATTTAACCTTTAATCTTTTTCATATCCTATTTTCACTCTCTTTTAAGCTGTGTCAATTATTTTTTATGTTCATTTCCTGTTCTCTTTTCATTTACTTTTTAGCTTAATACGTCACCGTCGTCGTTTCCTTCTATTTCTGAACGAAGATAACGCTATCAATAAATATAATGTCACTTTGAACGACGTAGTCTTGCTGAATTCTCTAGTCAGGATATAAAGCTTGCTTACAGCTCGCTCTCACTAACCATCTTTCTACTCCTTCCACTTTTCTACTCCTTCCTTAACTTCAGGTGTCAGTATTTATGCTACTTGAACGAATCCAAGTCATATTCTGGAGAGCTGAGCTCTTCTCCACAACACCGCCTTTTTTGACGATACTTTTTCCGCCTTTCTTTAAACGATACTTGTTCTGGTTCCACTTCCAACGTTTCACTCGCATTACACTTTCGCTTGCCCTGGCGTTGTACTGAAATATTCGTTTTAGGAATAGTTATTTCTAAGTTACCGTCAAGTATATCAGTTAGTGAATTTAATTGTAACGGTTGCTTGTTCCGGCTATATCAAGATCATAATTGCTTTATATGTTTTATATTTCGAAATAGT
The DNA here is from genome assembly GCA_037127315.1 of Ascarosepion bandense. Taxonomy (NCBI): domain Eukaryota; kingdom Metazoa; phylum Mollusca; class Cephalopoda; order Sepiida; family Sepiidae; genus Ascarosepion; species Ascarosepion bandense. The sequence goes on along the minus strand of JBBBDQ010029702.1, from coordinate 105,866 downwards.
TTACATTCGACAATCCACATCATACAACTAAAGCGTTGAATAATTTTCCCTTCCTGCTAATTTTTATTTCCGCCCTTAAAAATACATTATAGACGATCTTAAATATTCTAGGAGTTTAAAATTTTTGAATATTCTTTTTATTTACAGGTAGTAAGCACGAATTTACACGAGATACTAGATTAGCAACTAGATCCCACCCTTTTACAGTTAAACAAATAAGATGTAACCGTAAATTCTACTCCAACAGCTTCTTCTCTTGCGCTTTCCGCCTATGGAACTCCCTTCCACAACTCTGCTTTCCCGACAGTTACAATCTCCAGGTGTTTAAATGTAGGGTCAATAGACACCTCCTATCACACTAACTCCCAATTATTCTCAGAACACTCTCATCTACCCAACCGTCATTCTCGGTATCCTTACCCGCCTATCACCCACCCTCTGACATTTCCTATATTTAATCATCCTTTCTCCACTCTACGTAGCCCCCTGCGCAGTAGTGGCAGTGACATGCCTTGCTCGGGGTGAAACGCTTATAAAAAAAAATTAAAAAAATTTATCAAAAGTAGGTCAATACTTTCCCAGCAAACATAGCTCTGAAGGTGACATCTTTGTGGTGTCGTTTGTATTTGACGTCATTCAAAATACTCACAAATTCCTGAATTGTCCTTTCTTTAGTTTCCAAGACTAGCTTTTCTTCGTTCTCTTTTGAAGGTGACAACAAACCATTCAGTTTGACCATTCGATCTAGGATAATAAATCGGTGATGTCAGGTTTTAGCTTATGCAGAATATTTTCAACTCACTAGAAGTAAATTGAGTTCCATCATCCCATACCACATTGTCAGCTACTTGAAAGATTTTAAAAATGTTCGAGTAAGAATTTAATAATTATTGCGGTATAAGATTACACTGCAATATCTAGAGCCATTTGGTACAACTGTCGACCACAATTAAATAGTATAACTTATTTAGTATTCTAGCAAAGCCAATTCGTAGTCTTGTCCACGGATTTTCATTGCTCGGCTATGCATAATAATTTTTTAGATGATGATATTTTTTACTGAATTACAACCTTTACATTTTTTAACTGCATTTTGAATAACTTTGTTCAGCTTTGGCCAATAAACGTAGCATTTCATCAAGGACTTTATTCTCACTATTCCCGGATGTCCTACGTGGGGTTTCGAAATTCTTTTCATTTCTTAACGATAATTGAATTACAACTCTTCCCGGGTACTCCATCACTAATAGACAAGTCTGTATTATTGTTACCAGTTTTAGTTTTACTTCATTTTGACTTAACATCAAAATCTTCTATACTTTTCGATATCAATCTGGAAAAGCCATCTGAATGTCACAATTTTTTGACGATACAAGTTCAGTCTTGAAATCAAAGTTCAACAAAATTGTAGCCTAACGCTGTAGTCTGTTTTCAGTATGCGTGGGGATACCTTTTTTGGAACCGAATATACTACTGAAAACTAACCATAGTCCTAATAGACTATGGTTAGTTTTCAGTAGGAATTTTCTTTGTATTATCTTGAGAAATTTGTTTACAGCATAAATTACTGAAAGTGCTTTCTTTGACTGAAGTATTTTTTCCTATTTGTCTAACTTCTTGAATCGTGGGAGACTGCTTTTATTGTACAGTCTTCGAAATCCAACGCAACCAGTATTTGTCGCGGTGGTTTGTAATGTGCCAGTGAAAACACAAAAGTTAGTAGCTTTTAATTCTTTCAAACCTTTTTGACATTCCTCCGGAACATACCCATTTCGTACGCTTCTTTCGTACATATTATTCAGAGGTGTTCGCTATTGTACTTTTCTGGCACATGAATATTATTATAGATTAACAACTCGAGAAATGATTGAAGGGTCACCAAATGTGTCGAAGGAGTGATTTCTTTAAGGGCAATTGCTCTCGCAGGATTTTATCTTCGTTTTTCGTAAATTATCTCACCTAAATATTTAAACATACATAAATAAATGACATTTATGTTAACTGATTTTGAACCAACAATAATGTCAGTCAGTTAAATGCCATACGTGATATACGCTTGGACGATCATGTCTCGAAAGAGACATAACTGGCTGGGCAAAAGATTATCCCGCAGTAGGTTGTTATTACTTTCTGCGCTAGACTGGTTGCTAGCCAAGGCTATATAACCCAATCTGTCCTGTTATGTAACATATAACTGGAGGAATGAGAGGGATTAATACCTTTCCCAAGGGCATTTGCGTGTAATTGGATGCCAGCAATTCAACTGGAATTCGGACACGGCTCGCCGATGCCTCGCTCCAAGACGATACCAACTGCACCAATCCACATCCAGCAATAATGTAGTCCATCAGATAATTGCCGTATCAATTTTACGTGCTGTATTTTCGTAGCACACTTAATAATTATGTCATCTATGTAAGCAACAATACTGTTATTTTCCGCAAAATGCATGCGGATATTTTTATATTGAAGGGTACTTGTTTAAACTTATAGTTTCTATGTGAATTTACAATCAAAAAATTGTGACATTCCTCACACGCTTCAGTTTGGCGATATGCCTCAGACAAATCAATTTTCGAAAAAAATTGTCATCAGTTAATTTTGAAAAATATATCTGTTATGTTGCATGAAACAGAATTATTGTGCAATAAATACAAACAACGGAATTGTAGTAAATTGTTATATTAGTATTTACAAAAGAGGCCGTTAGTAGAATACAGGAACAAGGGTTTAGTAGAATGTATTTTGGTGAGACGTAAGAGCCTGACCAATAGCACACTTTCTGTTCACTACCGGAAATACTCGACTGACTTGTTACTCAGCTGACTTCCTTGGTCTTCCCCGAGAGATCATCACTACTACTTTATGCAGTGCTTGGAACAGTCCATTATTGTAGACAAAGGTGGAGAGCACCCCAACATTATCTTTTAGAGGGGGTATGGGACGCGTCAGTTATTCAGCCCAGTAGAAAAATCTGCACATAAACACATCTTAATTTTTCTTTCTAATATAAACCTCTGACATGGCCTCTTCTGATTAAACAATTTTTTTAATAACTTCGTGATATTCTAACCTGGCAGGAGAGTAACTCATTGCAGTTTCTCGATTTCATTTCCACTAAATTGTAAAGATCCATGATCGTCTAAATTCTGAATGTATAAGAACCATCTCAGAAAATCACGTCTGGAGAGTAATACATTGTAAAGTTTCGGTCTGTTTTCCACATAATTGTGAAAATTCATGATCATCTAAATACCTATCGGGTACGGCACATACAGAACAGGAAACATCGTAGTGAATCACGGCGGATGCTAGCCGTCAGGAGAGAAACATTAGAATTTTTCTGTCAGTTTTCCTCCAAATTGTGAAGAGTCATGACCATCTAAATCCCTACTGATACGGCACATATAGAAGAAGAACCATCTTCAAGAATCCTCGCTGATGCTAACCGTCAAAAGAGTTACTCATTGTATTTTTGCTGTCTTTTTTTTCCACCGGATTGCGAAGAGCTACGTTCATCTAAATTCATAAGAGTTATGGCGCATAAAAAGAAAAACCCTCTAAGAAATTCATGGCTGATGCTAACCGTCATGAGAGACTAACTCACTGTACCTTCTCGATCTGTTTTCTACCTTATTAGGAAGGGCCATGTTCATCTAAATCCCTAATGGTGCGGCACATAAACAAGAAGAACCATCTTAAAGAATCATGGCTGATGCTAACCGTCAGGAAAGTAATTATCTAGTCGTTTTGCTTCTTTCTTTGAGGAAAAAATGTCGTTTGGCGTAGTTTCTCTGGACGCCTTGGGTGTTTAAGAAGATCCAGTGCAAAGTCTCGGACTTAACTGCTTGTGGCAAATATCACATTCAAACACTGGTTCTCCTTAAATCACTTAGGTTAAGCAACGTCGATCCTTAGCACTACTTATGTGTGTGATCAATTAGGAATACCAGAAGTTTTAAGCTTAGATATTTGGGTGATTTAATGGATAATCGCGTGACATTTTTGAGAAAGCGTCGAGTTCCAATGCCAGTTGGCTTCGTTATATACTATTGGGTAAGGTATGAATTCACGTTTTCTCGCCTAGATATGGGTTCATTAATCATTATTACTAAATCATTATTATCTAAAAAAATTCGCGCAATCCAAAATTTTTTCTGGCTTTAAATAACATGCTCAATGTTCGCAATCCGCAAAAATGAGAATTTATCAATCAAACTACGAGTTATTTATTCACATCCAAAACTCTCCGAATATTAACTGCGTCGGCATGCTGTTTTATAATAATATGGATTGCAGACACGGAAAGAAAACTACAACATCTACAAAAGGTAGCGGTGCAGAGTGACAAAAAAGGACAACAAATAAGCTGCAAGAAAACTGCACGAATGGTCATCATCAACCCAAAATGCCAAATGCAGGTGTGGGATACCAGAATCAAGCAAGTACAAAAATTTAAATACCTAGGAAGTGTTCTAACAGAAGATGGAAAGTGCGACACAGAGATCCGAATGCGAATTGGCATGGCAAAGGACGCGTTCCAGAAGCTGAGTAAAGTACTAACACACAGGAACATTTCACTAGAAACAAAGAAAAGAGTGCTGGATTGCTATGTGATGTCAGTTCTTCAATACGGCAGTGAATGCTGGACAATATCGAAAATGAGGACTAATTTACTAATCATATATTGTAAAGCTTATTACAATCCAACGAACCTAAATATTCTTAAAAGAATTTCAATCTGTGTTTGTATGCGTATATATGTGTCTATTTTCTAATTATAGTTGTTCAAACTCACATTATCTTTAAAAGATCACGTGTTTTAAGAAAACATACTCGTATAAACTTAATCTTTTTCTCCACCTTACTTAACTATGAACCACTTAAGCGGTCATTTGGCTGATAAACACATGAGCAAAACAAAATACTGTGGGTAAGAAATGTTTGTATTCAGCATTCAGTTCTTCAATACGGCAGTGAATGTTGGACAATATCATCGAAAATGAGGACAAAACTGGAAGCAGCGGAAATGTGGTTCTACAGAAGGATGCTGCGGATATCGTGGACTGAGCATGCAAGCAACGATGAGGTGTTGGAAAGAATGGCAACAAAAAGGAAATTAATACTGAGCATCAGGAAGAGATAATTGAAGTTCCTGGGACATGCAATATGGAAGGAGAGCTTGGAGAACCTGATACTGACAGGCCAGATAGAAGGAAAGAGAGACAGAGGAAGGCAGCGGATAACATATTTGCAGAACCTGATCAGGTGGATGACGGAAAGGGGGTTGCCGGGAGTAACAGGAGCAAACATACTAAGATCCGTAAGGGATAGGGAGACGTGGAGAACTATGTTTTCCTACGTCCTGAAGGGACAGGGCACATAGAAGAAGAAGAAGCTCTTGAACATTATTATAATAACAGTATGCTGACGCAGTTACCGAAAAAAGCAGATTAATTTTGGGAGTGTTTTGGATATCAATAAATAACTTGTAGCAAGAACCGCTCGAGATATAGTGTTAGAGATTTATTGGTAAAGTAATGACGTTGCTTGACGTTGCTTAACTTTGTGATCAAACAATTTGAAAAATATTGAATACTAAATAGAAATGTATTCGTTTAGATCTTTTTTTAATTCTTCCGTTCTTTTTAAAATGTGTTTGTCTCTTCTAAGTAGGATGTTTTTGGGGTATCATAAGGAATCAAAGATAGAAATTGTTTTGTTGGTTTGTTTCTGGTTTTTTGTTCTCCCAGAGCTCCCAGAATCTTTGCCAACCGATATCAAGAATTAAAAATCAAAAAATAAAGAATTCTTTTCTTCATTAAAATTATTTGTCGTTTCCATGATATATGATCTCTCTCTCTCTCTCTCTCTCTCTCTCTCTCTCCCTCTCTTTCTTTCTTTAGTTTTCACTCAAGTACTCTTTCCCGCGTCAACAGTTCCAAAATAGGCATCGTCTCAGGCCGTTCTCCGAACTCTTGTTCTTACATCTTTTCTGCAAATGTCCCTGGAACCGTTCCAACGGCTCCAATGATTACCAATACGAGACTTACCTGCGCAGTTTTCACAGGCAGCTCATGTGTAAGCCTTTAGAATTGGAAACGTTTCTCTTTTTCTCCTTCAGATTCAACCTGGGATACGCTTAAAAACATCTTTTTTATGCTTAAAATAAATCAGTCTCTTGAACCGGATGAACATATAATTTTTTTTAATCTCAAAGATATGTACCTATTTTTTTTTATCTTTAATTTTTTGCAATCGCGTCTGCTTTGTGCACTTACATTCATATTAATATTTCTTCTTTTTCTTCTTCGTCTTTATTATTATTATTAATAATAATAATAATAATAATAATAATAATAATAAGAAGAAGAAGAAGAAGAATATTAATATTATTATTATTATTATTATTATTATTATTATTATTGTTGTTGTTGTTGTTGTTATTATTATTTCTGGTTCTCCTAGATTTTCTATTTGATATAATTCTTTACCCGAGACCTGAGGTAACGGAAGTTATTGAGAATATTAAATTGATGTTGGTGGTGGTGTTAGATGCAAAAGTCTACTAAAAGTATTTTCTTTTGTATCAGAACTTTATTATATATATATATATATATATATATTAGTATTATTATGTCATTTTTCATCATATTTCGATTTCTGCTTTGGTCTCACTACCAACCAAGTCAGCGTGGAGACCTAAGGCAGGTAGTGGCGTGTTGTTATGGCTCCATTTCATGTTTTTCTATCTTCCCTATCATCCCCAGCATTACATAGATAAAGTTTTGCTTAGTGTGTGGGCTGTACTTAATAAGACAATTTTTTGTATATCTCTTAAGCTGGGGTTTCCAGGGATTCTTTCAATGTGTTGTTTTGTTCCATTTTTTATCATTCCAAGTGCACCTACTATCACTGGCACAACTCTTGTTTTCAATTTCCACATTTTTCTATTTCAATTTCCAGGTCTTTATATTTTGACAGTTTTTCAAATTCCTTGATTGCTATGTTACAATCCGCTGGACAAGCCATATCAATTAATAGACAAGTTTTCTCCTTCTGGTTTTTAACAATAATGTCTGGCCTGTTTGCTTCAATTTTTCTGTCTGTGTAGATGGTGTAATCACATAGAATGGTTACATCTTCTATTTCTGTATTATTATTATTATTATTATTATTATTGGTTAAAAATAATTTTATAATAATTTTAAAATTAAAAATAATTTTATCGACCTATACACCAAATCTTAATTTGTGTAAGTATTTAGAAACTACGACTGCAATATTATTATTATTATTAATATTACAGCACTTACGAGCAGATCGTGATTTAAAAATGAAAGAAAATAACAGTGTTTGAAAATGTTAAACAATAGTTTTCCAGAATGTCTGTTTTAAGGTTGAAAAGAAAACCTCGCTGCTACTCTTGAAAAGTGATGTCCAATCTGTGATGGACTTGAGTAGAAAATGGCTTGTAAATTTTAATCCCTCAAAAACGAAACTGCTCTCCGTTAACCACCATAGCAAAACCTTCCTATCTGCTATCAGGATGAATGACGCTAGTCTCCCAAAAAGCAATACACTGTGCCTCATCTGCTTCAGTTTCTCAGCTGACCTCAAGTGAAACGACTGCATCGAATCAGTAGCAACGTCTTCTGCTAGGAAGTTTAGGCCACTGTATCGAGCCGGAAAGTTTATCTTCAGAATCCATTTTACACATTTCTAAATCTAACATTGCATTGAATACTGTTGCTATATCTGCTCGAGTACTCTTGTTATTCTCCTCAAGTTTCTTGACAAAATTTTAAAAAAGATCTGCAATATAATCGATCATGACTTGGTATTACAACTTCAGTCAATTTCTCGGGTTCTGGGCATGACGGTAAACTGCATCCGGCAGTAAAGCCTCTGATTAGAAGGTTGTGAGAAGCATGGAACAACCTCTTAATTGCTGTTGTTCCCAGGTTCACCCTGACCCGGAGTGGTAACATCTATTAGGGTCCCAGCAATGGGCAAATAGTTAACCCCCAAACTGGGGTCAAAACACTATGAATGCATAAAAATAAACTTTTCTAGAAATATATACATAAAAATATACTTTTATAGAAAAATATACATTTTTGAAAGAAAAAATTATTCTCAGCAAAACATTTTTGAATACAAAAATAGAAGACATTTTCAGTTTTCTAAAATAAAAAAAGAATGAGTACAAAAACTTTTCATTAAAATCTGACTAAATCAACCTTCTCACTATAACCGAATATTAAGATAACCTTAAAAACCCTACCTTTTTGGCATTAAATAACCCACATAGATGTTGATATGCCGTTAAACAAAACTCAAACTCAAACTCAGTCAATTTCTCAACGACGTGATGTGGCTTCTTTCCGTCTTTTCGAGAAATATTGTCATGGCAACTGCTTTTTTTCCTGGTGCCTCGAAAACCTAAATTTATGCGTGCTACTAGATTGGCATCTAGGTCCCACCTTTTTTAATAGTTAAATGTAACCACCTCTTCTACTCATACAGTTTCTTTTTCGCACTTCCCGTCTGTGGAACTCCTTTCCGTTTACTTCCTTCCCTGATAGTGAAAATCTCAAAAGGTCTAAATATAACATCAACTGCCATCTGTCTCCTTGAATACTATCCATCTGTAATCCTTTCCTCGATACTTCCGTTTCCCCGATTTTTGCTCTCACTATAATCCTCAGCGCACTAGGCCCGGCTCCGCCTTGCTTGGGTTGAAATGATTTTTTAAAAATTATATATATCTTTTAATTTCTAGTATAAATATCGAAAACAATTATAATTCTTTCTACAAACGTTGTCTTTTAATTAAGAAAAAATGACTGTCCTTGTAATAAACGCGTCGAAACAAAGTTTTTCTTATTTGCTATTTATACAATCTTTTTTTCAAATCATTTACCTGTGATCTGACATAAAGAAAATAATTTTATTAGAAGCCTAGTGAGTATATTACGTTAAGAAAATTTGTTTGTTTGTTTTTTCCCCGGGTATTTTAACAATTTGAGCAACATAATTTGCACAAATGATACAGTGCTGATAGCAAACACGGAAAGAAAACTACAAAACCTCTTACAGAATGTAGCTGAAGAGAGTGACAAGAAAGGACTACAAATAAATTGCAAGAAAACCGAAGTCATGGTCATCAGCAGAAAGGGAAGGCCAAAATACAAAATACAGATGGGGATACTAAAATCAAGCAGGTAAAAAAATTTAAATTCCTGGGAAGTGTTCTAACAGAAGACGGGAAATGCGACACAGAGATCTGAAATCCAATTGGCATGGCAAAGGACGCATTCCAGAAGCTGAATAAGGTATTAAGAGACAGGAAAATTTCATTAGCTACAAAGAAGAAAGTGCTTGATTGCTATGGGATCTCAGTTCTTCAATATGGCAGTAAATGCTGGACAATATCATCGAAGATGAAAGAAAAACTTCAAGCTATTGAAATGTGGTTCTACAGAAGGATGCTGCGGATATAATGGATCGAGAATGTGAGCAATGATGGAAGTTTGGAAAGGAAGGCAACGAAAAAGAAATTAATATTGAGCATCAGGAGAGACAACTAAAATCCTGGGTCATGCAGTAAAGAAGGACGGTTTGAAGAACCTGATACTAACAGACCAGGTAGAGAGAAGGAGAGACAGAGGAAATAAGTGTGTAACGTACCTGACTGGCCTGAGTGGGTAGATGGCAGAACGAGGGTTGCTTGGTGTAACAGGTGAAAGCGTGCTAAAGGATAGGGTTACGTGGAAGGTCATGAACGCCTACGTCCTGAAAGGACAAGGAGCATAGAAGATGAAGAATTTGAACGGTGTATTCGATAGCGATGACAATTCTTCATGTGTGTACCAGTAATTCATTCGTATTCAATATGGGAGATGTAAGCTCCACTGAACAGTTTCGTCCCACGAACCACTGCTTCAAAGAGTACACTTCTCCGCTCTCTTCTGTCTTAACATATTAAAGTATAGAGATAATCATTATCTTCCATGAAAATCCCTATAACCATTTTTTTATAATCGTCTTACCCAAATGAATGGAGGAGTGCCATTGATGTGCAGAGAGTTACATAATAGGAGAGTGAAGATATAGGAGAACAGGTCACAGTAGTTGTCGGAGAATGGCTAAGAGAAGGACGGGTTCGTTAGTGTGAAGGGTGCTGCGTGAGAGGAAAGTATAAAGAGAGAATAAGGATGGGAGTCAAGGAGATAAGAGATGATAGCTGACGTTGAATTTAAACTCTTGGAGATTGTAGCAATGAATGAACCAAGAATACGAAATAAGACAACGGCTAATAGTGGTGATGACCCCGTGAGAGTTCCTGTTAAAAAAAGTCCTTATTTTTTATGGCTAAAGCTACTTTAGCCAAATCTCCATACCATGAAAATTTGGTACCTCCACTAAATTGCTAAAAAATCAGAAAACCGTGATGAAAATAGACTCCAAAAATAAATAAAACTTAGCTTTATCATTAAATCCTTTCTTTCTTTCTTTTTCTTCTTTCTTTTTCTTCTTTCTTTCTTTTTCTTCTTTCTTTCTTTCTTTCTTTCTTTTTCTCCTTCTTTCTTTTTCTCCTTCTTTCTTTTTCTCCTTCTTTCTCCTTCTCCTTCTCCTTCTTCTTCTTCTTCTCCTTCTTCTTCTTCTTCTTCTATGTGCCATGACCCTTCAGGACGTAGGCGATCATAGCTTTCCACGTCTCCCTATTCTTAGTAGAGCTTAGCACGTTTTTTCTTGTTACACACCCAAACCCATCCACCTGCTCAGGCCCTTCAAATATGCTGTGAGTATCAGATTCTCCAAGCCTCCCTTCCTCATTACATGTCCCAAGAACTTCAGCTGTCTCCTCCAGATGCTCAGCATAAATTTCTTTTTCGTTTCTATCATTTCTAAAACTTCATCATTGCTCTCATACTCGATTAATGATATTCGCAGTATCCTTCTGTAGTGCCACATTTCAGTTGCTTCAAGTTTTTCCTTCATGTTCGATGATATTGTCCAGCATTCACTGCCATATTGAAGGACAGACATCATATAGCCATGTCTCCTTTGTTTCTAGCGAATTTTTTCTGTCTCTTAATACTCTCCTAAACTTCTGGAATGTGTCTTTGGCCATTCCAGTTCACCTTCGAATCTCAGTGTCCAACTTTCCGTCTTCCGTTAGAATACTTCCCAAGTAATTAAATTTTTGTACTTGATTGATTTTAGTATCCCGAACCTGTAATTGGTATTTTGGGCTCTTCCATTTGCTGATGACCATGCATTTGGTTTTCTTGTAATTTATTTGTAGTCCTTTCTTTTGATTTTCTTCATCTACCTTTTTTAAGAGGTCTTATAGTTTTCTTTTCGTGTCAGCTATCATCACTGTATCATCTATGTATCTTATGTTGTTCAGATTGTGACTGCCAATGACGAAACCTGGTATAACTTCTAGGGTCCTCAGAATAGTCTCGCTGTACAAGTTAAATAGATCCGGTGAAAAGACACATCCCTGTCTTACGCTCCTCTGTATATTTGTATATCTGCTGAATTTGTTTCCTGTCCGTATGGAGACGGTTTGTCGTCAGAAGAGGTTTTTGATTACTCTGATGTCTTTGCCAAATATATCGAGGGCGATGATCATTTGCATCAATTCCTTGTGGCGTACTTGCTCGGGCGTCTTGACATAGTCCACAAAACACAGGTAAACTTCCTTTTTCATTTGTATCGCCCTTTCTGATAGCATCCTAAGCATAAATATCGCATTCCTTGTTCTAGTGCTCTTGACAAAACTGCACTGTTCTTGTCGCATTTCCGGTCTGAGTCTGCTTCGCGATCTATTCATCAGGATTCAGACAACGAGTTTCGTTGTATGTCTCCTCAAACTGATTGTTCGGTGGAGTTCGTATTCGATTGCACGTGGCTTCTTAGGCAGAGCAATGAAAATTTATTTGCTTAGGTATGTTATTAATAATAAGAAGAATCGAAGTATTTTTTGATTTTTACTCTGATTAAAAAACTATTTTTTTTTGCGACATCAGATGTAGGTTTAGCATAGCAAATTTTAATCTCTATTTTGTGGTGACAGACACGTTACTTTTGAAATTCTTGCAAAAATCAAATTATGTCAGATTTTAATAATATTTCCAGAACTTATTCATAAACGAATGAAATTCATTTACAATTTTTTTTATTGGAAAATCTCGATAAAAAACAATATTTTTACATGTGTCTCACTCCTCTTACGGAAACTTGAAAAATTCAACGTGATAATTTTTAGTGACTATATTATTTAAAAGCAGAGTTCTTTGATGAATTTAAATCAGTTAACGACTAATTTCAAAGTCGGATACCGTTTTACCAACAGTCTGTTCTGAACCGAAAAATGAAAAAAAAAAAAAGAACAAAACAAAACAAAAAACGCAAAAGACTGAGACATAATTTAATTTGAAAAGCTTGAAATTGCTTTTATTACACAATTCAGTTTCAGTCAAGCAACTCTTAGGAAATAATGTTATTAAATAAAATTGTATTTACTAATCATATATTGTAAAGCTTATTACAATCCAACGAACCTAAATATTCTTAAAAGAATTTCAATCTGTGTTTGCATGCGTATATATGTGTCTATTTTCTAATTATAGTTGTTCAAACTCACATTATCTTTAAAAGATCACGTGTTTTAAGAAAACATACTCGTATAAACTTAATCTTTTTCTCCACCTTACTTAACTATGAACCACTTAAGCGGTCATTTGGCTGATAAACACATGAGAAAAACAAAATACTGTGGGTAAGAAATGTTTGTATGCAGCATTCAGTTCTTCAATACGGCAGTGAATGTTGGACAATATCATCGAAAATGAGGACAAAACTGGAAGCAGCGGAAATGTGGTTCTACAGAAGGATGCTGCGGATATCGTGGACTGATCATGCAAGCAACGATGAGGTGTTGGAAAGAATGGCAACCAAAAGGAAATTAATACTGAGCATCAGGAAGAGATAATTGAAGTTCCTTGGACATGCAATGACGGAGGAGAGCCTGGAGAACCTGGTACTGATTGGCCAGATAGAAGGAAAGAGAGACAGAGGAAGGCAGCGGATAACATATTTGCAGGGCCTGATCTGGTGGATGAAGGAACGGGTGATGTCAGAAGTAACACGAGCAAACATACTAAGAGCCACTAGGGATAGGTAGACGTGGAGAACCATGATCTCCTACGTCCTGAAGGGACAGGGCACATAGAAGAAGAAGAAGAAGAAGTAAGCAATATTTGTTTCAAATCAAATTGATTTAACTTCAAGTTTACTAAATTTTTGCAAATAATTTTTCAGAAATATATATCTTATTTTTTACAAGATTTTAAAATCCGAAAATTAGCATTTGGCTATAAATTTGCCAACATGGTTGGTTTTATCAGTGTTTGTTTGTTATACACCGTGAAGTATTTTGCTTACAATAAATATGAAATTTTAATTGTTTTAGCTTTCAATAAAAGCTAAAATAAAAAATTCAAAAAAGATTTTTCATTTTTTAAGCTACATTTTCTAACTTCGGTATACCGAATTAAAAGAGGTTCCTAGTGTAAATATTAAAGAAAACATTTAATGAAGAATAGTAAAAATGATTAGCGCTGGTATCAAAAATCCGAAAATAGTGGCCGTTATTTGATTTTTGACAAGACTTTCTGTATATTGGTATTGCATGGCGTCCGTCAAAATGTAACTGCTCTGCTTCCATGTAAAAGCAATGGTCAAAATAAATACTTCAGAAATGGATAAAAAACATCAAAGAAATCTTGAATGTAATTAACAACAATGGAGATATTTTTTTAATCGTTTCACCCCAGATTAGGCGGTACCGCCACTGGTGCGCAGGGGGGCTACATAAGAGTAAAAGATTAGATGGGAGGAAAGTAAAAAGAAAGACGAACCAGTTACAAGAGAAAGGAACAAGAGAAGGATGGGAATACAGGTGTGATGACAGTTGCGAAGGTAGAGAGAAAGAAAAAGATACACAGGGTAATGTAGAAAGAACTGGCGACAAATGGATAAGAGATGGGCATTGACATTGCATTTAAATTCCTGGAGGTTGTAGCCGTCAGGAAAGCAAAAATATGGACGGTAATTTCACAGGCGGAACTTGCGAGAAAAGAAGCTGATGGAGTGGAATTGTTGGCTGCATTTGGTTGATCTAATTATGAATGGGTGGGACCCAGTTGCCAGTGTGGTTGCACGAGTAAACTCCTGTGGCAGGGGCACCAGTGAATTATACCAGAAAACCCAAGTCTATCTATTTTAATAGCACTGCCTAAGAAGCCAGATGCAAAAAAATATGAACTCTATTAAAAGCAGCCTACTGAGCCAAATAAAAAAAAATCTTAAAATGCATAACTGAAATTTTTTTCTTTTTTGTTTAATCACTGCACCCCGAGCAACTCATTCCACTGCCACTATTGCGCAGGGAGCTACATGGGGGGGGGGGGAAAGTGATGAGAAAGGATGGTTAGATATAGGAAATGTCAGAAAGAGGGTGATAGACAGGTAAGGATACCGAGAATGAGGGTTGGGTAGATGGTGAGAGTGTTTGAAAGAATAGATGCAAGAGGTATCTATTGATCTTACATTTAAATTCCTGGAGATTGTAGCTGTCGGGGAAGCAGGCCTGTGGAAGGGAATTCCATAGGCGGGAAGCGCGAGAAAAGAAGTAAAGTAATTTGGGATAGCGAAAGATGCCTGCCAAAAGCTAACCAAAATATGAAAAAACAGAAAAAAATTGTTAAAAAGAAAGAAAGAAAAAAAAAGAAAAAAGAAAGAAAGAAAACATCGATCATTCACCTATATTATATCAGTCAGTTAATTGCTATTAGTAATACACGCTTGGGCGGTCATGTCTCTTTCGAGACATGACTCACTGGGGAGAAGATTTTCCTGCAGTAATTTGCCATTTTTTTCTGTGGTAGACTGGTTACCAACCAAGGCTACAGAACCCAATCTGTCCTTCTACTTAATCAATAACTGAAAAGAGAAGAGATAGATGGATACCTTTCTCAAGGCTATCTGCGTGTAAGTGAATGCAACTAATTCAACTTGAATTAGAACTCGGTTTTCCAATTTTTGGTTCCGAGCCGATATATAATATCAGTCCTCTTATATGACATTGAATTCTGAATAATGTCTCCATAGATAAAAAAAAGACTTCAAGCACCAGAAATAAGATTCTGCAGTAGGATACTGAGAAAATCACAGATCGAACAAGTGAACAACGCCAAAGTTTTAGGGAGAATCGAACAAAAATGAGACTTATAATTAACAAGAAGAGATAGTAGAAATGTGTAGGGTAAATCATGATGAAAGTATGCTTGAAAAATTAGACACTCACAAGATTAATTGAAGGCAAGAGGGTCTAACGAAAACAAGGCACAACCTACGTATTAATTAAATGGATGACAGGCTTAGGAGCGATAACGAAAAGATAAAATTTATCAAAAAGTAGAAAAGAGAAGAAATAGTGGGGAGCCACAATCACTAACGTTTTGAAGAGATAGGTACATTGAAAAGGTAATGGTTTTCTGAAAGGAAATTAATGAATTTCAAAAAGGCAATATTTTCATCTTTTATTATTATATAAATGAGTAAGTAAAAGGAGAACTGCACTAGGATATATGCAGAAGAAGAAAGATATTAGAATTTAGATATTGTGTAAGTGATACACGTGTGGTGTGTGTGTGTGTGTGTGAGAGAGAGAGAGAGAGAGAGAGAGAGGGAGCAAGAGACAAATAAACAGAGAGAGAGAGAGATGGAGAGAAGAAAAAGAGAGAAAGTTCAGAAAGTAAGGGAAAAAACATCGCACAGCTCAGTAATAAATTCTCGGCGGTGTTTTCAATGAAGCCTACTGAGCGGGAACAAGAAAACCCACAAGCTCTTGAATTCTCTGTTCTGAAAAATATAAAAATAAAAACAAATGGACAGATATGTAGTGTTTCCCTTTGTCCCTTTTCTTTCATGATCTCCTGTGAAAGTCAAAATCTCCAAGTCCTCTTTCCTCATTATAGATCCTACCTATTTCAGCTGTGTGTTTCTGATTCTGAGTATGTATCCTTTTTTCTTATTATCTTCATTAAAACTTCCTCCATTCTGCTATCCTCCATACATGTTACCCTAAACAAGCTTCCGTGGAACCTGATCTCTTTGGTGTCAAGTTTCCTTCTCATCTATGAGAAGATTGTCCAGTATTTACGGTAAGAGAAGAAGACTGATATGATGTGGAGTATAATGGTCACATTCAAACCATACAACGGTGGCAAAATATGTAGACTATATCAGAAAGAAAAGTTAGCAATTATTTTATTCCCAAACAAAACTTACTAAATGAAAGAACAGAAATTATGACCAAGTGTAACCATACCATACTTTTCTCTAATTTGGTAGACTATACCAGGAAAAATACTAGCTATTATGTTACTCCCAAACAAAAATGAATTACTTAATGAAAGAACAGAAATTATAACCAAGTTTATCCAGACCAACAAATAACTATTAGGATCATACAGTTATGGATGAAAACGTTCAAACATCTCCTAATTTGAAAATTGTGCGTTCATTAAAAAATTATTTGTTACGGGAAGAATTCTTTAAAAAAAACGGTCAATCAGTTATTGTAAATCGCTTGAGAGCTCATGAAGGGAGACACCATGGTTGCCTAATAACTCGTTAAAAAATGAAAAAATTTTCAAAAGTTCTACAAGGAAATTGTGTTGAACACTTTTAATACAACCGTGTAATAGACTTATTCAATTATGACCAAAAAGTAAATAATTAAATTATATATATATATATATATATATATATATATTTCATGTTTGCTCTTTAAGAGTGCTTTATTATTTTTGTTTTTGCAATAATTATGCCGTCGAAGTGAAGGATATATATATATATATATATATATATATATATATATATATATTTATAAATTCAAATTAAATTTAAATTAAATTTAAATTCATTTTTAAATTCAAAACTTTTTATTAATATTCTTTCCTATATATATTTATATATATATATATATATATAATCACTATTAATAATAAAGACCGTTGTGTATCTATTTGTACATATATATATATATATATATATATGTGTGTGTGTGTGTGTGTGTGTGTGTGTGTGTGTATGTGTATGTGTGTGTGTGTACAAATAAATACACAACGGTCTTTATTATAATAGAGACTATATATATATATATATATATATATATATATATATATATATAATCCCTATTAATAATAAAGACTGTTGTGTATCTATTTGTATATATATATATATACATATATATGTGTGTGTGTCTGTGTGTGTGTGTACATATAACTACACAACGCTCTTTATTATAATATATATATATATATATATATATATATATATATATATATATAATCCCTATTAATAATAAAGACCGTTGTGTATCTATTTATATATATATATATATATATATGTACACACACACACACACACACACACATATATATATATATGTGTGTGTGTGTGTGTGTGTGTACAAATAAATACACAACGGTCTTTATCATAATAGCGACTATATATATATATATATATATATATATATATATATATATTCTTCACGACTCGACGCCAAAGAGACTAATGAACAAGTCTACATAGCTTTTGATATAATAAAACTACATACAACAAGTTTTATATAAAAATTTTGATTCCATTTGAAGAAATGCAATTAAACTCAAATTAATTAATGCATCGGAAATCGTTGCGGTGTTAACTGAAATAAGTAAACAGCCCGTATTATTCCATGCTAATAATGTAAATCAATTTAAAACTGAGGTTCAATATTTCTTTAACATACTTGAGAAGATAAACAAATAAAATAGTAAACATATACTTGTTATAAAAATATAAATTTCACTTTGAATTAAATTATTTACTTGCAGTTAAAAAGCAATGTCGATATATTAAAATCAATCAATTTTTTTTCTGAAAGCAAATTTTGACATTAAATTCAGTAAAACTATTCATAATTTATAAATGTGTCCTTATTATTTTAAGCAATAGTTTTATTTTGCATAGAAACCAAAATACAAAACATCGGTTTCCCTTTTTAATTTTAATAAACCGGGTTTAAATTTCATGGATGATTTTTTGACTTTACACCGTTATGTAACCCGTGTCTTATTTATATTAGAAGCTTTTAAGAAATATGAGTTACAAAAAATATTAACTTTAAATTTTAAAATAAAATATAAACTGACAGCCTAATTTAATTTATTATTATTTTCGGTAAATGTTCCTTTTAAGTCCCTTCGCTTTTTCCCGCTTCAAATTTATCCAAAATAGCATTATCTCTGTATATGCTGAACTCAAATCAACAATTAGTCATTGAAGATACTTACCTTTTTTTATCTAAATGTCCATAAAAAGACGAACTATATCTTAAAATTTTCTCTCCCGTAACTCTCACGAAGTCATGTAATTAACTGCAGAATGACGTTCTACATAGGCAGAAATTTTGTTTTGAATTTTGGTCGATTTTCTTCCTTTACTGAAACTTCCGGCGATGTTCTTCCGCTAATGAAAGTAATAAGCGTAGAAATGCAATAGCTCATTGCTTTCATTCCCGGAAGTACATTGCCGGAAGTATCAGTAAATGAAGAAAAATCGACAAACATTTGTGCACATATGCAGTACGTCATTCTTCAGTTAATTACATGACTTCGTGAGAGTTACGGGAGAGAAAAAGTGCAAAATATAGTTCGTTTTTTTATGGACATTTAGATAAAAAAAAAAGGTAAGTTTCTTCAATAACTAATTGTTGATTTGAGTTCAGCATATACATTTGCACAGGAGATAATGCTATTTTGGATAAATTTGAAGGGGAAAAGCGAAGGGACTTAAAACGAACATTTACCTTATTTTCTAGAGTAATATTTTCTTCAAATATGTCTGGAGTAAAGTCTGAAGAAAAATGCAATATTAAATTGTCTGAAGAAAATCGCAATAGGTGAGATATTTTCTCAAATTATGGAAAATCATTTGCTAATGGTTTTCTCTTAGATTTACAAGTGTAATATAACAATCTAGGCCCACCCGAGGAAGTGAGGAAGCGGGGGCGTTTTCCGGCCGGTGAAAGGAACGGATGGTTGTTTGACCTTATTTCCGGCAGTAGCGGAAATGGCTACAAGAGGCAAACAGAATAGGCGTCGCGTGGGCGTCGCGTGATCAAGGCAAAGCCGGAAGAAACAAGTCCCGGTTTTGGAAGATATATAAAGACCGCAAAAACACGGATTCGGCCAGTCAGAGGGAGAGAGGCAGAGAGACAGAGACAGTCCGGACAGACAGACGAGTCGGGCAGTCAGAAGAGGAGAGAGCGAGAGACACAACAGATACGACTACCCCCCCCGTCAACCCTTGGAAGCGCGCTCTCACTCTCTGTTCACTAGGCTACACGGTCGATCGTTCATTAATAAAAATATCACTTGATATATTTTTATATATATATGCGTGTTTGTTGTTTGTCGCTATATAACACAAGCTGTGGGCCTTTTTAACCAAGGATTTAATTTTAAAAATATTATAATTGATAAGTTAGAATAGATAAAAGATTAAAGGTAATAAGACTTGAAAGACAAACTGAAAATATTAAATAGCTTTACAGTTTAGGAGTTGATGACAAGATTAATAAATAAACTTTATTATATATATCTAGATCTTTTTTTTTTAATCGTATCTCACCCCGAGCAAGGCGGTAATGCCACTGATGTGCAGGGGGCTACATAAGAGTAAAAAGATTAAGTAGAAGAGAGTGAAGAGGAAGACGAACCAGTTAGAAAGGGGCAAGAGAAGGATGAGAATACAGGTGTGATGACAGTTGCAAATGTGGAGAGAAAGGAAAGGATATACGGGGTGGTGAAAAACTAGAGTCAAGTGGTTAATAGACGAGTATTGACATTGCATTTAAATTCCTGAAGGTTGTAGACGTCTGGAAAGCAAGAATATTGAAGCGAGTTCCACAGGCAGGAAGTGCGAGAGAAGAAGCTGAAGGAGTAGAATAGTCGTCTGCATTTGGTTAATCTAACTGTGAATGGGTGGGACCCAGTTGCCTATCTGGTTGCACGAGTAAACACCTGTTGCATAGGCACCAGTGACTTAAGTTGGTTGGAGCAGAAGCCATGAAAATATTCATAGAACAGAATGGCTTTCTCTTGGATTTACAAGCTGTGGGACTTTTTAACCAAGGATTTAATTTTAAAAATATTATCTAAACTTATTTATAAATGGAACTTTGTCTCTGTGTGTGTGTGTATCCGTTACTTATAGACTCCGAAACGGCTGAACCGATTTTCTTGAAAATTTACACAGTTGTACTATGAGCATCTGCAAGTGTTCTTAGCTAGGTTTTGTGTCGAGGTACCCCCGAAAAATATCGAAAATCGAAAAATCGGGTAATAGAAGGAGTGGTCCGATTTTAATCAAAGTAGATACACTCATAGACAAAGACATAAGAAACGATATTCAGAAGTTTCAAGGTTTCAGGTCTTACAATAGTGCAGAAAATCGATAATATATATATATATATAAAACAAGTGTGTGTGTATGTTTATCTGCCTGTATGTCTGTATTATTTTCAGCTCTTTTATTTTAGTTTTTGTTTCGGGTGTGGCTCTAAGTAGGTATAATTGTAGTTCTTAGTCTCAGCCATGATACCATTTACTCAGAGGACTTATTTAGCCTTCAAACTTCAGTTTACGACGAAAAAAACTTATTTGATATCGATACTAGGAAATCTAAATTTGACTTACAACCATTCAGTTTTCTTTCTGTCTACGGTTTCACTTTAACTGGAAACAATTATTGTTTTTTAGTCTTTCGTGCCAACGTCCACAGAGTCTGAGCTCCAGGTCTATGGATTAGTTTTAAAGCTTTCATTACACCCGAGCAACGCCTGGCTATACTGCTAGTAATTGATAAGTTAGAATAGATAAAAGATTAAATGTAATAAGACTTGAAAGACAAATTGACGATATTAATTAGCTTTACAGTTTAGAAGTTGATGACAAGATTTATAAATAAACCTTGTTGTATATAGAATTTATGAGGGAAAATGGTGTCATGAAACTAAAAGAAGAAAGCTGCCCAGAATACCATTTAACATTTATTCAAGCAAGACAGAATTTAACATTTATTTATGTAAAAGCTAGTAGTATAGCATAGCCCGGCATTGCTCGGGTGTAATGAAAGCTTTAAAACTAATCCATAGTCCTGGATCTCAGACTCTTTGGACGTTGGCACGAAAGACTAAAAAGCAATAGTTGTTTCCAGTTAAAGCGAAACCGTAGACTGAAAGAAAAATGAATGGATGTAAGTCAAATTTTGATTTCCTGGTATCGATTTATATATGTATATATATTATCGATCTTCTGCACTATTGTAAGAACTGCAACCTTGAAACCTCTGAATATCGTTTCTTATGTTTTTGTCTATGAGTGTATCAAATTTGATTTAAAATCGGACCACTCCTTCTATAACCCGATTGTTTCGATTATCGATTTTCGATATTTATCAAGGGCACCTCGACATAAAACCCACCTAAGAACACTCGCAGACTTTTATAGTACAACTGTGTAAATTTTCAAGAAAATCGGTTCCACCGTTTCGGAGTCTATAGGTAACGGATACACACACACACACACGCACACACACACACACACACACACACACACACACACACACACACACAGACAAAGTTCCATTTATAAATAAGTTTAGATTTACTTAAACAAGACAGAAACTGATATTGGAAAATACTTTATTTATGGTTCCAACTAATGGTGTCACAGGTATTGTTCTAACATAAGAAGCTTTTAGTGTTTTGGAAGAATTTGATAGTATATACAGCCTTAAGGATGTTTTTCTAGACAACTCAAATAGAAATACTGAATGTAAGGCAGGTTTTGTAACTAACTAGAGAAGAAGTTCCATTGAAAATTACATTACATTGCGACCATTCAGAGTTGTTTTTAAATATGTCGATGGTACAACAAGCCTCACTGATTTTACAGGCTTACTAGGTGAATTGTGTGAACGAGTCTATCATGATTTGCCAAAAGTAGAGTTTGAGTTTGAGTTTTGTTTAACGGCATATCAACCTCTGTGGGTTATTTAATACCAAAAAGGTGGTGTTTTAAGGTCATTTTGGTGGTCCTGAAGAAGACTATCAAGTTTGTTGTTTTTAATTTTTTTTTTCTTTTTTCAGCACAGTCGTATAGATTATTACATAAAGTTTCCGATTATCAAAACACTTTTTTTTTAATCATATCACCCCGGGTAAGGCGGTAAGGCCACTGGTGTGCAGGGGGCTACGTAAGAGTGCAAAGATTGGAGAAGAGAAAGCCGGAAACCACATCCTAAACAGGGAACAAGGGATGAGCTTCTACACCTGTTCAATAGACGTGAGTGGAGTGTGAACCGGGCGATAGTTCAGTCTATCTACTCCAATTGAAAAAAAAATAAGGAAAGTGAAAAGATTGGAAAAGAGAAAACCGGAAACCACGTCCTAAACAGGGAACAAGGGATAAGCCTCTTCACCTGCTCAATAGACGTGGGTGGAGTGTGAACCGGGCGATAGTTTAGTCTATCTACTCCAATTAAAAAAAATAAACAAAGTGAGAAGATTATAAAAGAGAAAACCGGAAACAACATCCTAAACAAGTAACAAGGGATGAGCCTCTACACCTGTTCAATAGACGTGGGTGGAGTGTGAACCGGGCGATAGTTCAGTCTATCTACTCCAATTGAAAAAAAAATAAGGAAAAGTGAAAAGATTGGAAAAAAGAAAGCCGGAAACCACCTTGGAAAAATTTTAATTTTTAAACAATTTTAGGGGTGGGGGGGACTCGGTTTCTCATACAACGTTATAGCAAATCGATCCTCCATTTTGGAACCACTCGCGTTGGGGTCGCTTTGTGTTGGTGTTTTTGGGACAAGTTGTTGCTCTTGTCTTTATCGTTTTCAACTTTTCTTCAGTTCTTACGATGGTATCTTCCTCGGAAACTCCAATAATAGCTTTATTCAAAAATTTTGCAACGGATTCAGTTGTTGAATATGCGCAAGCAAAAAAAAAATTAATTGCACAGGATCGATTTACTATAAGGATGTATGAAAAACTGACCCCCCTAAAATTGTTTAAATATTGAAATTTTTACAAATCTTTTTTGACAATCGGAAAGTTTACGATTTAATCGATAAGTTTGCACTGCAAAAAGTAAAAAAAATTGATAATCATCAAATTTACAGGTTGTGGTATTGTCGTATCGGCGAGTGGGGTCCAAAATAGAGGATCGATTTTTTATAACGTTGTATGAAAAACTGAGCCCCCACTAAAATTGTTTAGATATTGAAATTTTTCCAATTTTTTTTTCTCTATCGGAATGTTTAGGTAGTAATCGAAAAGATTCCAGTGAAAAAAGTTTTTTAAAAAATGAAAAAAAAGCAAATTTAAATGTGGTTGCAATCTCCTTTAGGTCCGCCGTCATTTTTTAATGTTTGTTTATAGTAAGAATGTTGATTTAGTTTGGTTATAGTAAGAAGGTTGATTTAATTTGGTTCTAGTAAGAAGGTTGATTTAGTTTGGTTCTAGTAAGAAGGTTGATTTAGTTTGGTTCAAGTAAGAAGGTTGATTTCGTTTGGTTATAGTAAGAAGGTTGATTTAGTTTGGTTCTAGTAAGAAGGTTGATTTAGTTTGGTTCTAGTAAGAAGGTTGATTTAGTTTGGTTAGAGTAAGAAGGTTGATTTAGTTTGGTTCAAGTAAGAAGGTTGATTTAGTTTGGTTCAAGTAAGAAGGTTGATTTAGTTTGGTTCTAGTAAGAAGGTTGATTTAGTTTGGTTCTAGTAAGAAGGTTGATTTAGTTTGGTTCTAGTAAGAAGGTTGATTTACTTTGGTTCGAGTAAGAAGGTTGATTTAGTTTGGTTCTAGTAAGAAGGTTGAATTACTTTGGTTATAGTAAGAAGGTTCATTTAGTTTGGTTCTAGTAAGAAGGTTGATTTAGTTTGGTTCTAGTAAGAAGGTTGAATTACTTTGGTTATAGTAAGAAGGTTGATTTACTTTGGTTCTAGTAAGAAGGTTGATTTAGTTAGCTTTTAATGAAAATGTTTTGTTTTTATTCTTTTTTTTTTTAGAAAACTTAAACTGTCTTCTAGTTTTGTATTAAAAAATGTTTTACTGAGAATATTTTTTCAAACATGTGTTATGATAATAATTTTTTCTTCAAAAATGTATATTTTTCTATAAGTGTCTATTTTATGTATATATTTTATAAAAGTGTATTTTTATACTTTCATAGTGTTTGGGGTTTAAGTACTTGCCCATAGCTGGGACCCTAACAGGTGCTACCACTCCGGGTCAGGGTAAACCTGGAAACAACAGGAATTAAAAGGTGATTTTATTCTCCTCACAACATCTCAATCAGAGGCCTTGCTGCGGATGCAGTTTATCATCATGCCCAGGACCGGCCACAGGTAGAATTTATAAAAATTAGTTTCTGTATTGATAATATTAGTCAGAACAAATCAATCCAGCCCCAAATGTAATTTGTTAACCTGCAAACACTGAAAAATTTAGGGAATATTAAATTCAGGCATTTATTTTAAGTAACACAAAATTAGAGTTGCCTGATATTTCTTTGCATTCTTAGAGTGTTGAAAATGAAGTGAAATTAACACCTGAAGCTTCTCATGTTGTTAATATATTTGAAGCAAGACATACATATTCTTGCAAAAGCCTTATGTTATCAAGTAAGATCTTCTTTTGATTTTAAAATCTCTAACACTGAAAATTGTGATAGGGCTGAACCGATTTTCTTGCAAATTTACACAGTTGTTATATAAGCGTCTGCGAGTGTTCATAGCTAGGTTTTGTGTCGAGGTACCCTCGATAAATATCGAAAATCGAAAAATCGGGTTATAGCAGGAATGGTCCGATTTTAATCAAATTTGATACATTCATAGACAAAGACAAAAGAAACGATATTCAGAAATTTCAAGGTTGCAGTTCTTACAATAGTGCAGAAAATCGATAATATATATATATATAAAAGGCAAGATGTTTGTATGTGTGTCTCTTTATCTACCTGTATGTCTGTATTTTTTCAGCCCTTTTATTTAAGTTTTTGCTTCGGGTTTGACTCTAAGTGGGTATAATTGTAGTTCTTAGTCTCAGCCATGATACCATTTACTTACGACGAAAAAACTTATTTGATATTGATACCAGGACATCAAAATGTGATTTGCATCCATTCATTTTTCTTTCAATCTACGGTTTCGCTGTAACTGGAAACAACTATAGCTTTTAGTCTTTCGTGCCAACGTCCAAAGAATCTGAGCTCCAGGACCATGGATTAGTTTTAAAGCTTTCATTACACCCGAGCAATGCCGGACTATACTGCTAGTGGTGATATAAATATTTGGATTGAATTCGTTTTCATGTAATATAAAATTTATTTATTATAGTAGCAAACGTTTTTTATTTACTTTTAAAATAACATTTTTTAAATCAAATATTGCAAAAAGGAATGGCTTTTTTAAAAATTGACATTTTTAATGTCAATTTTTGATTTTGATTGTATTTTCTCTAAAGCTAGAAATCTAAACTTTGGTATAAGTTTTCTCTCATTAAGGTCCAACTATCTAAATTTTTTACTGGTAAAAAAGGAAAGGGTAAACTTGGCCTACGTTAATGTTCATCAATACAATAATATTGGTGATTGTGTTGATAATAAATAAAAAAGAAATTGAAAATGTAAATACATTTTATCAAAGACAGAAATTAATGTGAAGTATAATACATAATAAATATAATAATAATAATAATATAATTATATATAGTAATTATATGCTATATAACTTGCAGAAACAGTTTGTTTGTTTCCATAACGGGACAACATAAAGTCTGATAATTTGCGACAAGATTACAAAAAAAATTATATAGCCAAAAGGCTGGATGACGTGGGGAATATCTCTTTTCATGTTAATACGGGTTTATTCGAAGTGATCTTATTATTATTTTTCTTTTTTTTTTTTAATGCTTT
The DNA here is from genome assembly GCA_037127315.1 of Ascarosepion bandense. Lineage (NCBI taxonomy): Eukaryota > Metazoa > Mollusca > Cephalopoda > Sepiida > Sepiidae > Ascarosepion > Ascarosepion bandense. The sequence goes on along the minus strand of JBBBDQ010029702.1, from coordinate 79,755 downwards.
ATCGTCAGTCAGTCATTTAAGTGGCATACATGATACACGCTTGGGCGATCATGTCTCGAAAGAGACTTGACTGACTGAGCAGAAAATAACCCCGCAGTAGGTTGCCCATGCTTTCTAGACTGACTGCCAGCTTAGGCTATAAAACCCAATCCGTCCTGTTATTTAACCCATAACTGGAGAGAAGAGACGGATTAATACTTTTCCTAAGGGTATTTGTGCGTAAGTGAATACAAGGAATTCAACCGGCATTTGAACTTTATAGCAAGTTTTGTTAAAAAAACATTACTAATTTCGATCTTTTTAAAATTAACTTTTAATAATAATAATTTTTTTGTTTTGTTTTGTTTTTTTTACTACTTATCAATCTTTTTCAGATTATTTAATTTGAATATTACATCCTGGAGATAGTCTAATGCGTCCCTGGTCATGCCGAAACGCCTTCGGATCACGTCCCTGGGAATTAAATTTCTTCACCTGCTTTTATTTACGTATCCCTAACTTGTAGTTGCTATTTTGGAGTCTTCTTTTTTACTGATGACCATACATTAAATTTCTTGTAGTATATGTTTCATCATCATCATCATCATTTATCCATCACACCCAGGTGGTGCATAGGGCAGCAACTTTTTATTGCTGTTTCTGTAACAAACTGTTTTTTACGGGGCAGGGTTGTTAACCCTTCACCCAACACCCAACCACCAAACCACCAAACCTGGAGGACCGGTGGACAATTCTTGGTCCTTAGGTTTAAAGCACCTGGTATTCCCATATGGTCGCCCATTTAAGTACTGACCAGGCTCGATGTTGCTTAACTTCGGTGATCGGTGTATTCATCACGATATAGCCGTAGGCATAGTACATGTTTAGGTCTTGTTAATTATGTGTCCCATTATTTGAGTAAACTCTGCATTTTTCAGTTCCTTGACCTCACAAATAATGGTAACTCCTCACCCCCAAAATTCACACAGAATTTAAAGATTATGCTGATAATAAATAAATAAAAAACTGAATAAATGGAAAAATAGTAGAAATTTTAACAAAGACACAAATTAACGTGAAGAATCCACGGTCAAATATGCTGATTGTTTCCATAACAAGACAAATAAAGGCAAAGAATTTCCAACAATAAATCCCATGACAATGAAAAAAGATCGAATTAATTGTGGAATGCCACTGTCCACATACGATGAGATTATTCTGAATAATTTTATATTATTTAATCCCTTAAAACAATAATAATATGATAATTTTAATGTTTTCATGAAAAAATAAAAGTTAGAGTCGTTTAAAATGAAAACCTAGAATATAACGTAGATTAAAACAAAAGTTCATGATATAAACAGTTAGGAAGTGTCATGGGTCATAAATAATGTATTTGCGTTAGAAAAATCAATAAATATTTTAGCGATTTTTGAGTAAAATTTATTAATAATAATAAAATTTGTTAATATGTGCATTTTTCTTTCTTTCATGTAAAATTACCAAAGAAAAACGCTTCATTTCCTCCTAAACGAAGGAAAATTTATTTTATTCAAGTGACAGATATTCTGGATGCAAATGAATGCAACAAACCTGGATGAGGTTATGGATCTCCACATTATTGTAGCCATATTCAAATGAAGCAATGTGTTATTTTTAATAATATTTTTCGTTGAAAGACAACAACAAAATGGACGCTTTTTAAAAGAAAAAATATAGGTAGATGATACAGCAAAAACGAAATGATAAAAAAAGCAAACTAGCAGTCACGTGATTCTCAACAATGTCCGCCAGATGTTAAAATTGTGAAACTAATAATAAATTTAGAGAAAATAGCACTTGTGTTGTTCGGAATTGATACGAATAAAATGAAGTAGAAAGAACGAAGGAAGAAAGCAAGAATAATAATTTGTTTTAATGTGGTGCCAGGAAGGAGAAGATGAGTATAAAAAGAAAGACACATGAATGAACAAAGAAGAAATAGTGACTTTGTGGCTTTGAATGAAAGGAAGGCCAATGAAAAACTAAGGGAGTAAATAATGGTTTTAACTGGGAGAATGAAAGAAATGAAAAGGAAGATTGTAACACTGAAAGAAGAAAAGAATAAAGTGACAGAGATTGAATGACGATCTTGATGATAAGGTTAAAGAAGTAGATTTATTTTTATTTTGATGAATGAAAATGTATAGATAATGATGGTGATGAATGAAATAAGTAGAATGAGAATGAAGAATGATAACAAGGGAAAAAATAATGGATCAAAAAATAAATACACAAAAAAAAGGATTTAGAATATTGCTGATGTTTGTTAAAGTAGAAACAAGGAAGAAGAATAATAAGAACCAGAAAAGAAGAAGAAGAATACGAATCATAATAAGAAAGAAATCAGAAGAAGTACATTCAGAATAAGCAGAACAAGAAGAAGAATACGAATCAGATTAAGAAGAATCAGAACAAGTAGATTCAGAATAACCAGAAGAATAAAAATCAAAAGAAGAAAAATCAGATTAATAATAATAATAATAATAATAATAAAAAGAAGAAGAAGAAGATGAAGAAGAAGAAGAATCGGAAGAAGATGAAGAAGAAGAAGAATCGGAAGAAGAAGAAGAAGAAGAATCGGAAGAAGAAGAAGAAGAAGAAGAGGAAGAATCGGAATAAGAAGAAGAATCGGAAGAAGAAGAAGAAGAAGAAGAAGAAGAATCGGAATAATAAGAAGAAGAATCGGAAGAAGAAGAAGAATCGGAATAAGAAGAAGAAGAAGAAGAAGAATCGGAATAAGAAGAAGAAGAAGAAGAAGAAGAAGAAGAAGAAGAAGAAGAAGAAGAAGAAGAATCGGAAGAATCGGAAGAAGAAGAAGAAGAAGAATAAGAAGAATCGGAATAAAAATAAGAACCAGAAGTAGAATCGGAATAAGAAGAAGAATCATAAAAAGTAGAATCAGAATAAGAATAAGAATCAGAAGTAGATTCAGAATAGGAAGAAGAAGAAGAAGAAGAAGAAGAAGAAGAAGAAGAATCATAAGAAGAAGAATCAGAAGAAGAATCAGAAGAAATAGAATGAAAATAATAATAGTAATAATAATAATAAGAAGAAGAAGAAGAAGAAGAAGAAGAAGAAGAAGAAAGTGAAAAAGAAGAAGTAGAATCAGAATCAGTATAAGAATAAGAATCAGGAAAATCAGAAGAAGTAGATTCAGAATAACTAGAAGAACAAGAAGAATTAGAAGAAGAAGAAAAAAAAGAAGAATCAAAAGAAGAAGAATCAGAAGAAGTAGTATCAGAATAAAAAGAAGAATCAGAAGAAGAAGAAGAAAAAGAAGAAAGAGGAGGAGGAGAAGAAGAAGTAGAAATATTTTATTAAGAAGAGTTGAAAATAGAAAACAGTATTAAATTCCAGTCTGCGCTCGTATCAAATATGAAAATATTATAAAGTGCAATCTCTCCATCACGATTTATGCTTCCCTGATAGCTACAATCTCCAAGAGTTTAAATGTAAAGTCAACTGATATTTCTGATCTCCTTCACTCATACCCTTTCCCAAACACCTCCTGTATATTGTTCTCCCTTTCAGCTCTACTCTCACGCATCTCTCTTCGCACCAGTGTATCCATCATTCTTTTACCCATTCTCCGACACCCCTTGTGACCTGTTCCTATTTCTCTTCTTTCTACTCTTATATAACCCTCTGTGCACCAGTAGCAGTACTACCTTGCTTGGGGTGAAAAGATTATTAATAATGATAATGATGATGAGGAGGAGGAGGATTTGTAAAAAAAATAGAAGAAACAATTATTATACGGCGAACAAAATATATCAATGATGATGATGCCATTAAATTTTAATTTCTTTAAATAATCGACTTTCATTTTACTTAATGCAAATATCTGCATATATAAAATGAATAATGAAAGACACATTTTGATTGAATTTTTTTTTAATGAGTTAATCCTTCGTTTTTCCCTGTTTGTCTCTCCTCAGTGTCCCTACACTTCCAAGAAATACAAACAAAACAACCTTCTAAAATACTAGAGCCACTTCTGAATGCACTCAAATCTAAAATCTAATTTGATTTCGAAAAATCATAATAATTTATCTTATTTTGAGTTTTGTTTAATGGCATATCAACCTCTTCGGTTATTTAATTCCAGAACGATAGGATTTTAAGGTATGTTTTTAATGTTCAGTTATAAGTTGATTTAGTCAGATTTTGACAAAACAATTTTTTTTTAGAAAACTGAAGATGCCTTCTAGTTTTATATTAAAAAATGTATCATATGTATATTTCTCTCTAAAAGTCTACTTTTATAATTTCATAGAGTTTTGAACCCAGTTTGGGGATTAACTATTTGCCCATAGCTGTGACAATAACAGGTACTACCACTCTGGGTCAGGGTAGATCAGAAAACAACAGCAATTAAGAGGTGGTTCTATGCTCCTCACAATCTCTCAGTCAGAGGTTTGTTGCCGGATGCAGTTTACTGTCACACCCAGGACCGAAAACAATAATAAATAAAAAATAAACGTAACCAAAAAGTCTAGAGAAATAAGTAATACAAAGAATAAAGAAATGCTCCGGTGATTAAATTAGTAGATTAAAAGCAGTCTGAAGCAATAATAAATGCATATAGACTGGGAAATCCAGTGTAGTTTCATAGGAGATCTAGTAATCAGGCAGGTAGAAATAAATATATAAATACACTTGGGAAAGTTATTAATCCGTTTCTTTTCATTTAGATATGGGTAAAATAGCAGGACAGATTAGATTCTAGCCTTGGTTTGATACCAGTCTACTGGAAACTACCATTGGAAAATCTTCTGCCCAGACATTTATGGATATATAAATATACTGTTTGATTGAAAAAAGAATATCTACTCAAATACGAGTATCGATTAAAGATAATGTTCAAACAAATAAAATAAAATGAAATATGTTCGTTGTTAAAAACCATTTCTTTAATCTTCGTGAATTTCCGTAACACACGCACGCACGCACACACACACACACACACACACACACACACACACACAAATATATCACGCGGTGTGACGACATAGAACCGCATTGCAAATTTGTGAACTGCGTTTGTTACTTTTGGTAACTATTGCCGTTGCCCAGCGGAGTTTTATATCAACACAAAATAAAATCGTCGGTGATGATGGATGTTATTGTGTTAACATCTTAATAATCTCTCTGAAGATGGCTCATGTGAGCCGAAAGCTTAGAACAAACTTAATAAAAAATTATCCAAATGTTGGAGAATTTTTGTCTTTGTTTTCCACTGAAGTTAAAGCAAAAATACGACGTTTAGAACGGCTCATGATCAAACATAATAGACATTCATTGTCTCTTATATTTAACAGTATATGTTTAGAAAATTATTTGCTGCCTCGATACCCTATATATATATATATATATATATATATATATATATATATCTTTAGTGTATCGAGGCAGCAAATATATTATGCTCTCATTACGATTGAACTCCCTGAAGAAGAAAATTTTAAAAACAGTTTCCACTTCGGCTATAATGCTTGACTCTTCAGAAATGAATTGAATTCTTTCAGTGACTGGCGTCTGTATACACTGCTTATATACAAGACGTTAAAATTTCCCTTCTCCGATGCAAATCGGTCGAGTTTCGATCCCGGCCAGAAGCAAGTGGATATGTCTAGCCACACTGATGAGCTGCGATACAGCGAAACGGGCTTGTATGTAGATGACTATATATATATATATATACATATATATATATATATATCACAAAAAAGTGAAAAGACACGTAGATTAAAAACCCACTATTCAAGCAAGCATTTACCTTTATAAAACCTGCTCGATACAGTAGCTTAATATGGCAATTGTGTTGTTACAATTATAAAAGCATAATATCACTAGACTAAAATATTCATGTTTCAGAACAAAACTGTTCCTCTTCAGGTAATATTTATTTTAATATATATTGTGAAAGATAAGGAAAGAACACGTAGATTAAAACCCACCGTTCAAGCATTTACTTTTATAAAGAGTGCTCGATACAGATTAGAGCTTAATATTGTAATAGTTGTTAGAATAGCTTATAAAAAGCATGGTATTACGTGATACCATGCATATATAAACCACTGTAACAACTATTACAATACATATATATATATATATATATATATATATATATATATATATATATAGCAAGATTTGACGTTTTATACACTAAATCCCAAGTGAACAGGGAACGAACGAAAAATATTTTTCTTTTAATTTTAAATTAAGTTTAAATATAAAAAGAATCCCTTTTATAACTTCTACGCCTATGTATAGGATTTTACCATCCTTTCAAAAAACGCCAAAAAATCTCAAGCCTTATACAGATACGTTTATCCTCTGACAATTACTCCCTCTCCTTACCCATCTTCTTATACTTCCACCTACCCGATATACCTTTTCTTACTTTTTCCTCTTTGTTAAACCCAAAATCCCAGTCATAAATGGCTGTAAATGACCATATTTTATTTTCTACTGTTAAACCTGGCGCCTGTATCTAAACTTGTTCACCATTTCCCTTAACCACCGCACTCCTTCTCCCCCATGTTTCTCTTTTAGTTCAATATGTATTTACAATCCACAATTCTGATTTCTTTTTCTCTACCCATTTACATCTCACATCAAATTTACCAATATAAGTTAACGAATTTTTTATCTCCCTTTCAAAAATATCGTTTACTACCTGATGAGACATTGTCTTTTCAATGTCGAAACAAAACGTGCACTTTGTAGTAGATTGTAATTTGTACATGTTCTAAACTATTATATATATCTATCTATCTATATATATATATATATATATATAATTTCCGGTAAACTGTGAACGGCCAGAACTAAAAGTTTCACGTTTTTTCACGCTATCAATCATCTGGTATGCGACAGTTATTTGTAAATTTGGACATTTTATACTCCTTTGGCAAGTTCATGTTTTTGCCACAATGGTAATTGTTGTAATATCTTGAACCTGCAGACTATTTGATGATCGTGTGAAAACGCATGAATGATTTACTTGTGCTCGGCCACTGTTCACAGTAAATTTATTAGGAAAAAAATTATCTTTCAATATGACAACGATTCAAAACAACATAAACAATGACAAAATTGCCTCGATTAAAAAAAAAAGAAACAATATTTTTGAAATTATCACTTGGTTGTCTCCATCTTCAAACCTCTCTATCATTGGGTTAGCATGGAATTAATTAGATAGAAGAGTTCGAAGAGAATTGTCAAAGATTGAATATTCAAATTTTCAATACTTGTGGAATGCCTTAAAACGTCTGCCATCTACTCTTTTTGAATTTGTAAAGCAGCAATTAAGATGTCACGTTGTTTAAAATTACTTGTGAAAATACAAGCAAATACACTTTTGTTACTAAATGTGTCTCTTTAATTTTAGAAAAATTCCAAAAATAACCAATTTAAAGTGCTTTTAAAGAAATGCCTTCTGGCCCTAAACTTTTGCTTGTAATGCAATATATATATATATATGTCATACGTGATATACGCGAAGGCGATCATGTCTCCAAAGAGACATAACTGTCTAGGCAGAAGATTTTCCAGCAGTAGTTTGTTATTACTTTCTGCGATAGTCTGGTTGCCAAACCAAGGCTACAGAACCCAATCAGTACTGCTATTTAACCCATAGCAGAAGGGAGAAGAAACGGATTAATGACTAGGTCATGAATGGAAGAACAGAAATTATAACTAAATTTAACCATACCATAAAATACCTATTAGGATCATACAACCATGGATGAAAATGTTACAACTTTTTCTAATTTTGAAAATTACGCATTCAATCCCTGTTACTTGAGCGTTCTTAAAAAAAAGGTAAAAATCAGTTATTGCAAATCTCTTGAAGACACCTCATGGTATTAAACTCGGTCGCGTAATAACTCGTTCACAAATGAATATATATATTTTTTTCTAAACATATGCTGTTAAATATAAGATACAATGAATGTCTATTATGTTTAATCATGAGCCGTTCTATACGTCGTATTTTTGCTTTAATTTGAGTTGAAAATAAAGACAAAAATTCTCCAAAATTTGGATAATTATTTATTGGTTTATATATATATATATATATATATATTGTGGGGAGAGAGAGAGAGAGAGAGAATGTGTTTGTGTGTGTGCGTGTGTGTGTGTGTGTGTGCGTGTGTGTGTATGTGTGATGTTATAGTTATAAAATATGTTACATTTACGGGTTAAAGTAGCACAATATCAGGAACACAGTGTATGTAAATGAAAAAGTGTACATTCAAATGAACATTGACAACTTGTTTCATGCTAAGCGCAATGCATTGCCTGACAACTGTGATCATCGTGAAACAGACAGTTGCGTCAGGGTGCTAACTCCAATATCACCGCCTGATGAGGTGCTAATAAGGTAGTCCCGAAACACAACGGCCCTTGCGTTGCAATAAACTGTTTTTGTTATAAACTTATAATAAAAATATTGCCATATATATATATATATATATATATATTATAATTTTATAATTAACATAACTTACACAAGAGCCGTTGGCTTTCCGTACTATCTTACTAGCACCTCGTCGGCTCTTGGGTTGCAGTAAACTCAGTTCTTATTATAAACTTATAGTAAGAAATTATTACTATATATAAAGCTCTACTAAATATAGATCACTCTTAATAAAGTAAATCACTACAAACAGTGAAATGTTAACCCATTAGTTTGTACTACTTATTATATATATATATATATGCAGGGGGTGTGAGTGTGTGAGTATATATATATATATATATATATATATATATATATATATATATATATATATATATATATATCCAAGTATAATGCAGGTATGACTGGAATAATATTCCGTGTCCCAAAAGTTAAATAAATAAATAAAAAGCAATATTCTTAAAAAAGTGATTAATACTAAGTAGAGCGAATAATATATATTTAGAGGTTATAACATAAATATGTTATAATATCACTACAAAAATAGCCATTTTATTTCGACACTAGCTCTTGTTGTATCAAATGATCCACTGGATAAGAAAGAGTTAGTGTCAAAACAAAATGGTTATTTTTGTAATGTTATCATAACATATTTATGCTATTAATTAACGTGTCCTCAGACCTCAAATGGAATCACTATATTGAATCCATAGCAAAATCTGCTGCTAAGAAGGTTGGATCACTATGTCGATCCAGGATGTTTTTTCCGCCTGAATCCATCCTGCATATATACAAGTCAAACATCCGTCCGTGCATGGAGTACTGCTGCCATTTATGGTCAGGTGCCCCTGCCGTTCTCCTCAGTGTTCTCGACAGGCTCCAAAGGAGAGTCTGAAATGTGATAGGTACTGATCTGGCGGCTCGACTGCAGCCACTTCCCCATCGTCGAAAAGTGGCCTCCCTTTGTCTGTTCTATAAATACTTTTATGGCTTCTGCTCAGACGAACTTAAGTCACTGATGCTTCCTCAACAGGTGTTTACTCGTGCAACCAGACTGGCAACTAGGTCCCACCCATTCACAGTCAGGTTAGTCAAATGCAGACGACAGTTCTACTCCTGCAGCTTCTTCTCTCGCACTTCCCGCCTGTGGAACTCGCTCCCGTATTCTTGCTTTCCTGACGGCTACAACCTCCAGAAATTTAAATGCAAAGTCAATACTCATCTACTAACAACTGGACTCTAGCTCTCTCCCCACCCCCGTATAACCTTCCCTTTCTCTCCACCTATGTACCTGTCATCGCACCTGCTTTCTCAGCTTTCTATTGTTCCTCTCTAACTAGTTTGTAGTCCTCACTCTTTTCTAATTAATCTTTTTACATTTATGTAGCCCCCTGCACATCAGTGGCGTTTCCGCCTTGCTCGGGGTGATATGATTAAAATATATATATATATATATATATATATATATATATATATATATATTTCAATTGTGTCATAATATCACTACACAAAAATTTTCATGTTTTAGAACAAACCTGCTCCTCTTCAGGTGATATGTTAAAATATATGATGATAACGATTTGTTTTTTAAAATATATGATGAATTCCTGATTATTTCCAGGATTCTGCAGTAGTAGTTGGAGGAAACAGTCCAGTCAGGATTTAGAATTATGTAAACATGGAGATTTAAACATTTGGTTTGGGAAAGTGTGCAGGTTAACATAGATCTGGACATGTCATTTTTTAATTTTGTCTAGGTAAGATACACAGTGGGACCTTAGGTTTATCTAAGTGTAGACAGTAATTTTAATCAGCAGGTATGATTTTAGGTTTTTTATTGAACAATAGATTTGTTTTATCTATGAGTATAAGTCAGAATTTGGATTAAATAATTGTTGTATACTTTGCATTAAGAACAACAATTTAGTATTATGTGGGTCATTTTATTTTATTAAAATAATATTTTTTTTTTAAATAATATTCTTTTTTATTTTAAAATATAAGTTATAAATGAAACATAGTAATTAATTAAATTTTAAAGAAAATTATCCTGTCTAAGTAAGGTACCTAGTAGGGCCAAAATATTGCTTAAATAGGTCAAAAAAGTTTTAACAAGTTGGATTTTTTTAAAAATTACTTAATGAGTAAAAGAGCTGAAATGTTTATATCATTATGATAAAATAATTATGGTATATTAAAGTATATTTTAGTTAAGAAAACTAATTTAGTATTGTGTGAGTCTTATTTAGTAAAATAATTATTAATTTTTAAGTTATAAGTGAAACATTGTAGTTTTTTTTTTTTAATTAAAATAGAATTATTTTGTCTGTGTAAAATACATAGTGAGAACAAGACTATTTAAATAGACAGACATCAATCCTTTACAGCAGGCTGAACTTCCGGGTATGTTTTTCTTTTTGACAATCAGTATTTTAATAATGATGGTGTACTAATGTATATTATAGGTTAAAAACAAATTTAGTATTGTGTAGATCAATTTTTTTTAGGGGCTGGAAATTTTTAAGTTGGAATTTGAACTGAATAATTCTCGTATATTACAGTGAGAACTGAATAATTTGAACTGAATAATTAACGTATATTACAGTTGAGAAAACCAACTAGTATTTTGTGGACCATTTATTTTAGTAAATTTACTTTTAAATTTTAAGTTATATTAGAGCACAAATTATAAATAACACCTGATGATTAATTAAATTTTAACAAAAAATATTTTTGATGTTTACATAAAATAGTCACTTCATTCTTACGGTTCAATAATTCACCATTTTTAGGGAACCTTAAAATCTGCAGCTTTTCACTCATGCACAAAGGGCAGATGTCGTTGAACGACTTACAGATTCTTGTTTTTTCCAGAATTTTCCATTTTACTTTGGTTTTATTTGTGTACTTTAACTTCCAAAAATACGCAGAAAGGGATGTTTGGTTTTGATAGGTGTTGTTTTTAAAGAAAATTATGTGCATATACCAACGTTATATTAATATTAAGCTCTACTCTGTATTGAGCACTCTTTATAAAAGTAAATGCTTGAACAGTGTTCTTTCACTGTTCTGATATATATATATATATATATATATGATAAAAAAATTGTTTCAGAAGATGTTACATTTACGGGTTAAATATATATATATTGAAATTGAAATCAACAACCACAGACAGCAGTCTGTTCCATACACACACACACACACACACATATATATATATAGTGCTGAAACATTCAGGGACTGAATATTCCGTTAAAAAATCAAAACACACATACATATATGCAAAGCATTTTTCCTCTAGTTTGAAAAATGGAAAATATCCTTTTCAACTGAATCTTTCAACACAAACCGCGATAAATTCTCTCCCCCAAAACTCTCTACTTGCAGGCATTTGACACCGACACATTTCGTTTTAAATGCATATCATTCATCAACAATGTTGGTATCGCAATCATTTTTTTTTTGTGAATTTTTTACACTTGTCTAGACAGCGTGCCAATTCGAAATTTGACTGATTCATCCTAAATGCCTACAGTGATAGATAATTTACTAGCTGCAGTAATGCGCGCGTACACACACACACACACACACACACACACACACACACACACACATATATATATATATATATATATATGTGTGTGTCGAAGAGTGTAGATGTAGATTATAAAGTTTGGTATCATGTCTAGATAATTTCAGACGTATAGGTTACAATTTTTTATAACCACTATTAATAAACAAAGTAAATTAACAAGAAACGTAATAATATTTAAAACTCCATTTTCATACTTATATAGACAAAATTAAGGTTATATTTTTTATACATGCGTCTCGTCAGTGCAATAACCCTTATGAAATTAAGTGTAGATTTTCTGTTTGTTTTAATCGTTTCACCCCCTCCAAACCAATACGACAAAGCCGCAGAGACACACAGGATCCCTGGGTGACGTCAGAGAAAATGAGATGATTTAAAGACAAGACAAAAAGACAGAAGATAGGAGCTGCATTTAAATAACTGAAGATTGATGGTGACAAGGGTGCAAATAGTCGGAAGAGTGTTCTACAGTTGTGAAATGTGAAGTGCGTGAAAAATTATATAGAATTGGTGGTTGCCTTAAGTTAGATTTTACTGAAAAAGGTGACCCATGTTTGCCAATTTAGTTTATGTCCCGTATCGCTTATCGTATACAATCATGGCCCTTTACATATTCCTCTCCCTTCTAGCTCGTAATAAATTCTTTTTGCTATTTCTCCTATAGAATATGATTCCATCAAAATAATCAAAGTTCATTATGCAGTTCATCCGCTGTTACCTGTTATCCTTTTTCCCTCAATGAATACCCTGCGAGTATCAGATTTTCCAAGCCCTCCTTCCTCGCTATGCACCCCAGAAATTTCAACGGTCTATTCCTGATGTTAATTTAAAATTACCTTTTTGTTTCTATTTTCTTTAAATCTTTCTCATTGCGCTTGTTCAGTCCAAAGCCTTCTTCTGTAGAACCACATTTCTCTTACCTTAAGTCTGTTCGTAAATTCTGAAAAGATTGTCTCGAATTCACTACAGTATAAAAGAACAGATATTACATAAAATTCAGTACTGTTTTCTTTCTTTCTAACGATATTTTTCTCTTTCTTAATCATTTACTTGGCTTTTGCAAAACATTTTCAGCATTCACTGCTATAGAGGACAGCCAATATTACATAACAGTCCAGTAATCTTTCCTTTTTTTTAATAAAATTGTTCTTTCTTAATTATTTGATTGGCTTGTGAAAGACATTTCCAGAATTAACTGCCATAAAGGAGGATGAATATAATATGACAGTTCATTACTTTTTTCCTTGGTTTTAATAAACTTTTTATTTCTTAACTATCTGCTTGACATTTCGAAGACATTTCCAGTATTGGAGGCCCAATATTACATAAGAGTTTAGTTCACGTTTCTTTGTTTATAATAAAATTTTTCTTTTCTTAATTATTTGTTTGGTTTTTGGAAGGCATTTCCAGTATTGGAGGCCCAATATTACATAAGAGTTCAGTTCACGTTTCTTTGTATATAATAAAAATTTTCTTTTCTTAATTATTTGTTTGGTTTTTGGAAGACATTTCCAGTATTGGAGGCCCAATATTACATAAAAGTTCAGTTCACGTTTCTTTGTTTATAACACAAATTTTCTTTTCTTAATTATTTGTTTGGTTTTTGGAAGACATTTCCAGCATGCAACGCCATAAAGATGGACCAATAAAAACTGGCTTCGTTGAAAATCAAGACTCATCATCGAAAGAGAGCAGCAATGTAAAAATAAGAAAGTGTCATATGTCTACCTATGACTTTTCTATAAATATTGGTTATTGTTCTGATGACCATTCGTCGTTGATACCTAGACTTTGAATCTAAGCGCAGTACTAGATTTTCCTGAAGGTCTCATCATTTGCACTAGGAATGGCTAGATATAACCATAAGTTCTATACTCAGAGTTTCTGTCTTCATGCTTCTCGCTCATGAAACTCACTTCCGAATGCTTACTTTCGAGTCAACTTTGATTTTTCAAAAATAAATACAGCGTCAATTTTTATGCCTGTCTTCTTAAATCTTGCGTTAGTGGTTAGGGTTAGTGTAATTACTAATTGGCATATGTGTAAGAGTAAATGTCATGAATAAGTTCGATAGCATACCGTTTCCAAATTTCTGGCAAAGTTAATTGCGCCATGGTGCACAGTTTTTTTGCATAGAGCGTGCCCAACTGACCCTACTATACTGTGCAGTATAAAAACAAAAGCAAACAACGTACTTGCGCGAAATTAAATATATATAATGGTGATAAGTTACCCATTGTACCCTGTATTATGTCTACTTACTTTTATACTGATCTTTACATTTGCCTAAATAATTTCTCTTTTTTTAATCGTAAAAACAATCAAAACGGTACTACCACAGGTGCGCAGAGGGCTACATATGAGGAGAATGAAAGGTTAAATAAGAGAAGAGAGATGAGAAAGAGGAACCGGTTTTTTTTTTAATCATATCACCCCAAGCAAGGCGATAACGCCACTGATCCGCAGGGGGCTACGTAAGAGTAAAAAGACTGGAAAAGAGAAAGCCGGAAACCGCATCCTAAACAGTGAACAAGGGATGAGCGTCTACAGCTATTCAATAGACGTGGGTGGAGTGTGAACCGGGCGATAGTTTAGTCTATCTACTCCAATTGGAAAAAAAAAGAAAAGTGAAACGATTGGAAAAGAGAAAGCCGGAAATCACATCCTAAACAGGAAACAAGGGATGAGCCTCTTCACCTGTTCAATAGACGTGGGTGGAGTGTGAACCGGGCGATAGTTTAGTCACGGTGGGTGTTAAAGAATGGTTAAGAAAAAGATGGGAATACTGGCACGAAGAAAGTTGCGTGACGGTAGAGTGAAAAGGGAGAAGAACAAGATACAGGGAGTGTTGGGGAAAGGATAAGAGAAGGATGAGAGAAAAGGTGATAAGAAACAGCAATCGATGTTTCATTCAAACTCTCTGAGATCAGAGCTGTCAGGGAAGCAAGTATACGGAAGGGAATTCCACAGGCCGGAAGTGCAAGAAAAGAAGCTGTTAGAGTAGAAGTAGCGGCTGTATTTGGTTGTTTTGACTGTAAAAGTGTGGGACCCTGTTGTAAGTATGATTGCACGAGTAAACTTTTGTAGAGAGGGCACCAGGGAGCTAAGCTCGTCGGAGAAGAAGCCATGAAAATATTTGTAGAAAAGACAGAAGTAAGCAAAAGAAGGTCACTCAAAACAGCACAAAAAACCAACTCAGTATAAAATCAAAGATAAAAAGAGAACAGCTCAGTTTCAAAAACAATGATAAAAAGAGGCCAACTCAATATAAAGTAATTAAGCAGACATACTCTTCAGCTAACTGAAAAAAAGCCAATACAATAAAAAAGCAATTAACTCCCTGCAAAACGTACAAAATTAATGCCTCATATACACATCTATCTCACACTCCACCCACGTCTATTGAACAGGTGTAGAGGCTCATCCCTTGTTTCCTGTTTAGGATGCGGTTTCCGGTTTTCTCTTTTCCAATCTTCTCACTTTTTTTCTTTTTTTTCAATTGGAGTAGATAGACTAAACTATCACCCGGTTCACACTCCACCCATGTCTATTGAACAGGTGTAGAGGCTCATCCCTTGTTTCCTGTTTAGGATGCGGTTTCCGGTTTTTCTTTTCCAATCTTCTCACTTTTTTCCTCTTTTTTTCAATTATAGTAGATAGACTAAACTATCGCCCGGTTCACACTCCACTCACGTCTATTGAACAGGTGAAGAGGCTCATCCCTTGTTCCTTGTTTAGGATGTGGTTTCCGGCTTTCTCTTTTTTCAATCTTCTCACTATTACGTAGCCCCCTGCACATCAGTGGCGTTACCGCCTTGCTCGGGGGTGATACGATTAAAAAACAAAAAAAAAAAACAAAGATATAAAATTAAACCAAACTACAACTAAATATAAAAAAAAATTGAGAAGCAAAAGCAGTAAAAAATATCCTTGATGAGTGAAGACATTCTTCGAAATGGACATGAATAAAATAATACAGCTCTTCAATATTTCTCCACATGTGACAAATATATCGACATCAATTCTCTCTCCCACCTCTTTCTTTCTCTCTATCGATCTATCTATCGATCGATATCTCTCTCTCTTCCTACATATATATATATATATATATTCATGAAAATATTGACAAAAACGCTTATAATTCATGTTTTTTTCTATGCGCGGACTGAAATTCATTTTTAGTAAGGTGACAGAAAACGTAAAATCAATATAGAATGTATTTTAATTTCAATCTGCCAAATTTCCTTACAATGGTTCAGAATGAGAAAGGTTAGACTGGAAATCTTGTTTACGCAAAATTAGGATATTTTCTATTTGAAAAAAATTGAAAGCAAAAGTGCTTATTTTTCAAATCTGATTACATTGTATTTACTGAATTAAACTTTTCAGATTCTTTATGATACGGATTATATATATATACATAGACATCCGCAGACAGATCTGTTTCGCTGTATCACAGCTCATCAGTACGGTTAGACTCCGATTGCTTTTAACCCAGGATTGAAACCCGACCGAATTGACGTCAGTCGGCGATTCTACCTCTGGACTATGGGCGTTCGGTGGAAGAAGGTAGAATTTTTAGCATGTATATTATCATTATACACGCCCAATAGCCAGAGTGCTCTAATTCATTGGTGAATGAGCGATGCGTACATGCCAGTGTAGTTACTGTTTTTTAAAGTCTACCATTCTTCCAGAATGCTCAATCAGGATGTGAGAGCGTATATATATATATATATATATATATATATATATATATACATGTGTGTGTGTGTGTGTGTGTGTGTGTGTGTGTGTGTGTGTGTGTGTGTGTTTCTGTGTATGTGTTGCTAAGAAGATAGGCGAACATTTCTTTGGTACTGTTTGCCGAAATTTTTAACTTGAGCTTGAATACATAAATTAACCCTGCAATAAATCATGTGCCTTCTAAAGGGAGAAAATATTTAGGCTTAAATATTTATTTAGGGGTATTTTTCGCAGTATTAGAAATGAAAGGCGGAGAACAAAAGAAACAAAAGGAGGTAATGATCTTCTTCTTCTATGTAAGCGATCATGGCTTTCAACGTTTCACTATACCTGGTGGCTCTGAGCATGTCTTCTCCTGTTGCACCATGCAACCCCCATTCTGTCATCCACTAGCTCAAGCCCATAAATCTAGAATATAAATGTATAGAAACTAGCATGGCCACAAAATGAGGGATCATGTTATATACTGATTATATTATAGAATTGATCCCCCATTTTATATCCAATTTATAATTTCTTATAAACAGTTGACATATGTATTCTTCTTCTATGTGCCATGTCTCTTCAGGACGTAGGCGATCATGGCTTTCCACGTCTCCCTATCCCTGGTGGCACTTAGCACGCCTTCTTCTTTTACAACATGTAACATGTTCCATCATCCACCTGATCAGGTCCTTCAAATACGCTATCCGTTGCTTTCCTCTGTCTCTTTTTCCTTCTATCTGGCCTGTTAGTATCAGTTTCTCTCAACCCTTCTTCCTCATTGTATGTCCCAGAAACTTCAGCTGTCTCTTCCTGATGCTCAGTATTAATTTCTTTTTTGTTTCCATCATTTCTAAGATCTCATCATTGCTCACATGCTCGATCCATGATATTCGCAGCATCCTTCTGTAGAACCACATTTAAGTTGCTTCAAGTTTTTCCTTCATCTTTGAGGATATTGTCCAACATTCACTGCCATATTGAAGAACTGATAACACATAGCAATCCAGTACTCTCCTCCTTGTTTCTAGCAAAATTGTCCTGTTCCTTAATACCTTACTCAACTTCTGGAATGCTTCCTTCGCCATGCTAATTTGCCTTCGGATCTTTGTGTAACACTCTCTGTCCACCCACTTTAGACAACATGCTATTGCAAAATATGCATTAGCCGGAATTATCTAAATGAAACAGAAGGTCTCTTTGAGAAAGGACGAATTTTCAAAGAAAATATATTCTGTTACTGGGTATGTGATGCATTCTGTTTTGCTAATTAGGAGCAAATAGGGGAATTTACATTTTTTACATGACTATTTGTTTAAACTTATACTAAGTATATCATCATCATTTATCCATCACACCCAGATGGTGCATAGGGCAGCAATGTTTGTTGCTGTAACAAAATGTTTTTTACGGGGCAGGGGTGTTAGCCCTGCACACGACACCCAAACCTGGAGGACCGGTGGACCATTCTTGGTACTAACGTTTACAGCACCTGGTATTCCCAAATGGTCACCCATTTTAGTCCTGACCAGGCTCGATTTTACTTAACTTCGGTGATCGGACGGGAACCGGTGTATTCAACACGATATAGCCGTATACATACTAAGTATATATACTTGATATTAATGTTCTTTGTTCCACCCCAACATTTTTTTACGGGATGTTAGAAAGCCGGTAGGATGAAAAAAGATTACACCTATGAAAGGCTATACAACGAGGTAATGATAAGCGAAAACGGCGAACCGGGTTCAAAGCTCGGTCGAACTCCTAATTTTCCTTTCGCATAAATACACTTTTGAAACTGCTAGGTAACCTTGGCATATTTGGGAAGGATATTAAAATAACACAGAACCTATACTGACAGCAAATCGCCTTCATATGGATAGAAAATTGCTTCAGTCGATATGAAAAGTAGTAACGGGTGTAACACAAGGATGTTTCTTTTCATTATACAACCATTACTTTGAGGCAATTCTGAAAGCATTAGAAGCCATACCAGTCTTTATTATAGGTGGCCACATTCTGAACAAGATATATAGATGATTTAGGGTTGATGCCAGATAGATAAAGAAAACAATTAAAACTGTTACAGAAACTAGTAAAGGAAAGTGAAAAGAAAAGAAAAAAGAACATATGAATATCATCAAAAGGGACATCTTTATATGAATTTGGGATAACAAGATCAAGCAAGTGTAATAAATTAAATATCTGCGAAGAGATTTGTTGAAGTTCGGAAACTGCGAAACTGAAATCTGACGGCGCATTGGGCTAGCAAATGTGCTTTCCAAAAACTAAGGAAAGGATGAAGAAACAGGAAAATGTTATTAGGAACAAGAAATTCTAAATTCTGAACCATATCCTTGCAGATTAAGAAGAAACTTGAGATAGTGTTCCAAGAAAGGACACAGGGAATATCGTGGAATGTGGCTGTAATCAATGACAGTGTTTTAGAAAGATTGTAATCAAGGGATGTGCGTTGTGGTGCAGTATCGGCTTGGAGCAAGAAATCGAAATTCCAATTCCAGTTGAATTCTTTGCATTTACTTACGCACAAGTACGCTTAGGAAATGTATTAACTTGTTTTCCCCTCCAGCTACGGGTTAAATAACAAAACTGATTGGCAACCAGTCTACCGCAGAAAAAAATGGCAACCTACTGAGGGTAAACCTTCTGCGCAGTAAATGGCTCGTAAAGAGACATGATTTCCCAAGTATGTCATTTACCAATTTTAATTACTGTTTGCCACATTCTGAATAAGATAAGGAGATGGCACAGTGTTGATGCCAGATACAAAATGGGAACAATTAGAACTGTTACAGAAGGTAGTAAAGCAAAGTGAGAGAAAAAAGACTAAACATTAATCAATCATATATATATATATATATATATATATATATATATATATATTAACATATGCTGTTAAATATAAGAGATAATGAATGTTTATTATGTTTCATCATGAGCCGTTCTAAACGTCGTATTTTGGCTTTAATTTCAGTTGAAAATAAAGACAAAAATTCTCCAACATTTGGATAATTTTTTATTAATTTGCTTCTAAGCGTTCGGCTCACATGGGCCATCTTCAGAGAGGTTATTTAGACTGTAATACAATAACATCCACCATCACATTAACAGCATATGTTTAGAAAATTATTTGCTGCCTCGATACAATATATATATATATATATATATATATATATATATATATATATATATATATATATAAAATGAATTAGAGCACTCTGGCTAGTGGGCGTGTATAATGACAATATACATGCTAAAAGTCTGCTTTCTTCTACCGAACGCCCATAGCCCAGACGTAGATTTGCCGACTGACGCCAATTCGGTCGGGTTTCAATCCTGGGTTAAAAGCAATCGGAGTCTAACCGTACTGATGAGCTGTGATACAGCGAAATCCATTGGTAATATATATTTCGCGGCTCTAGCCGCTTCTCAGACCAAATTCATACGACAATGAATGCTTCAAATTTATCCATACGAAGTTACGGGAAATAGAGAAAGGAAAAAAAATAAGAAAAAGAAAAATACATATTAAAAGGAATAGAAAGAAAAGGAGAAGAAACGAGTAAGGGGAACGGGGTTTTAACTTAACGTAATAGATCTTAGCTTCGCGCAGCGTCTTTGACCTAGATTCACGTTTCGGTGGTGGAAGTTGCCAGTTGTCTGTATAATATTGAGATTTGAAACTTAAAAATTAGGAGTTTAATTTACGCTCGAAAAATAATTGTTAGTTTTTCCACTTAATTTTATTCGTAATAATAATAGTAGTCTTATGTGATTATCGTGACAATAACTAGGTAGTAAGGAATTTAAAATGTAGAAGCCTGAAATTAATAATAATTAAGAATTAAAAATTGAAAACTTAAAAATTAAAAGCTAAAAAATGAACTAATTAACTGTAAAAATATAATAAAATTAAAAAATTAAAAATATAGAAATAAAAAGTTTATTTATTTTTTCATACTTTTTATTTCTATATTTTTAATTTTTTAATTATGCGATCATGGCACATACAAGGGCACATAGAAGAAGAAGAACTAGCTTTTGCACTTAAATGGTAGAACAGGGTTTAAATAACAATAAAAAAAGCTGTATTCATGACTAAAACAATGACAACAAAATGTAGGGAGCATTAACAGACGTGTATTTCTGATCATATCTCTCCTAATTCATACACCCGTGACTTTTAAACCTTGTCCCTTTAATAGTTAAACACAGTCGTTGTTTTGTCACGCATCAAAGCAACTGTATAAGAATGTTTACATGTTGCTATAGCGGGCTTGATGATCATTTGATGGCCGGTAACTAGTTTTACATTTTCTTACCTATTAATGTTAAGAATAAAACGGACAGAACACATGAGAAAGACAAGAGAAACAACGAAGAAAGGACTAATAGCAGTCAGAAGCAACCAAAACATATAATAAAGAAAGTAAGCTTAAAGAATGTAACACTTATGTCTTAACTAGCAGTATAGCCCGGCGTTGCTCGGGTGTAATTAAAGCTTTAAAACTAATCCATGGTCCTGGAGCTCAGACTCTTTGGACATTGGCACGAAAGACTAAAAAGCAATAGTTGTTTCCAGTTAAAGCGAAACCGTAGACTGAAAGAAAAATGAAGGGATGTAAGTCAAATTTTGATTGCCTGGTATCGATATCAAATAAGTTTTTTCGTCGTAAACTGAATTTTGACGGCTGAATAAGTCCTCTGAATAAATGGTATCATGGCTGAGACTAAGAACTACAACTATACCTACTTAGAGCCAAACCCGAAGCAAAAACTAAAATAAAAGGGCTGAAAAAAATACAAACATACGGGCAGATAAACAGACACACACAAATACTTTGCCATATATATATATATATGTCATCAATTTTCTGCACTATTGTAAAGAACTACAACCTTGCAACTTCTGAATATTGTTTCTTATGTCTTTTTCTATGAGTGTATCAAATTTGATTAAAATAGGACCACTTCTTCTATAACCGAATTTGTTTGATTATCGATTTTTGATATTTATCGAGGGTACCACGACACAAAACCTAGCTAAGAACTCTTGTAGACGCTTATAGTACAACTGTGTAAATTTTCAAGAAAATCGGTTCCGCCGTTTAGGTAACGGACACACACACATACACACACACACACACACACACACACACACACACACACAGACAAAGTTCCATTTATAAAATAAGTTTAGATCAAAGAAATGAAAAGCAGAAAAAAGTGGGGAGTAATCACAAGTAGAAGAATCGATCGTACTTTTTCGTCTTCCATTTGCTTTGTCCTTTTCGAACGTAGGCGATCATGGCTTTCCCCGTCTCCCTATCCCTGGTGGCTCTTAGCCGACTTCCTCTTGTTACACCACCTGCTCAGGCCTTTCAAATATATTATCAGCTGCTTTCCCCTGTCTCTTTTCTCTTCTATCTAGCATTTTAGTATCAGGTTCTCCAAGCCCTTCTTCCTCATTGCATGTCCCAGGAACTTTAGCTGTCTCTTTCTGATGCTCAGTATTAATTTGCTTTTCGTTTCCATCCTTTCCAAAACTTCATCATTGCTCACATGCTCGATCCATGATATTTGCAGCATCCTTCTTTAGAACCACATTTCAATTGCTTCATGTTTTCCTTCATTTTTGATAATATTGTCCAGTATTCGCTGACATATTGAAATGCAGACATCCTATAGCAATCTAGTACTCTCTTCGTTTTTTTTAGCGAAATTTTCCTGTCTCTTAATACTCTACTCAGCTTCTGAAACGCGTCCTTCAACATGCCAATTCGACTTCAGATATCAAAGTCGCACTTTCCGTCTTCTGTTAGAACACTTCTCAGGTGTTTAAATCATTGTACATTCCCCACTAGTATTTGGCATTTCGGTTTGCTCTTTTTGTTTCTTGTATTCTATTTCGTGTCTTGGCATCATCTTCTGTCTCCCTTGCATCATGTCGAGAATCTCATCTGTCATCCACTCGTTTTTTCATTTGGGACAATGTTGTTTGCTGATATCACTATCGCTTTCTTTTTGTGAGTCGCATTTCGTGTTTTCTTGGATGGAGAAATACTGAATATTTTGTACTATAATTCAACCATTCAATATTCGATAGTCACTTGATAGAAAACCTAGGCCAGGATGATAATCCAACGTTTTATATGAGTAAAGGAAGCAGTAGAATTATGTGAAAGCTATCAATTAAAAAAACAGAACTTGAAGAGATAATTATTGAAGTTTTCAGGGAAGCATCTATAGGGTGTCTTTTTCTACAGTTCTTGTAGAAAAAACTTTCTAAATAGAATATACTCTTATATTTGGAACATGGAAGACACCAGTCCAATTTGATTTCTTGTACTTAGCATGTAACACTTTCAACTATTGAAATTAAAGACTGAAGATCAATTTATATGTTTTTTTAATAATTTGACCCTAAGTAAGAAGGTAATTCCACTAGTACTCTGTACGTTGAAGGGTGTATAAGCGCAAAAGGAATAGAAGACAGAGAATAGAGAAAATTGAAGAAAGGACAAAAATGAAGACGGAAAAACTCAAAACGGAATATGGCAAATGACGTTGCATTTAAAATTAAAATTTAAAATATACTATTTAATTAAAAAGAGAAAATTTACTTAAATAGGAGTATCCATTAAAAACATGTCAAACAAATAAATTAAATATATCAGTTGGTAATTAATTTCGTAAATCATCGGAAATTTACAGAACATAGTCTGTTTACATTTGTTTAAATTACGATGCATTTTCAGAGCAGAGATGGGTATAACTCGAAAATTTGTGTTTATAAGGTTCAATTCGGCTTCGTCTACTTTGAAATCTTTCGTGGTCGAGCGGTTAGGACGCATCAGATCAATTGATGACTTCCTCTATGTTGTTAGGGATCACAGATTAGAATCTTGCACACATTTTACAAAAAACATATTCTTCAGGCCGTTAGAGTTATATAAATTAATATAGTGTTTAATTAAAAACAGAATATCTACTAAAATACGAATATATATTAAAAACAACGTTCGAACAAATAAATTATATATATATATATATATATATATATATATATATATATATATATATATAAAGAATCAGAATAAAACAAAATTTTCAACAGAACCACAATCAAACTAAGTTATAGTTGCACTAATAATTTAGATAATTTCATAAAAAAGCAAAACGCCAGAAACTTAAATAGCATCGTAAAAAAACAAAGCCACCAAGAAAGAATGCAACTGCAGGGAGAAAAATAAATGTCCACTTCAAGGTCTCTGCAACACAAAATAAATACTTTATAAGGCAGAGGTACATAACCCAGATAGCCAAAACAAAATATATCTGGGCTCAACCAAAGACACCTTTAAGACCAGGTGGTTCAACCACAGATCTACATTTAAAATAGAAAAATTACAAAACAATACAAAATTGGCTAACTTCGTCTGGAAATTGGAATCAAAATATGAAAAAGATCCACACATAGCGTGGAGTATTGTAAAAAGAGCCAAGCCTTACAATGGTGGACAAATATATAGACTGTGCCAAGAAGAAAAAATAGAAATTATGACACCCAAATAAAGACGAACTGTTAAATGAAATAACAGAAATTATGACAAAATGCATCCACACTAAGAAATACCTCTTAGGTTCATACAACCATGGATGAAAATGTCATAATTCATTTGAATTTAAACAATGCTCGTTCATAAATTCTCTGCCACGTGAACGTTCAAATAAATCAGCGTTACAAGAGCGTTCTTACAAAGAAAAACGGTAAAAGGTAAAATCAGTTAATAAAATCGCCTGAAGACACCACTCATGGTAGAAACCTGCGTAGCGAAATAACTCGTTTAAAAATGGAATATATATATATATATATATATATATATATATATATATATATATATATATGATGATGATCACTTTAAATGTTAATTTAATGGTTGTTCGTATTTAAGATGTTCTATCTACTTATTGATTTATTTAGCAACTTATCAACTTGTTCTGTATAGCATAGTAGGTTAGAGCGTGCTAGATCTAATGGTAGCCTCTTTTGCCAAGAGGAACGCATGTCCGAAACCTGCTGGAGAGTGCAAACATTTCTTTAATAATATTATCAGATCATTAAGTCTCGCAGACAGAAATAAATAAATTAAAAATATACCTTTTAATAAATAAACATAGCGGCGACTCAAGTAAGAATATCCACCAAAAATAACGGTTATAGAGATAGACAGTCTCTCAGATTTATAAGAATCAATTACATTCATATATATATATATATATGTGTGTGTGTGTGTGTGTGTGTGTGTGTGTGTGTGTGTGAACATTATTTTTAGTCGATACTTGTATTTGAGTAGATATTCTGTTTTTAATCAAACAATTAATTTGTATATTTATTTCTACCGGCCTGATTATTTACGATAAATTTTGTACGAAAATAATCAGGTTGGTAGAAATAAATATATAAATATACTGTTTGACTAAAAATAATATTCAAACAAATAATTTCAATATGTTGGTTGTTATAACCATTTCGTTAATCTTCGGTATTTTCTGCAACATTGTATGTCTCTCTCTCTCTCTCTCTCTCTCTCTATATATATATATATATATATATATATATATATATATATATAGTCGACCCAAGCTTTTACTATTTGGAGTTTCCTGGCATTTATATTTTTATAAACAGTGCTCAATACTATATATATATATATATATATATATATATATATATTTATAGAGAGAGAGAGAGAGAAAGCGACAGAGATAAAGAGAGGGTATATTATATATATCTATTTTTATTATTATTTTTATTTATATTTTTATTATATTATATAATATCATTTATTAAGATTGTTTTTAATATTTTATTTATCATTTTCTTATATATTTTTCATTTTTACTTTTTTAATTTATTCTTTTAATTATTATAACTATATTTATAATATGATCCTACTCTCAGTTATGTTTTCATTTGTATTAAAAAGTATGATTAAGCATTTATTTTCATACTTTAGATACATCCCATTAACTTTCAAACTAAATTTAATGTTAAATTTCCATGTCATGTTTTTCTAAGAAAGCAGATGAATTGCAATAGACGCTGGCGTCGATCTAAGACTTTAACTTTAACTTCCTCCCTCCTTATAATGTTCGTTCTCTTTTCTTTTTCTTTCTCTTTCATCCGTTTATGATTTTTCCAAATTTTTATTTTTCTTACTTTTTTTTTTTAATGCGTGAGGAAATGTTTTTTGTAGATTACCGTTACAAATATCTATTCTCGATGTGTTTCTGTATGTGATTCTTTTCTGGATG
This sequence comes from Ascarosepion bandense, assembly GCA_037127315.1. Lineage (NCBI taxonomy): Eukaryota > Metazoa > Mollusca > Cephalopoda > Sepiida > Sepiidae > Ascarosepion > Ascarosepion bandense. The sequence goes on along the minus strand of JBBBDQ010029702.1, from coordinate 53,635 downwards.
ATTTTGAATATTAACTGTTGTATCATTTGGGTCTGACGAGCAGCAGATTTGGCGTCGAAATATGTATTAACCATGAAATTGTATCCAAATTTTTTTCTAAATTATATTGCTCTGTTAAATTAAATAAATAAATTTAATTTTTTTTTTAGTTTGTCTCTATCGGAATTTCAGTCAGTCAGTTAAGTGCCATACGTGATACACGCTTGGGCGATCATGTCTAGAAAGAAACATGACTGACTGGGCAGAAGATTATCCCGCAGTAGGTTGCCATTGCTTTCTGTGGTAGACTGGTTGCCGACCAAGGCTATAGAACCCAATCTGTCCTGTTATTTAACCCATAACTGGAAGGAAAAGACGGATTAATACCTTTCCCAGGAGTATTTGCGCGTAAGTGAATGCAAGGAATTCAACTGGAATTCGAACTCGGCTCCCCGATTTCTCGTTCCGAGCCGATATCCAATGCACCACAACGCCAATCTAGTACACCGCTTAAATTTATACAGTTTAGTTTATTAGAACAATTACCATAAGAATATTTATATAAAGTCAGAGAGAAAGTCACTGATGTGAAAAGGTGAGAGCCTATATGCCAGCTCAAGACTAATAATACTGCAGATTCTTTTTAAGTAAGTGAATGCAATGAATTCAACTGGAATTCGAACTCGGCTCCTCGATTTCTCGTTCCGAGTCGATATCCAATGAACCACACATTCTATGTTTTATATATAATGGATTCTCCCGTCGATTTCGACGTATGAGCATCTAACACAGACAACCACACAATGAATTGTTTAAACTGGTGAAGGCTTGTGTAGCACCATCAACACTTTTCGGAACTGTTGATAACAAACAATCGGTGCAGACGTCTGCCACAGATCGCATATTTAATCCATAACTGGAGGGAAGGGACGGATTAATACCTTTCCCAAGGGTACCAGTGCGTAAGTAAATGCAAAGTATTCGACTGGAATTGGAACTCGGCTCACCGATTTCCCCCTCCGAGCCGACATCCACTGCACCACAACGCATCCGTCCGTTTTATATATATATATATATATATATATATATATATATATGCATTCCAAATTTTCTGCTACTGGTTCTAGAAAAGCAGCTAATATTATAGAACATATTCTGATTATTTACTTTTCAATCTGAGAATGCAAACAAAATATTTTATAGTATCGAAAAGAATTAAAACATTTTGATAATTTAATAGAAAATATTTCATTATCATGATATTTCAAGATTGGAATTCTCTTTACATCATATTTCGATTGAGATGTATGATGTTTTTTGACTCTGGCGTCATTAGTTTTGTTATGGTCTCTTAGCCACTAGATTGTGTTCTTGAATTTTACTAGAGTTGAGGATTGAACATTGCTACATAATACAGGAAACGGTGGAGAAAAATTAATCGTTTATAGTCTGAAAAACCATGTCACAGATAGAGAAAGAGAGAGTTAGAGAGAAAGAGAGAATGTGATTTGTGATAAATGGCTGAAAGAAATGAGCTCAGTGACGATGTTAATCATTCCAAAACAACGATCTATGAATTTAGCGAGCGTAGCTTCATTCGATGTGCGGGCAAATTTAGTTGACATCGTGTTGATTTAACATTAACATTTCAACATGATTCTTCTTTAACGTTACAACACTATGCCTTGTTGTCATTATACGAATCCACGTGAGGAGATCGAGGCTACTGTTAGTGACACCTGCGCCGGTGCAACCAGTCAGCAACTTGTTATCACCATGATGCACTTTTGTCTTAAATGTCAATTCCTTGGAAGACAATCTCTGCATTTATAACGTGAGTATCAAACAGACGACAAGACGGAAGCGGTGGGAAGGTAGAGAATGGTAAGGCGAGAAGAACGACAACGAACTGGATGACGTCAATATGACCGACTGGTTTCTTATTTCACTTCATGTGAGGGTTAAAACAAAAAGAAAAACACTGACAACGATGAATGTCTGCAATAATTATGTAGTTCTGTTTATTAGAAAATTTATAGATACGAATGGGCCCGTGCCGCTGAGAATGACGGCAACATATATATTGATGTAACTACTATTTAGTATCTTACGTTAAGACATAAGGAAAAATACAAAGGACGAAAGAGAAATATATATATATATATCCGAGTGAATAAGGAACGAAGAAAACATTTTTTACAACGTCGAAAACATTAATTTAAAACAGTGCTTGATATATAATATATAGAGCTGTAAATATTTATTATAAATGATATTTTAGAACAAAATTTCATGTATCCACTACAAATCGTACATTTGTTTCGACATCGAAACTACGATGTCTCCTCACATTCACTACCCACACCACTTTCTTCAAAATTCAAACGGACAATTCACAAGATTATTCCCTTATCACTAACCCCCGCCAACATGCCACACACAACTCACCAAATATAAGAAAAGAGGCTTTCCATTCCTGTCCACACCAACTGAGGTGTGGACAATGTCGAATGTCGAAATAAATGTACGATTTGTAGTGGATATATAAAATTTTGTACATATTCTAAAATATAATTTACAATGAATATATATATATATATATATATAAAATGAATTTGAACGAAGAAAATAATTCCAGCGTTCAAAATATTATTACCTTACTGCCAATCTAGACAGTCAGTCAGTTAGGTACCATACGTGATACACGCGTGGGCGATCATGTCTCGAAAGAGACATGACTGACTGGGTAGAAGATTATCCCGTAGTGGGTTGCCATTGCTTTCTTCGGTAGACTGGTTGCCGACCAAGGCTATAGAACCCAATCTGTCCTGTTATTTAACCCATAACTGGAAGGAATAGACGGATTAATATCTTTCCCAAGGGTATTTGCGCGTAAGTGAATGCAAGGAATTCAACTGGAATTCGAACTCGGATCCCAGATTTCTCGTTCCGAGCCGATGTCCAATGCACCACAACGCCAATCTAGTACAGCGCTTAAATTTATACAGTTTAGTTTATTAGAACTATTACCATAAGAATATTTATATAAAGTCAGAGAGAAGTCACTGATGTGAAAAGGTGAGAGCCTATATACCAGCTCAAGACTAATAATACTGCAGATTCTTTTTAGGATTTTTATCAGGATTCTCTAATTGTATTTAGCAAAAGCGCCAGATGTGGTAGTAATATTTAAAGCAACAATGAATGATAGACTTACAAATATCAACAGTTATTGTAGTGTAGCCACTTTTTATCGCCGGTCACGATACTATGAAAAGAACATTACCGTTTCATGCGCTGAATCTGCTGTTCACACGTGGCAAGACGTCTCTTGGCTTCAACTCGTACGGCAATGTCTTTGCTTTTGGCTCATTTCTAATGCTTTCAAACGTTCCGAAATTATTTTGTCATCAACTCCTAATGCTTCTGCAAGTTCAGCTTGTGCTTGACATGAAGTAATGCTTTCTTCGTCTTCAGACTTCTCTCCATTAATAATCTGAGAGATCCCTTTCCGCCTTCCATCGGTATGGTCGGTGCTAACCCCTAGGAGAGTGACACTTTTCGCCTTCTCGGTTCAACATTTTCGGCTCATGTGAAGTGGAAAGACTAAATTAGATCTATTACTAGATCTGTTAAGAAAATTGTTTCACTCTGTCGTACTCGACAATTTTTCTGTCTAGAATCTATCTTACATGTCTATAAGTCCATACTTCGCATATCGCTGCAACATATAGTCTGGTTCTTCTGAGATGAAATCCAAAGAAGAATCTACATTGTTATTGGTACTGATCTGGAATCACTTTCCCACCGCCGTAAGTTCACTCTCTGTACATTTTTCTATAAAGATTATTGTAGTCTACACACCTTTCATCGATGGTCACGATACGATGAAAAAACTTTTCCTTTTCTGTCGCTGAAGCAGCTGTTCAAACGTGGCAAAACGTCTCTTGGCTTTAAATCGTACGGCAGCCTGTGTTCTTGCTTTTACTCATTCTTAATGCTTAAACGTTTTGAAAATTTTGTGTAATCAACTCCTAATGATTATGCATGTTCAGCATGAGTCTTTATGAAGTAATGCCTTCCTCGTCTTCAGTTAAAAATCTGAGAGACTCCTTTCAGAATTTCAACGGCATGGTTGATGCTAACCTCTAAAAGATTGACACTTTGCGCCTTCTCGGGTTAACATTTTCGGCTGATGTGAAGGGGAAAGACTTAATTAAATCTATCTCTAAATTTACTGATAAAATTGTTTCACTATGTCGTGTTTCTCTCTAGAATTTATCTTACATGTCTATAAGTCTACTATTCGTCCATGCTTCGGATATTGCTGCCACATATGGTCCAGTTCTTCTGAGATTTAATCAAAAGAAAAATTTACATTATTATTGGTACCGATCTGGAATCACTATCCAACCGCTGTAAAGTCCCTTTGTGCGTTTTTTTTTATTCTTGCATGGTAATCACTATGGTACTTATAGTTTATTGATTTAAGCGTAGTGGGTATAAGTTGTAGTGCAGTGGATATCGGCTCGGAAAGAGAAATCGGAGAGCCGAGTTCAAATTCCTGTTAAAATCGTTTACTTGCAAATACCTTTGGGAAATATATTAATCCTCCACTTCTCTCACTAGCTATGGGTTAAATATTAGGGCAGATTGTGTTCTATATCCGTAGGTGACAAACCAATGTACTGCAGAAAGAAATGGCAACCTACTGCGTGAAAATCTTCTGCCCAGTCAGTCATGTCTCCTTCAAGACATGATCACCCAAGCGTGTATCACGTATGACAATTAACTGACTAGAGTAACAACAAGGTCTCATCATTTTACTGTTGAATTGGATACATTTTACCGTACGTTCTATGCGAACATTTGTTTTCTTTTGCAGTTTTTCCTTGTTAATCTCTTTTCGGGCTCCATGCTTTGGAAAAGTTTAAAAATTGAAATACAATGTCAAACCTTATCTACTGTCCTTCTGATCACGCTTCTGTTGCTATTTAGCTCGTTAATAATTTGAGTATTTACTAAATATTTTAGAAGCAATAACACATTGCGTTATTGTGTCTTTACTGCCTTCATTGGGGTGAATTCGATAAAAAAAACCCTAAAAAAACCCAAAAATTGCTTAAAGCAAAACTGTTCTTAAGCAACGACTTATTTCAAAAGTTGTAACCAATTCCACCATCTTGTAACTAAACACTTATCAGTAAATTGCTTATAGACGCATTTTTCGACATCATTAATCAGCAAGAATGTTTTCTTTTGTCTTTTCTACAATTTTCTACAATACCTGGGATGTGCGTTGTGGTGCAGTAGATATCGACTCGGAAGGACAAATCGGGGAGCCGAGTTCGAACTCCAGTCAAATTATTTGCATTCACTTACGCACAAATAACCTTGGGAAAGGTAGTAATCCGTCTCTTCCCTCCAGTTATGGGTTAAATAATAGGACATATTGGGTTCCATAGCCTTGGTTGGCAATCAGTCTATCGCAGAAAACAATGGTAACCTCATATAATAATCTTCTGCCCAGTCAGTCATGTCTCTTTCGAGAAATGAAAGCCCAAAGCGTGTATTACGTATGGCCTTTAACGGACTGACAATATCTCACCACTTATTAAATGCGTATATTCGCCTAGACAACCTGGCAACTGTCCTCACCTCTCCTCTTTTCTCCTATCTCTTCCTTTCACTGTTTTCTTATTTCTCACACTACCACCTTTTTATATTCTTCTTTATTTTCTGTCACTTCACTCTCTCCTCCCCCTTCTTTTGCTTTCTTCTGTCTCCTCATACAGCTATCTCTTCTTTTTAAATCTCCATTGTTTCTTGCTTTTTCTCTCTCATTTCTCCCTCTATTTATTTTTCTTTTGTTCTCGCGTCTGTTTCTGTCTCTCTCTCTTTTTTCTTCTATCTTAGATGTATTCGCTCTTCAATTCTTATCTTATCTCTTTTATTTTCACTTCCGTTTATCTTTTAATTTCAATTTTTCTATTTCTTTATTCTTTATTCCTCTTTCTCTCTTTTTATTTTTATTCTTTTTTAATTTCTTCTATATTTTATACTAAAATACTGGCGTTGCCTATGCAAGAACATTTTAGTAGCTGTAGAAGATGCCATTTATTTTTTTGACATATTTTGTTTTTGTTTTAAAAAACACTTTTTGTTTTTAATAATACTTTTGTTTCAAAATTACGGGGAAAAATATTCACATTTTTTTGTTGACAAAATGAATTTTTAAAATGTCGGAATAAAAATTAAATATAAAGGCTCATCTTGTTTTTTTCTAAATAAAAAAATATTTTAGTCGCGTTTGACACGTGTGATCTGATTTCTGTGACATAAAACGTCGAAATAAAAGTTAAATATAAAGGCTCATTTTTTTTAATAAAAAATATTTTAGTCGGGTTTGACACGTGTGATTTGATTTCTGTGAATTACACCAACCATCTTAGATCTTTGATGTTTTACGGAGCAAATATAAACAATCGTGTCCATTGTCCAAAAAGTGCGAAAGGGAACATTTGATGAACTTAAACTGAAAAAGTATGTGTCGACCTGGCTTCCCTGTAGATATGTGCCCCTAGAACGTTTGAATGATGGAGCTCAAAAAATTAGTGTTACACAATATGTGGGTTAAAATAAAGTTATGGCTAACTTTTCTTCCCCACACTGTTCAGCGTACATATATATATATATATATATATATATATATATATATATAGATAGATAGATAGATAGATAGATAGATAGATAGATAGATAGATAGATAGGTAGATAGATAGATAGCATAATGATGATCCACGTATACTGTCTTAATGTGTATAGGAAAAACTACGAAAAAGTTGTAAGTTTAAAAATGTATTTTTTTGACACTATTTATTTATTTCTATTATTATCCATATATCATTATGCTATATATGTATTAATAATATATATATATGTATATACATACGCATGCTTATATGTAGAAATACAGATATACATACATCTGCACACTTAATATATATATATATACACATATACACACACACATTTAATAATATGTGTATATGTAGACACATACTCATGCTTATATGTAGAAATACAGATATACATACATCTGCACACTTCATATATATATATATATATATATTTTCAGTTGAAAATAAAGACAAAAATTCTCCAACATTTGGATAATTATTTATTGATTTGCTTCTAAGGTTTCGGCTCACATGAGCCATCCTCAGAGAGGTTATTTAGATTGAAATATAATAACATCCACCATCACCGACGATTTTATATGTGTTGACATAAAACTCCGCTTGGCAACGGCATTAGTTACCAAAAATAATAAACGCAGTTCTCAAATTTGCAATGCGGTTTTATGACGTCACACCGCGTGATAGAGCGAAATGACAACAAAACCATATAGTCAAATGCAATGTAATATGTTATGTCCGGATTTAAAGGTGATTTTATTGAGTGTTGGTTGTTTAGATTTGATGTACATGGCCTCCAATATCTGCAGGTTCCTCTTACTGTGTGTATGAGTAAGGATCACCGTATTGTTGACCAAAATCTGTCTGATATTACCTACATGTTTATGTTTTTCAGAGAAATGTTGTGTAATAGTACTCTGATCAGAAAGATGACATGTAAGTCTACGGGAGAGCGTGGTTGTAGTAAAACCAATATATGTACTGGGTTTTTTATTAGTATCAGAGATGCAATCTCTGAATGGGCATGTAAATTGGTACACTAAATTTAAAAAATTAACTCGTAATACCACCACCCAACTTAAAAAACATATTAACAAACTTATTACTGCAAACAATGCTGAAATAGGATCCTATAAATTTCAAAAGATTATAGGTGACTATCAGCCCGGCTACCTTAATGGAAATGTAAAAATCCATAAAATGTTCATCCCCTCCGACCTATCATTTCTGAAATACCCACACCAATATATAACCTTTACAAAAAATACTTAACAAGCTAATTACTCCCTATCTTCCTGGTAAATATAGTATTAATTCCACGGACGAATTTTTACAGATTCTCCATTCCGTAAAACCTAAGAATCAAATAATTGCATCTTTGGATGTCCAAAACTTATTCACAAATGTTCCCGTCCACGAAACAATTGACATCATTATCCGTGACGTATACAATCATGTTACTCTCCCATCAATCAATATTAAACCCACTATATTAAAAAACTATTATTAGCATGCACCACACAAGTACCCTTTCACGATCCCTTAGGCAATATTTATACACAAATAGATGGTATTGCGATGAGATCTCCTTTAGGTCCCCTCTTTTCTAATTATTCTATGGCAAATCTAGAAAATAAAATAATTAATGACAACAATAAACAACAATAAACCCTCTATATATGTAAGATACATAGATGACATCTTTGTTTTAGCTAAGAATATCGATCAAATTACATATCTTAAAAACAAATTTGAAAGTCACTCCATCTGCACACTTACCGATTTCTACAAAAAGCCTGCCAGCAGGGATATGTTTGTCCACTAGCGATCAGCCCTCCCTCTCAGCGCTAAGACCGGCTACATCAATAACGAACTCGCGCGTATCCGAAAGAAATGCAGCAAAGGCGAACACGCTAACACCCACACTGCATTCTTCAAGAAAACACTGGTGACTAACGGTTACCCACAATCCTTTGTGGATCGCCTAGAATGGAAGGGTAGTAGGGGCCCAAGGCGCCACACCCTAACACCTACTTCCTGAGATTACCACACTTCAGCGATGATATAACATCCAAAATACGTCGAGCTATCCGCAGAGAGGGATTAGACATACAGCTGGCACACAACGGCCCCACTCTTCGAAGACACCTCAACCCCAACCACAGAACAGACAACAACACCACATGCACACTAACCAACTGCCCTATTGCAGGTACCGGTATATCCCACCAGGTATATGTCATATACCGCTTACAATGGGCCAAATGCGATGCATTCTATGTCGGCAGCACTACCAGACATCTACACATTAGAATAAAAGAACATCTACACACGCAAGCTTCGTCATTCCAAAAACACTTAAAAAAATGCAAAAAATAAGGACAAAACCATAACCGTTAATATCTTGGCTAAGGAACGCAACATAGGTAACCTACGCATTAGAGAGTCCCTAATAATATCTAAACTACATCCGGCAATTAACAATCGCCAAGAATTAAAGATAGATTACGTAACAGTATAGACGACACCAAGACGCACCCAACATGCACTAAGCACGACAACAAAAGTCACACACACACACATGCAATCAGTAACAATAACCACACGCACACTTCTTATAACAAACCGTTATACCAGGCTAAAGCATACACACACACACACACACACACACGCACATACACAGATGTATAAGTTAGGTAGATTTAATTACAATACTACACATAGCCTTTATACACAAAAAATGATTACAATAACCACGCTAACACACTTTCTCCCACCCCGGGCCGTATTAGCAGAGGAGCCCATAACAAAGCACGCACCAGGACAGAACACACACACACACACACACACACACACACACACACACACACACACACACACACATAAAAGTAGATTCAATTACAGCTCACACAACGAGCAAACACCACCAGATAAATCAAACAGATAACAGCCATGTAACTGATATCCTTTGACCCGGTCAAAGTCATATCAACTCCTAGATCCTACGAACTGATTCCATCAGACCAACAAAAAACCCCATCTTGAATACACACACATACACAATCACTCACAACACACACACACACACAGAGACGCTCTCTATCTCTCTCTCTCACACACACACACCATTAGACCATATATAAAAAACAACTAGAACACACATAGATACACACTCACACACACGCACACACGCAGACGTACATACACGCACACACGTACAGCAGCAGTGGATAAAGCCAGCCATTCATAGATGGACAACTAAAAGCACGGACAGTTTGAAGTTTTCTCTGCCATTCTGACGATGAGATTTTAGTCTCGAAATATTAATATAAATAAACAGGTCATACAAACACCTCCCGACCTTCCTTTATTTCATTCAACGCATTGTGACAGCCTTCAAGACATAACGCATACACACACACACACACACACATATATATATATATATATATATATACACACACACATATACACACACATTTAACAATATGCATATATGTATACACATACTCATGGTTATATGTAGAAATACAGATATACATACATCTGCACACTTATATATACACTGAACAGATTTATTTCTCTCATAATCTCTCTGTTTTTACGTTTCCCCAATTTTGGCCTCTTCTCTTTATTCTATACCTTCTTTTTTTCATTTTCGTCTTCATTCTCTTTTTTTCTTTATTCTCCTCTTTTTCTAACTCGTCTTGTTCTCCCCACTTTATTCTTTCTCACTTTCTTCACTCGTTCATCTTTCTCCTTCAGACTTTAATGCCTTTTGTTCGCATTCTAATGTTTCCTTTATACATTTATTCTTTTTTCTTTACTTCTTCTCTCTCTATCTGCTCTCTCTCTCTCTGTCTCACTCTCTCTCTCTCAATTTCACCCTCTACTATTTTATATCCTTTCTGTATATAATCAAATCTAATCAAAACGGAACAGTTCGACGTACTACATCAATGACGATTATAGGATGCAAATCTTGTATCATCTAACAATTAACTATAACGAAAAAGCAAAATGACACACACAAGCAAAATTGGATCAAAACGACTGAAAACATTTTGGAAAAGCCCAGACCAAGGCAAATTTCTTGATTCTGATTAGATAGGAAATAGCAAATTGAACTATGACTCCTTTCAAATTTTCCTAACACCTAAAAGAAAGGGTATATCGTTTGATCTAACCACGTGAACAAAGTTCACTACTTAACAACGTCCCTTGACCGGTCAAGTCAATCCGAGATGGAAGCGGTAATCTGAAGGACCTCATTGCAATGTGACAAAATAAAAAATAATTTGCTTACCCGGACGTAAGGGCGCGTCACACATTTGTTTTTCCTCTCCTTCCAATTTTACTTTCTTCGTCTTCATCCACACACCGTCAAAGAAAACAAGATACTTCAACTGACTCCGATAAGTACGATCTCCTTTATTGTTTGACTTTCCTTTTCACTTTTAAAAAGGAAAAAGAACACATACCTTATTAGTACGCTTTTTAATCTTTCGACACATACACATTTTGCTACTATCAACTATAAACTCTGAATTTCTGTGGAACAATTAACTTCATACATTTTCTCTTTGAACATTTAATTTTCTTCTTACAATTTTTTTTAATCTGTTAATAAAATTTTACTTAAATGTAAAAACAAAAAAAATATTCTTCCAACCATTCTTTAACTTTTTGATATTTTAAATTGTGAGGACTTCGGTTGTGTTTGGCACAAGGCTAATTTAACAAGCATCACCGAGGCTCCTACATAATTGAGCAGTTAGTTCCTTGTGTGTGCGTTTGTGTGTGTGTAATATATATGGTCACACAAATCGATAATGTCTATCAAGGTACGCAAAATTACTAGAATTTATAGCGTTTAAATGTGAAAACTGAATACATTTCTCTGAACCTGACGAGTGGTTTTTGTGCGGAAAATAGATTTGATCTCATTAATAAGTCCTTTAAAATTTTTCGCAACTATTAACTAAATATACAGGGTGGTTCAAAACTAGGTGGGCAGTAACAAATCCAATTGGGTCAAGTGAGGTGAACGTGCTGGCCAATAAATTGGACCTCTTCAGCCAATCCCTTTCTCAGGAAATGTTTCATCAAGATACTCACGGAACTTTTTTTTAATCGTTCCACCTCAAGCAAGACAGTTTTACTGCCACTGGTGCGCAGGGGGTTACATAGGAGGAAAGTGATGAGAAAGAGGGGCAGGTTATAGGGGGTGTCAGGAAGAGGGTAATAGAAGAATGAGAATACTGCTGTGATGGAAGTAAAGTGGATGGAGAAAAGAGCTTGAGAGAAAGGATACGAGTCAGTGAGATAAAAGATGACTATTGACCTTACATTTAAATTTTTGGATATTGTAGCTGCCGGGAAATCAAATATACGGAATGGAATTCCACAGGCGGGAAGTGAGAGAAAAGAAGCTGATTGGAGTAGAAATTGCGGTTACATTTTATTGGTTTCACTGTTAAAGGGTGGGACCTAGTTGCTAGTCTAGTAGCTCGAGTAAATTCATACATAGGGGGCACCAGTGAGCAGAAGCCGTGAAAGTATTTTTAGAAGAGACACAGGAAAGCCATATCATGCCGGTGAGAGAGCGACTGCAGCCGAGTTACAAAGTCGGGATCGATCACTTTACAGATTCTCCGTTGGATTTTGTCAAGAACCCCGAGGTGAATAGCAGGGGCACCCGACCAGATGTGGCAGCAGTATTCAATACACGGGTGGTTGGCAGATTTATATATGAGCAGGGTGTATTCGGACGGGAAAAAAACTTTCTGGCTTTGCACAGTAAATCGACCTGCTTAGCAGTGGATTTAGCTATGGATTCGATGTAGTCATTCCACTTGAATTCACTAGAATAATGTGAAGGGGACGCAAATGTTTTGAACAGATACACAAAAGTGTGCGTTGTGGTGCAATGTATATCGACTCGGAGCGAAAAGTCGGGGAACCGAGTTCGAATTCCAGTTGAATACGTTGCATTTACTTAAGCGCAAATGCCCTTGGAAAAAGGATAAATCCGTCACTTCCCCTTCCAGCTGTGGTTTAAGTAGCAGAACAGCGTGGGTTCTATAGCCTTGGTTGGTAACCAGCCTCCCACAGAACGTAATGGCAATCTACTGCCGGAAAATGTTCTTCCTAGTCAGTTAAGTCTCCTTCGAGACATGATCAGCCACGAATGGCACTTAACTGAATTACACAATCTTATTCCACCTACTTTTAGACCACACTGTATATATTAATACAGATATTTGGGTAGTTACCTTGCTTTCAAGCATTTTTCATCAAATATTGCCGATATAATTAATTTTTCTTTTTACTTTTTTTCGGTATGCTTACACTTTTCCATTTTGTAGTGATAGAGGAGTAAAAGAATTTTCCATAATTTTTATTATCCCAAACGCTTTCACCATCTTTAGCCATTTTCGAATAAATTTTGTTTTTGGTGTTAATTTTTAATGTTTTGAGTTTGAGTTTTGTTTAACTGCATATCAACCTCTGTGGGTTATTTAATGCCAAAAAGGTGTGATTTTAAGATATTTTTTTAAATGTTCGATTATAGTGAGAAGGTTGATTTAGTCACATATTGATAAAAAAAAAATTATTATTATAATTCTTTTATTTTAGAAAACTGAGGATCTTCTAGCTTTGTACTCAAAAATGTATTATGGCAATAATTGTTTTTCCTTCAAAAATGTATTGTTGGTATTGTTGGTAAAATTTTTCTTTCAAAAATGAATATTTTTCTATAAAAGTCTATTAATTACACCTTCATAGTGTTTTGACCCCCGTTTTGAGGTTAATTATTTGCCTATAGGTGGGGCCCTAACAGATTCTATCACCCCGGGTCAAGGTGGACCTGGGAACAACAACAATTAAATTGTTTTTAATTTAATTTTTCGCACTTTTTCTAACATATTTTGCCTCTTTCTTTCTTTCTGTTCTTGATTTCCTTTCTTTTTGTTTTAATTTTTCTTAATATCTTTTTACGACATATTTCAGTATTTTGACTCTTACTTTCTTTTTGTTCTTTTCTTATTTCTTCTTTTCTTTTTACATTTAATTTTGCTTTCCATTGCTATTCTTAAATTTTTTCTTATTTTTCCTTTTTCAACATGTATTCTGATTTAGCCTTTTTCTTTTTTGCTCTTTTTTCTTCTTTCCACTTTTCTTACTTTCTTTTTTCCAACATATTTCATTTAATCGCCTCTTTCATTTTGATTTTACTTTCCGTTATTTTGTTGTTTTTTTCATTTTTTTCTTTTCTATTTTTCTCATCATAATACATTATTTCAACTCTTTTCTTCTTTTTGTTCTTTCTTTCTTTTGTTCTTTCTTTTAGATTTCATTTGGCCCCTTATTTTATTTTCGTTGTTTTTTCCTATTTATATTTATTTTTATTTATTTTATTTTATTTGTATTTTTATTTTATTTTGTATTTTCTTATTTTTTCCAACATATTTCATTATTTCGCCTCTTTCTTTTTTTTTTCTTTCTTGCCGTTTTGCTTGTTATTTTCATGTTTTCCATTATATTTCATAATTTTGTCTCTTTCATTCTTTTTGTTCTTTCTTTCCTTTGTTCTTTATATTTTCATGTTTCTTTCTTTTTTTCCATCATGTTGCATTATTTTGCTCCTTTCTTTCTTTTTTATTTTCATTTCCACTTTGTTTTTTTCCAACATATTTCAATATTTCATAAATTCCTTTCTTTTTGTTCTTACTTTCCTTTTTCGTTTTTAATTATTTTTTCTTACTGTCTTTTTTCAACATATTGTTTATTTCGCCTTTCTTTTTTCTTTTTTGTCATGAGTTCAAAGTGCTTAAATGGACCTGTCTGAGAAGAATTGTTTTTCATTATAGAACCGTTTCCCTACAAACAAAACATTACTAACCCATAGCTTTTTTCTTTTTGTTTCTGGATATTTATCACAGATTAATATTTTTTTAATTTTGTGTGTTTAGTATTTTTAGTTAAGTAGCATTGACTTATTACACCAAGAATGAATCTGATTTTAATCCTGCACTACCTCGTCACGTATGGATACAGGTTTTGTATACGCCAGCTTGTTTCATACAGGCAGAATATTGGCTTATCTTGCTAACGTTTTTCTATCTGATCCATTGTATTTGCTTTTGTTTTTTGTTTTTTTTAAGGTTTTTGTCGTTGCAATAAATGTGTTTTACTGGCATTTCTTCACACACTTGAAATTCAATTTTGAAATTGTTGGCTTTCTTTTGTTACTGACTACAGCTTCTTTTTTCATGTTCTTTGATTTTAACTAACTTTTCTAGGTGGTATATTTTTTTTAAGTTGACGAATGCTGTCATAACCATAAATGTATTTTGGGGAGACTCTTGCTTTTTTTTTTCTTTCTTGCCGTTTTGCTTGTTATTTTCATGTTTTCCATTATATTTCATAATTTTGTCTCTTTCATTCTTTTTGTTCTTTCTTTCCTTTGTTCTTTATATTTTCATGTTTCTTTCTTTTTTTCCATCATGTTGCATTATTTTGCTCCTTTCTTTCTTTTTTATTTTCATTTCCACTTTGTTTTTTTCCAACATATTTCAATATTTCATAAATTCCTTTCTTTTTGTTCTTACTTTCCTTTTTCGTTTTTAATTATTTTTTCTTACTGTCTTTTTTCAACATATTGTTTATTTCGCCTTTCTTTTTTCTTTTTTGTCATGAGTTCAAAGTGCTTAAATGGACCTGTCTGAGAAGAATTGTTTTTCATTATAGAACCGTTTCCCTACAAACAAAACATTACTAACCCATAGCTTTTTTCTTTTTGTTTCTGGATATTTATCACAGATTAATATTTTTTTAATTTTGTGTGTTTAGTATTTTTAGTTAAGTAGCATTGACTTATTACACCAAGAATGAATCTGATTTTAATCCTGCACTACCTCGTCACGTATGGATACAGGTTTTGTATACGCCAGCTTGTTTCATACAGGCAGAATATTGGCTTATCTTGCTAACGTTTTTCTATCTGATCCATTGTATTTGCTTTTGTTTTTTGTTTTTTTTAAGGTTTTTGTCGTTGCAATAAATGTGTTTTACTGGCATTTCTTCACACACTTGAAATTCAATTTTGAAATTGTTGGTTTTCTTTTGTTACTGACTACAGCTTCTTTTTTCATGTTCTTTGATTTTAACTAAATTTTCTAGGTGGTATATTTTTTTTAAGTTGACGAATGCTGTCATAACCATAAATGTATTTTGGGGAGACTCTTGCTTTTTTTTTTCTTTCTTGCCGTTTTGCTTGTTATTTTCATGTTTTCCATTATATTTCATAATTTTGTCTCTTTCATTCTTTTTGTTCTTACTTTCCTTTTTCGTTTTTAATTATTTTTTCTTGCTGTCTTTTTTCAACATATTTTTTATTTCGCCTTTCTTTTTCGCCCCAACACATAATAACTAATAGGGTCGCAGTCTTGGGATTTAGGTGACATATATAAGGAGTAATGGGGTTACTGAAATTTAGGTAGACATATATAAGGAGTAATGGGGTTACTGAAATTTAGGTAGACATATATAAGAGTAATGGGGTTACTGAAATTTAGGTAGACATATATGAGTAATGGGGTTACTGAAATTTAGGTAGACATATATAAGGAGTAATGGGGTTACTGAAATACAGTAGACATATATAAGGAGTAATGGGGTTACTGAAATTTAGGTAGACATATATAAGGAGTAATGGGGTTACTGAAATTTAGGTAGACATATATAAGGAGTAATGGGGTTACTGAAATTTAGGTAGACATATATAAGGAGTAATGGGGGTTACTGAAATTTAGGTAGACATATATAAGGAGTAATGGGGTTACTGAAATTTAGGTAGACATATATAAGGAGTAATGGGGTTACTGAAATTTAGGTAGACATATATAAGGAGTAATGGGGTTACTGAAATTTAGGTAGACATATAAGGAGTAATGGGGTTACTGAAATTTAGGTAGGGACATATATAAGGAGTAATGGGGTTACTGAAATTTAGGTAGATATATATAAGGAGTAATGGGGTTACTGAAATTTAGGTAGACATATATAAGGAGTAATGGGGTTACTGAAAATTTAGGTAGACATATATATGGAGTAATGGGGTTACTGAAATTTAGGTAGACATATAGTAAGGAGAATAAGCTACTGAAATTTAGGTAGACATATATAAGGAGTAATGGGGTTACTGAAATTTAGGTAGACATATATATGAGTAATGGGGTTACTGAAATTTAGGTAGACATATATAAGGAGTAATGGGGTTACTGAAATTTAGTAGACATATAAGGAGTAATGGGGTTACTGAAATTTGTGTAGACATATATAGGCGGAGTAATAAGCAATAAAATTAGTAGACATATATATGAGTAATGTGGCTACTGAACACAGTAGACATATATAATATAATGTGGGGTTACTGAAATTTAGGTAGACATATATAAGGAGTAATGGGGTTACTGAAATTTAGGTAGACATATATAAGGAGTAATGGGGTTACTGAAATTTAGGTAGGACATATAAGGAGTAATGGGTTACTGAAATTTAGGTAGACATATATAAGGAGTAATGGGGAAGGTTACTGTACCTAGGTAGACATATATGAGTATTTAGGTAGACATATATATGAGTAATGGGGGTTACTGAAATTTCTAGGTAGACATATATAAGGAGTAATGGGGTTACTGAAATTTAGGTAGACATATATAAGGAGTAAATGGGGTTACTGAAATTTAGGTAGACATATATAAGGAGTAATGAAGTTACTGAAATTTAGGTAGACATATATAAGGAGTAATGGGGTTACTGTAACTAGGTAGACATATATAAGGAGTAATGGGGTTACTGAAATTTAGGTAGACATATATAAGGAGTAATGGGGTTACTGAAATTCTAGGTAGACATATATAAGGAGTAATGGGGTTACTGAAATTGTGTAGACATATATAAGGAGTAATGGGGTTACTGAAATTTAGGTAGACATATATAAGGAGTAATGGGGTTACTGAAATTTAGGTAGACATATATAAGGAGTAATGGGGTTACTGAAATTTAGGTGACATATATAAGGAGTAATGGGGTTACTGAAATTTAGGTAGACATATATAAGGAGTAATGGGGTTACTGAAATTTAGGTAGACATATATATGAGTAATGGGGTTACTGAAATTTAGGTAGACATATATAAGGAGTAATGGGGTTACTGAAATTTAGGTAGACATATATAAGGAGTAATAAGCTAGCTGAAATTTAGGTAGACATATATAAGGAGTAATGGGGTTACTGAAATTTAGGTAGACATATATAAGGAGTAATAAGTTACTTGAAATTTAGTAGACATATATATGAGTAATGGGGTTACTGAAATTTAGGTAGACATATATAAGGAGTAATGGGGTTACTGAAATTTAGGTAGACATATATAAGGAGTAATGGGGTTACTGAAATTTAGGTAGACATATAAGGAGTAATGGGGTTACTGAAATTTAGGTAGACATATATAAGGAGTAATGGGGTTACTGAAATTTAGGTAGACATATATATAAGGAGTAATGGGGTTACTGAAATTTAGGTAGACATATATAAGGAGTAATGTAGTTACTGAAATTTAGGTAGACATATATAAGGAGTAATGGGGTTACTGAAATTTAGGTAGACATATATAAGGAGTAATGGGGTTACTGGAAATTTAGGTAGACATATATAAGGAGTAATGGGGTTACTGAAATTTAGGTAGACATATATAAGGAGTAATGGGGTTACTGAAATTTAGGTAGACATATATAAGGAGTAATGGGGTTACTGAAATTTAGGTAGACATATATAAGGAGTAATGTAAGTTACTGAAATTTAGGTAGACATATATAAGGAGTAATGGGGTTACTGAAATTTAGGTAGACATATATAAGGAGTAATGGGGTTACTGAAATTTAGGTAGACATATATAAGGAGTAATGGGGTTACTGAAATTTAGGTAGACATATATATATATAATGGGGTTACTGAAATTTAGGTAGACATATATAAGGAGTAATGGGGTTACTGAAATTTAGGTAGACATATATAAGGAGTAATGGGGTTACTGAAATTTAGGTAGACATATATAAGGAGTAATGGGGTTACTGAAATTTAGGTAGACATATATAAGGAGTAATGGGGTTACTGAAATTTAGTATTATATATAAGGAGTAATGGGGTTACTGAAATTTAGGTAGACATATATAAGGAGTAATGGGGTTACTGAAATTTAGGTAGACATATATAAGGAGTAATGGGGTTACTGAAATTTAGTAGACATATATAGAGTAATGGGGTTACTGAAATTTAGGTAGACATATATAGTGAGTAATGGGGTTACTGAAATTTAGGTAGACATATATAAGGAGTAATACACAATTAGGTAGACATATAAGGAGTAATGGGGTTACTGAAATTTAGGTAGACATATATAGTGAGTAATGGGGTTACTGAAATTCTAGGTAGACATATATAATGAGTAATGGGGTTACTGAAATTTAGGTAGACATATATAAGGAGTAATGGGGTTACTGAAATTTAGGTAGACATATATAAGGAGTAATGGGGTTACTGAAATTTAGGTAGACATATATAAGGAGTAATGGGGTTACTGAAATTTAGGTAGACATATATATAGTAATGGGGTTACTGAAATTTAGGTAGACATATATAAGGAGTAATGGGGTTACTGAAATTTAGGTAGACATATATATGAGTAATGGGGTTACTGAAATTAGTAGACATATATAGAGAATAGTTTTGGCTGAAATTTAGGTAGACATATAAGGAGTAATGGGGTTACTGAAATTTAGGTAGGACATATATAAGGAGTAATGGGGTTACTGAAATTTAGGTAGACATATATATGAGTAATGGGGTTACTGAAATTTAGGTGACATATATAAGGAGTAATGGGGTTACTTGAAATTTAGGTAGACATATATAAGGAGTAATGGGGTGTTACTGAAATTTAGGTAGACATATATAAGGAGTAATGGGGTTACTGTACTGTGTAGACATATATAAGAGTAATGGGGTTACTGAAATTTAGGTAGACATATATAAGGAGTAATGGGGTTACTGAAATTTAGGTAGACATATATATGAGTAATGGGGTTACTGAAATTTAGGTAGACATATATAAGAGTAATGGGGTTACTGAAATTTAGGTAGACATATAAGGAGTAATGGGGGAAAACATTGAATGTGGTAGATATAAGGAGTAATGGGGTTAATGAAATTTAGGTAGGACATATATAAATATGTTTGGGTTACTGAAATTTAGGTAGACATATATATGAGTAATAATACTTGAAATTTAGGTAGACATATATAGAGTAATGGTTACTGAAATTTAGGTAGACATATATAAGGATAATGGGGTTACTGAAATTTAGGTAGACATATATGAGTAATGGGGTTACTGAAATTTAGGTAGACATATATATGAGTAATACATTGAAATTTAGGTAGACATATATAAGGAGTAATGGGGTTAAGCTGAAATTTAGGTAGACATATATAAGGAGTAATGGGGTTACTGAAATTTAGGTAGACATATATAAGTGTAGATAATACTGAAATTTAGGCAGATTATATATAGTATAATGGGGTTACTGAAATTTAGGTAGACATATATGAGTAATGGGGTTACTGAAATTAGGTAGACATATATAAGGAGTAATGGGGTTACTGAAATTTAGGTAGACATATATAAGGAGTAATGGGGTTACTGAAATTTAGGTAGACATATATAAGGAGTAATGGGGTTACTGAAATTTAGGTAGACATATATAAGGAGTATGGGGTTACTGAAATTTAGGTAGACATATATAAGGAGTAATGGGGTTACTGAAATTTAGGTAGACATATATAAGGAGTAATGGGGTTACTGAAATTTAGGTAGACATATATAAGGAGTAAGGGGTTACTGAAATTTAGGTAGACATATAAGGAGTAATGGGGTTACTTCGAAATTTAGGTAGACATATATATGAGTAATGGGGTTACTGAAATTTAGGTAGACATATATAAGGAATAATGGGGTTACTGAAATTTAGGTAGACATATATATGAGTAATGGGGTTACTGAAATTTAGGTAGACATATATAAGGAGTAATGGGGTTACTGAAATTTAGTAGACATATATAAGGAGTAATGGGGTTACTGAAATTTAGTAGACATATATAAGGAGTAATGGGGTTACTGAAATTTAGGTAGACATATATGTATATAAATGTAGTTACTGAAATAGGTAGACATATATAAGGAGTAATGTATTACTGAAATTCTAGGTAGACATATATAAGGAGTAATGGGGTTACTGAAATTTAGGTAGACATATATAAGGAGTAATGGGGTTACTGAAATTTAGGTAGACATGCTATATGAGTAATGGGGTTACTGAAATTTAGGTAGATATATATATAAGGAGGATGGGGTTACTGAAATTTGTGTAGACATATATAAGAGTAATGGGGTTATTGAAATTCTAGGTAGACATATATAAGGAGTAATGGGGTTACTGAAATTTAGGTAGACATATATAAGGAGTAATGGGGTTACTGAAATTTAGGTAGACATATATAAGGAGTAATGGGTTACTGAAATTTACGTAGACATATATAAGGAGTAATGGGGTTACTGAAATTTAGGTAGACATATATAAGGAGTAATGGGGTTACTGAAATTTAGGTAGACATATATAAGGAGTAATGGGGTTACTGAAATTTAGGTAGACATATATAAGGAGTAATGGGGTTACTGAAATTTAGGTAGACATATATAAGGAGTAATGGGGTTACTGAAATTTAGGTAGACATATATAAGGAGTAATGGGGTTACTGAAATTTAGGTAGACATATATAAGGAGTAATGGGGTTACTGAAATTTAGGTAGACATATATAAGGAGTAATGGGGTTACTGAAATTTAGGTAGACATATATAAGGAGTAATGGGGTTACTGAAATTTAGGTAGACATATATAAGGAGTAATGGGGTTACTGAAATTTAGGTAGACATATATAAGGAGTAATGGGGTTACTGAAATTTAGGTAGACATATATAAGGAGTAATGGGGTTACTGAAATTTAGGTAGACATATATAAGGAGTAATGGGGTTACTGAAATTTAGGTAGACATATATAAGGAGTAATGGGGTTACTGAAATTGTTTGACAGCCATGACTGGATTCTCTTGCTTGTGTGTTATCGTGCAGAGTTCTGTTGCTAGACATAGGGTATTTCAGCAACTACCATCTTAAACCAGGGAAGCGCTACCTACTCAAAGCAATTTGATGTAGGGATCCAAGTTGAATCTATATCCCCGTGGGAATATAAATGAATGCATAACGTCACCATCACTAATGATTACACTGAACATCATTATAATCTCTACTGGATTCATCCAATTGTTGTCAGATTGACACCTGAAGCATTCGTGTAGGTGCTTTCGGTACGAAGGCCAAACAGTACAGTATGCCGTTACCAAAGTTCTGAACTGCGTCAGGAATCTCTTTTTCTCAATTATTCCGGATATTTATGGTACAGGGCGAATTAAATTACATTTCGACTTAAATTCTAATAAATTATTTCCCTCTTATTGTTTAGATTGGCTTAAATTGTCTTCCAGTCGTTATTATCCACATTTAGCCTTGTGCCATTCCAAGTGAATCATAGCAAATATCAACGTACGGCCATACCTTCTGACTGTGCCCAACTGACCCTACTATACTGTGTTACTATCAAAAACAAACAACACGCATGCGTGATATTATAAAGATAAAATGGCCTCAATTTACCATTGCAACCTGTACATGCATAAAACCCCTCATCATAAAGGCATTTGATCTACACATTAGGAATGAGATCTTAAAAGAATGAGAGCAAAACATATATAAAAAAAAAGAAATCCTAGTTTTATCAATAACCATTGAAGAATATCACATAAAACAACTCATTCTGAACAAAACAACTTGCATCCCGAGGCAATGCTAACTAATTCTTCGTTGTAATCGTAACCAAAAACATTGAAAAGGTGGCAGCAATAGCATCAAAAAATGGTTTTCTTCGATTCAGTCTTTGAACTTTGGTTCGTATTTCATGCCACGGAGGAAAAACAAGTTTTTCTATCAAACAAACAAAAAAGAAAAAAAAAGAAGAAACATCTCTTGGGAAGCGAAGCAGTTTTCTCGGCCATCATAGAAAATGATACAGAAATCATTAATTCCGTCTTTTGACAAAATTTACTTTCTCTTGTATCAATTAATGCATTATCTCCAAACATTTTATCGCCATCAGGACTATTTTATATTTTATCATGATACGATAAAACTCCAGCTTTCTTAAATCTTAGATTGTTTGGAAAGTAACAATGAATTACTCGCTAGAGCCAAAATCAAGTTTAAATGATATTAAAGTGTCACGAACCTATTTCTCCTCTCCAAACAATGCTTCGTTTATATTGTATTTAAGATCTTAACCCCATGGAGGGGGTAATTTCAATATCAAAAAGATATATAGAGCGTACAGTATGAGTTTTGAAAAGGTACTCTTGCTAAAGTGGTATTGACAAATTTTAAGTTTAGAAGGAGGAAATGAAGACTTATAAGCTAGCGGTGGCTTGAAGTAAAACTAGTTGTTGGTTGGTTTGTTTTATGGCATATCAACCTCGGCGAGTCATTTATTGCCAACTAAATTATTATTTGGATGTGCGTTGTGGTGCATTGGATATCGGCTCGGAACGAGAAATCGGGGAGCCGAGTTCGAATTCCAGCTGAATTCATTGCCTTCACTTACGCGCAAATACCCTTGGGAAAGGTATTAATCCGTCTATTCCTTCCAGTTATGGGTTAAATAACAGGACAGATTGGGTTCTATAGCCTTGGTCGGCAACCAGTCTACCGCAGAAAGCAATGGCAACCTACTGCGGGATAATCTTCTGCCCAGTCAGTCATGTTTCTTTCTAGACATGATCGCCCAAGCGTGTGTCACGTATGGCACTTTACTGGCTGAAATTATTATTTATTTATTGCTGGTAACGCCTTTTTCTTTCCACAATTTATTGTTGTTTTTACATAAGTTTTGTGCCTAGTAATACATTTTTTCTTTTCGAGTTTCAAGATTCATTGGGATTTGTTTTTAAGGATAGTGTCCCCAAGTCCTACCCTGTTATTTAACCCATAACTGAAGGGAAGGGGCGGATAAGAGTACCAGTGCTTAAGTGAATGCAAGGTATTCAGCTGGAATTCGAACTCGGCTCACCGATTTCTCTTTCCGAGCCGATATCCACTGCACCACAACGCACATCCTTCACGAAACGCTTACAGCACCTGGTATTCCCAAGCGGTCGCCCATCTAAGTACTGACCAGGCTCAACGTTGCTTAACTTCGGTGATCGAGCGAGAACCGGTGTATTCAACGTGATATGGCCGTAAACCAGTAAAACTGGTGATTGTTACATATCTGATAAACCATGCTCCTGAGGACTAATGACTAATGAATGAAGAGCTTCTGAAATAAACCTCGTATTGGATCAACGTCAAAGCAGCAGGGATTTGTCGCAAAAAATGAATGTGTCATATTCAAATTTAAATGCAATGTCAATTTCTGCTGTTCTCCTGATTCAGTTAAGTAACCGTAAGTAATACACGCTTGAACGATCATGTCTCGAAAGAGACAAGACTAACTGGGCAGAAAATTATCTCGCAGTAGGTTGCCATTGCTTTCTGCGGTAGACTGGTTGCCGACCAAAGCTATAGAACCCAATCTGTCCTGTTATTTGACTCATAGGTAAAGGGAAAAGAAATCTATTATATTATTATGTAGTAAATAGTGGGGGATCGGTTTCCTATTGTCATGAAGTAATAAACTGATCCCCCACTTTATGACCGATGTAAGCCTTAATCATTATTCCAACTATTATATTCAGTCAGTCAGTTAAGTGCCATACGTGATACACGCTTGGGCGATCATGTGTCGAAAGAGACATGACTGACTGGGCAGAAGATTATCCCGCAGTAGGTTGCCATTGCTTTCTGCGGTAGACTGGTTGCCGACCAAGGCTATAAAACCCAATCTGTCTTATTATTTAACCCATAACTGGAGGGAAAAACGGATTAATACCTTTCTCAAAGGTATTTTTGCGTAAGTGAATGCAAGGAATTCAACTGGAATTCGAACTAGGCTCCCCGATTAGTCGTTTCGAGTCGATAGCAACTGCACCACAACGTACATCCGTTCTCCTGATTATTCTTCTTTTTATTATTGCTTTTCATTTCTGATTCCTCTACACCAAGTAACCCCTTGCGTACTAGTGGATTTACTGTATTTCTTAGGATGATATCGAGTAAACATTTTTTTACATTGTCAAGGAACATCTGTAAAGATTTTGGAAAATTTGTAAAGAAGGATTTTCAGTTCCGTATCAGCGTTCACTTGAAAAAGAAACAGACCTTTTCCCACCACTTCCATTCAGGCAGAAATTCAACTTGATATTTTTTGAATCGCATTGTTACAGTTCATGAAAAATGGTTTTAACATATCCGCAGAAATAAAAAGAAAAAAAAGTACACTGTTACGACAAAATAAAAAAAAAGATTCTTCTTCTTCTTCTGGGCTGTGTTCCTTTAGGACGTAGGTGATAATAGCCTTCCTCACCTCCCTATCCAATCTCGCTCACGATACCCCTTCTCCTGTTATCCCACTGAATCCATGCTCCACCATCTATCTGCTCAAGTCAATCAAGTATATCATACTCTGCTTTTCTTTGTCTCTTTCCTCCTCTATCAGTACCGTGAGCATCCGGTTTTCCTGGCCAATTTCCTCATTACATCTTCCAAAAACTTCAACTGTCTATTCCTGACGTTGAGTATCAGTTTCCTCTTGTGTCCATATTTTCAAAAACCTCGTCGTTGCTTGCGTTTTCCATCCATGGTTTCCTCAGCATCTTTCTGCAGAACCACATTTCGATTTCTTCAAGTCTTTCCCTCATCTCTGATTAGAATGTCTAGTATACGTTGCTATATTGATTGACAGACATCACGTAACAATTCAGTACTTACTTTTTTGTTTCAAGAGAAATTTTTCTGTCTGTTAATACTTAGCTTCTGGAATGCATCCTTGGCCATGCCAATACAACTATGGATCTCCGTATCGCACTTTCCACCCTCTGTTAAAACACTTCACATGTATTTAGATACCTTGGAAGAAACCACTACCAACACAAAGACGTAGAGTTCATCCACAAAAGCCATTTTTTGTGTCTGGTGTAATATGAAAGATTTCTACAACTCGCACTGTAGATTTATTGCTAGCAATATGAATGAGCAATCGAAAGTGAACGCCTTTGATTAACAAAAATGGTAATATTCTCTTGCATATCAATGCATCATGCAATGGCACAATTTTTAAAATTCTTAGAATAGGAAGTTCTTCATATTCTCCGTATTTACCAAGCTTACGCTCATTTCGGATGTGTGTTGTAGATATCGACTCGGGATGACAAATCGGGAAGCCGAGTTCGAATTCCAGTTAAATTCCTTGCATTCACTTACGCACAAATACGAATACGTCTCTCCCCTCAAGTTATGGGTTAAATAATAAGACAGGTTGGGTTCTATAGCCTTGGCTGGCAACCGGTCTACCGCAGAAAGCAATGGCAATCTACTGCAGGATAATCTTATGTCCAGTCAGTCATGTTTCTTTCGAGACATGATCGCCCAAATCGTGTATCACGTATGGTACTTAGATGACTGACTGACTCTCATAAATAAACAGTTTTCAAAGAAAACGGTCAAATTCCCTTCATTTTAATATCTCGTGACTTTACACTACACATGAAGAAATTCTAAAAACTAAAATATTCTGTTGATCTTTTGAAATGATTTGTTAGCGTCTTTGTGGTTGCCAAAACTGTTTGTTTATAGATACGTAATTTAGAATAAAGCTCATTTCGTCTTTTTGCCTTGATAAAGTCCATCACAGGACGAAACACGTAGGCGATTTAAAATACAGTTTTCCTCTTGTCTTTATTTTATTTAACCATTTTGTCCTTGATCTCAGATTATAACTGAGTATATTTTTTAAAAATAGTATGTAATACATCATTTTTTTCAAAACACCGGGGTGGCCTAATAATTATAGCCGGTAGTGTATGTCATTTAACTGACTGATACAGGGTGTAAAGTCAGCATGAGATTTCAAAATTGTCCAACTATTTTATTTTTTAACTTACATTCCGAATAGTATAGTATTATATAGAATCAGTCAGTCGTTCAGTTAAGTGTCATACGTGATACATACTTATAGAACAAAAAGAAAATATATACTTTAGCGATGGGAAAAATATATAAAATACCTTTTCCACGACAAGAGATAGCAACCGATAATACACAAAGATGAGGACGGACCGGAAATATTAAATCCAAAGTGGAAGCTGAAATGGCCAAACTGAATAGAAACAAAGTAGCTGGACTAGACGGCATTGTAATAGAGTTGCTGAGAACCCCGGGAGAATTCGGCGTAAATAAACTTACAGAAATAATAAGTTAAATTAAAAGTGATGTAATACCAGACGATTTAAACAAGTCGATTTACATAGCACTGCCAAAGAAGTCTAGTGCAAACAAGTGCGAACTCCACCGAACTATCAGCTTAATGAGCCACATTACAAAACTGATCTTCCGAATCCTGATGAATAGAGCGATAAGCAGAATCAGGCCAGAGATAGGGTAAGAACAGTGCGGGTTAGTCAAAGACACCGGAACAAGGAACCCCATATTTATGATAAGGATGCTATCGGAAAGGGCAATACAAATGAAGAAGTATGTGTACTTATATTTTATCGATTATGAGAAAGCGTTCGACAAAATACACCAAAAAGAATTGATGGAGATTCTTCGCAGCCACGACATATTTGGGAAATACATAAAAGTAATAAAAAATCTCTACTGGCAACAAAATGCCTGCATACGGATAGGTAACGAATTCAGTAAATATACAAAGATAAAAAGGGTGTGTCTTTTCACCGGATCTATTCAACTTGTACTGGGAGAATATTCTGAGGACCGTAGATGTTATGCCTAGATTTGTCATTGGAGACCACAATTTGAACAACACGAGCTTAAGTCACTGATGCCTCCTCAACAGGTGTTTACTCGTGCAACCAAACTGGCAACTGGGTCCCACCCATTCACAGTCAGGTTAGCCAAATGCAGACGACAATTCTACTCCTGCAGCTTCCTCTCTCGCACTTTCCGCCTGTGGAACTCGCTCCCGTATTCTTGCTTTCCTGACGGTTACAACCTCCAGAAATTTAAATGCAAAGTCAATACTCATCTACTAACCACTGGACTCTAGCTCTCTCCCCACCCCCGTATAACCTTCCCTTTCTCTCCACCTATGTATCTGTTATCGCTCCTGTTTTCTCAGCTTTCTATTGTTCCTTTCTAACTAGTTTGTACTCCTCACTCTTTTCTAATTAATCTTTTTACATTTATGTAACCCCTGCACATCAGTGGCGTTTCCGCCTTGCT
This sequence comes from Ascarosepion bandense, assembly GCA_037127315.1. Classification (NCBI taxonomy): domain Eukaryota; kingdom Metazoa; phylum Mollusca; class Cephalopoda; order Sepiida; family Sepiidae; genus Ascarosepion; species Ascarosepion bandense. The sequence continues at coordinate 25,388 of JBBBDQ010029702.1, read as the reverse complement.
CGGGGTGAAATGATTAAAAAAAAAACATCAGGTATGCAGATTATACATTGCTGATAGCAGACAAGGAAAGGAAACTACAAGACCTCCTACAGAAGGTAGTTGAAGACAGTGACAAGAAATGACTACAAATAAACTGCAAGAAAACTGAACGTATAGTCATCAGCAAAGAGAGCAGCCCAAAATTCCAAATACAGGTGGGGGATACTATAATCAAGCACGTACAAAAATATAAATACCTGAGAAGTGTTCTAACAGAAGATGGAAAGTGCGAGATAGCGATCCGAAGATGAATTGGCATAGCGAAGGACGCATTCCAGAAGCTGAGTAGAGTATTAAGAGACAGGAAAATATTATTAGAAACAATGAAAAGAGTACTAGATTGCTATGTGATATCAGTTCTTTAATATGGCAGTTAAGGCTGGAGAATATCACCAAAGATGAAGGAAAAACTTGAAGCAACTGAAATGGGGTTCTATAGAAGGATGCTGCAAAAATAATGGATCGACCATGTGAGTAATTATGAGGTTTTATAAAGGATGGAGACGAAATGGGACATGAAATAAGGAAGTGGGGCTTGGAGAACCTGACACTAACAGGACAGATAGAGGGGAAAAGAGACAGGGGAAAACAACGTTTAAAATACTTGACTGGCATGAGCAAAGGGATGGCAGAACGGAGGTTGCGTGGTGTAAAAGGAGAAAGCGTACTAAGAGTCATCAGAGATAGGAAAACATGGAAACCATGAGAGCCTACGTCCTGAAAGGACAAGGCACTTAGAAGAAGAATTTTACATGAATAATTTCCATCTATGATATATATATATATATACTTATTATTATCTAAACTGATTTATAAATGGAACGTTGTCTCTGTGTGTGTGTCTCTGTGTGCGTGTGTCCGTTACAAATAGACTCCAAAACGGCTAAACAGATTTTCTTGAAAATTTACACATTTGTACTATAAGCGTCTGCGAGTGTTCTTAGTTAGGTTTTGTGTCGAGGTACCCCCTAAAAACATCGAAAACCGATAATCGAAAAAATGGTCCGATTTTAATCAAATTTGATACACTCATAGACAAATGCATAAGAAACGATATTCAGAAGTTTCAAGGCTGCATTTCTTACAATAGTGCAGAAAGTCGATAATATATATATATATATATATATATATATATATATATATATATATATATATATATAAAAGGCAAGATACCGGGTTTGATCAAAATCAGTTTTTCAGCCCTTTTATTTTAGTTTTTGCTTCGGATTTGACTCTAAGTAAGTATAATTGTAGTTCTTAGTCTCAGCCATGATACCAGTTAATCAGAGAACTTATTTAGCCTTCAAAATTCAGTTTACGACAAAAAAAACTTATTTGATATCGATAACCAGGAAATCAAAATTTGTCTTACATCCATCCATTCATTTTTTTTTTTTAGTCTACGGTTTCGCTTTAATTGGAAACAACTATTGCTTTTTAGTCTTTCGTTCCAACATCTAAATGCAGAGCTCCAAGACTATGGATTAGTTTTAAAGCTTTCATTACACCCGAGCAACGCCGGGCTATACTGCTAGTTATTAAATATACGTATTATCTAACGTTTAAACCTGGGAGTTTCATGCATTACGCAATCATTAGGTGTATTAGGTGCATATTACAAATTGAACCGTTTTCAATTTGAATTTGTATTTTTGGTAATAGCGTTGGATAAGTTTGTTACAAATTATAAATCTGGGTGCCATTTTTTCATTTATTGAAGTTATAATTTAATTATGTTAGTACGGAAATCTAAAATAGAATAGAAAACTAAAATCCTGATTGTTAAGAAAAAAAAAAAAAAAATATATATATATATATATATATATATATTTCTCTCTTTGCCTTTTTTTTTGAATGAGCGAGGAATCTTTTGTAAATTACCGTTACAAATGTCTATTCTAAATTTGGACATGTGAGCGTCTGTGTATAATAATATTTTGGGGGGATATTTTGAAGATTAACTGTTGTATCATTTGGGTCTGAAGAGCCACAAGGTCATCATTTGGCGGCAAAATATATATTACCCATGAAATTGTAGTATATCTAAATATTTCTTTTGAATTATATTACTCTGTTATATTTTACATTGAGTTCTTCTCTATTAGAATTTACCTGGATAATATACCAAGTATTCTGCGGTATATATATATATATATATATATATATATATATGTGTGTGTGTGTGTGTGTGTGTGTGTGTGTGTGTGTGTGAGTGTGTGTGTGTGTGTGTGTTTTATTAAATAAAACTCCAAATACTACGTTTGTTGTATGTCTATTTCGGCGGGAAAAATCTCGCTTCCTCAGCAACGATCAAAAACAATTTTTTTTGCAAATATGAGAAAAATTCACATACCGGAAGATTACAGAAAATAATTCCATACACAAAATGTTTACATTAAAAAGTCATAAAAATAAAGAGAGGGTAAGTTAAGAAAGAATTAAAAGATTTGTTAAGTTAAAAATTTGTTAAGTCAAAAATTTGTCGTCCAGATATTGATACAGAGGGTAGAAAAGAAAGGGAAAAAAGACAGTGAACGGAATTCAAGGCTCGATTTTAGAAGGATACTTTTATATTACCTCGGCATTAAAAAAATACAAAATTTAACCATGTCAATGGAATAAAAGTCGTGGGAGGAAAGGAAAAAGAAAAATGGATAGACAGAGCAAGAGTTAAAGGAGAAAAATGAAATAAAAAATGGGTAATAAAGAAGGGGCAAATCAATAGAAATGAATGCCGGCTTCAGATCACCCCAACTAACAACAAGAAAAATTAACAAACTTATATTGGTATTTCCACAGGGGAATTTAAACAACGTTAATATACTCATGAGCACTGCTTTTCTAACCCCAATCTAAAATTTCAAATATCCCTTTATCGAAGATTTTCAGAAATAAACGAAAAAGGACTAAACTTAATAGTTATTTGGAAACTGATAAGCTCAGTTCGCCTCCCAGAAACCTTTACGATATATGTAATCTATGTTGCTTTTTTTAAATCGTTTTACCCCCAAGCAAGGCAGCAATGCTCCTGGTGCGCAGAGGGATACATAAGAACAAAAGGCTAGATAGAAGGAGAGTAATGAGAAAGACTAACCAGTTACTTGGGGTGTCAGAGAAAGGGCAAGAGAAGGACCGGAATACAGGTGTGATATCAGTGGCGAAGGTAGAGAGAAAGGAAAATATATACTGGGTAATGTAGATAGAACTGAATCAATTTGATAAGAGATGGGTATTGTCTTTGCATTTAAATTCCTGGAGGTTGTAGCCGTCAGTAAAGCAAAAATATGGAAGTGAGTTCCACAGGCTGGAAGTGCTAGAAAATAAGCTGCTGGTGTAGAATTGTCGGTTGCATTTGGATGATGTAAATGTGAATGGGTGGGACCCAGTTGCCAGTCTGGTTGCACGAGTAAACTCATGTGGCAGGGGCACCAGTGACTTAAGTTCGTCGGAGCAAAAGCCATGAAAATATTAATAGAACAGACTGAGGGAAGCCACATCCCGTAGGTGAGAAACTGGCTGGAGTCGAGCCGCCAAATCGGTACCTATCACATTACTGATTCTCCTTTGAAGCCTGTCGAAAACATTGAGGTGAACAGCGGGGGCGCCTGACAGCAGTATTCTGTGTGTATTTTTAATATATATATATATATATATATATATATATATATATGTGTGTGTGTGTGTGTGTGTGTTTATGCATATAAATATTGTTATCTATTTACACAGTTCAGTATGAATATTTTATCAAATAAAACCTCGAATTCTACATTTGTTTTATGCCCATTTCAGCGAGAAAAGTATCGCTTCGTCGGGAACGATCAAAACAAAAAGTATTACAAATATGAGACAACAGTTCATGGAAAAGTACTCAAGATAATTCCATACACAGGAACTTTTTCATTTAAAAAAATAAATATAAAGGGAGGGACAGTTAAGAAAGCAAATAAATAAAGGGAAAAGTCATCGCTAGATATTGATACAGAGGGTAGGGAAGAATTGGAAAAAAGATAGAGTGAGAAAGGAAATGATTCGAAACTCGATTATAGAAGAAAATCTTTAGATTATTTTTGTATAAAAAATCAAAACTTAACCGTGTCACTGGAATTGAAATGGAAAAGAAAATGAACACATGAAAGATAGTAAAAATCACTAAGGAACAAATTGATCAACAAATAAATAAAATAGTTGAGACTATATAGTTTAGATAGGGTCGAAGTATTTCATCTGATATTTTTCTCTATGTCTACTTGTGGTGCAGTGGATATCGGCTCGGAAAGAGAAACCGGGGAGCCGAGTTCGAATTCCAGTCGAATCCATTGTATTCACTTACACGCAAATACCCTTAGGAAAGGTATTAATCCGTCTCTTCCTTCCAGTTATGGGTTAAATAGCAGGACAGATTGGGTCCTATAGCCTTGGTTGTCTATCGCAGAAAGCAATGGCAACCTACTGCGGGATAATCATATGCCCAGTCAGTCATGTCTCGAAAGAGACATGATCGCCCAAGCGTGTATCATGTATGGCACATAACTGACTGACTGACTGCATATGATCATTCATTCAATTTTTTGTTTAATAAATTCAAGTTATTAAGGCGTTTTAAGATGATAGGTTTTTCTAAAAAGCATGTTAGGTTGAATTTTTATTTAAGTAAAGAAACAAAAGCTAGAACTCAAACTAAAATTTCAAATCGAAAAATGGTCAGTTGACATTATACACCTAATATATATATATATCGCTCATTCACTAATGAATTAGAGCACCCTGGCAATTGGGCGTGTATAATGATAATATACATGCTAAAAAGCCTACTTCTACCGAGCACCCATAACCCAGAAGTAGAATCGCCGACTAACGCCACTTCGGTCGGGTTTCAATCCTGGGTTAAAAGCAATCGGAGTCTAACTGTACTGATGAGCTGTGATACAGCGAAACAGATCTGTCTGCGGATGACTATTTACGCTCTCACACCCTGATTGAGCACTCTGGAAAAATGGTAGACTTTGAAAAACAGTTAGCTACACTGGCATATACGCATCGCTCATTCACTAATGAATTAGAGCACTCTGGCTATTGGGCGTGTATAATGATAATATACATGCTAAAATGTCTGGTTTCTTCAGCCGAGCGCCCATAGCCCAGAGGTAGAATTGCCGACTGACGCCACTTCGGTCGAGTTTCAATCATGGGTTAAAAGCAATCGGAGTCTAACCGTACTTGGTTGTCTATCGCAGAAAGCAATGGCAACCTACTGCGGGATAATCATATGCCCAGTCAGTCATGTCTCGAAAGATATATATATATATATATATATATATATATATATATATATATATATATATATCCGCAGACAGATCTGTCTCGCAGCTCATCAGTACGGTTAGACTCCGATTGCTTTTAACCCATGATTGAAACTCGACCGAAGTGGCGTCAGTCGGCAATTCTACCTCTGGGCTATGGGCGCTCGGCAGAAGAAACCAGACATTTTAGCATGTATATTATCATTATATATTTAGTTAAATAATATTGACTAGTTCCGTCTACCAATTTTTTAAAATCGTTTAATTTTCCGAAGTAGTTATTTGTATTATCAATAAATTGATCAAAATTCATCTCTACTTTCATTGAATATTTTTCCAATCCTGCTATATTTGTTTTAAAGCATTGATTTTTATGTAATTAGGCAACTCCTTCTTTGAATTCTGGCATTCTCTCGTTTGCTGCAACCAATTTCAAGTCAATCAAGTTGAATGGTCAAACTGAAATGTTATGTCTGAGTGTGTTTTTACTTTTTTAAAACAAACCAGCGACGTTCTGACTGTTTATATGATGAAATATCAATATCGTTCTGACTGTTTATATGATGAAATATCAATGTTATATACTATAGAATTATACATTCTATTGTTATACAGAAATTTGTAAAACTTATCATCAATGACGCTGTATTCACCATCTTGAATTGAAACGGGGCAATAATGACCAATTGCTCAAAGACAAATAGATAAACAGATGATGCATTGTCCAAATATTATCCGCTATCACTGTTCTAACATCGATCACGTGAAGCCGTCCAAATTACCTGCGCATCTTGAACTTTTTGATTGAAACAACTGTTCGATACGCGATCTTTATTACTAAACTCCTACCCAAAGGCTAGTCTTGGCAGTCTGTCAGGATGTAAGGACAGGAACCTTTCTTGACCAAAGCCATCCAAGTGATTACCCTGCCAAGAATATTGACGTGCTTATGAATTGTAGTAATCACGTCTTCGGGGTGTGCTAAAACATTGTGCCTGTGAAAAACCTTTCTTCAATCGAATAAATAAATGGAATGATAGTGAGAATTAGGCCCCCTATTCTTTATTAGAAAAGTTGTGTTAGCAGGGATTTTGTAAGTATCGAAAAGCAGCATAAAAGTCTATGCTTTTGATGTCAGGGAAGACCAAGTCATCGTTTCTATGACATATAATAAAAGAAGAATTGTCGGTTTCAAAATAGAAAAAGAGATTTTTCATAATTTTGAAACAAGTTCTTAAGAAAGATATTTTTTATCAATTCACCCCAAACAAGTCGAAAATGCAACTAAGACGCCACGGCTACTTGAAGTGAAAAATATTGTTTTTTAGATCCAACCAGGAACACAATCCTAAACTGAAATCGACAGATAAATCGTTTTTTTACTCAAAAGACAGGGGAGCTGTGTGAATTTGACGATGGGTCAACGTATCTACTCGGGATACACGCTTGGGAGATCATGTCTCGAAATAGATTGTACAGAAGATTTTCCCATAGTAGTATTTTTTTTGCGGTAGACTGGTTGCCAACCAACGCTATAGAACTAAATTTGCTTTGTCATTTGACCCACAACTAGAGGTAATAAATGGATTAATACCTTTCCAAAGCGTACTTGTGAGTCAGGGAATGCAACAAATTCATCTAGAATTCGAACTCAGCTCTCTGATTTCTCGTTCCGAGCCGATATCCACATAAAGGACAAAAAAGAAAAGAAAAATTATAATAATATAGTATTTAAATCAAAACCTACTTTTAAATTTACGTAAAGAATTTATAAGCAAATGTAGAAGTTGCGGTTGCATTTTATCGGTTTCACTGTAAAAGGGTGGGTTCTAGTTGCTAATCTAGTATCTCGTGAAAATTCGTATCTAGGGGGTACCAGTGATCTAAGTTCATCGGAGCAGAAGCCATGAAAGTATTTATAGAGAGAGACTGCAGGCGGTCTGCCAAATCGGTATCTATCACATTACAGACCCTCCTCTGTACCTTATCGAGAAGCCCGAGGAGAATATCAGGGGCACCCGACCAGATATAGCAGTAGTATTCAATGCACGGGCGGATGGTAGATTTATATATGTGCAGGATAAATTTAGACAGAAAAAACTTCCGGGCCCTGCACAGAGAACCGACTTTCATAGCAGCGGATTTAGCAATGGATTCGATACATTCATTCCATTTGAAACACCTTTTGTTTTTATAACACGTGGCACACAAACATACACGATAAGAGACGTGTTTGCGACATTTAAAAATGATCATTTATTATTTTATTTCTCATGACACGTATCTGACTAATGAAATCAAGTATCAATCAACATTCCAATACACTATCTCTTTGTTTGTTTGTTTTTTACTTTTAGAAAATTTTTAAAAATCGGTATCCTATTAACAAATCTCTGAAAAAAACTTAAGAAATTGAAAGACACTTTTTTCCTGTTTTTTTCTTCTTCTATCACCTTGTTGGATTTCAATCCATATATTCAACTCTCTCTCTCTCTCTCTCTCTCTCTCTCTCTCTCTCTCTCAAAGAGTTGCTGCCCTATGCACCATTGGGTGTGATGGATAAATGATGATGATGATTGCTGCCCTATGCACCATTGGGTGTGATGGACAAATGATGACGATGATTGCTGCCCTATGCACCATTGGGTGTGATGGATAAATGATGATGATGATTGCTGCCCTATGCACCATTGGGTGTGATGGATAAATGATGATGATGATTGCTGCCCTATGCACCATTGGGTGTGATGGATAAATGATGATGATGATTGCTGCCCTATGCACCATTGGGTGTGATGGATAAATGATGATGATGATTGCTGCCCTATGCACCATTAGGTGTGATGGATAAATGATGATGATTGCTGCCCTATGCACCATTGGGTGTGATGATAAATAATGATGATGATTGCTGCCCTATGCACCATCTGGGTGGATGGATAAATGATGATGATTATTGCTGCCCCCATGCACCATTGGGTGATGGATAAATGATGATGATTGCTGCCCTATGCACCATTGGGTGTGATGGATAAATGATGATGATGATTGCTGCCCTATGCACCATTGGTGATGGATAAATGATGATGATGATTGCTTACTCCATGCACCATTGGGGTGATGGATAAATGATGATGATGATTGTTGCCTCATGCACCATTGGGTGTGATGGATAAATGATGATGATGATTGCTGCCCTATGCACCATTGGGTGTGATGGATAAATGATGATGATGATTGCTGCCCTATGCACCATTGGGTGTAATGGATAAATGATGATGATGATTGTTGCCCTATGCACCATTGGGTGTGATGGATAAATGATGATGATGATTGCTGCCCTATGCACCATTGGGTGTGATGGATAAATGATGATGATGATTGTCACCCATGCACCATTGGGTGTGATGGACAAATGATGACGATGATTGTTGCCCTATGCACCATTGGGTGTGATGGATAAATGATGACGATGATTGCTGCCCTATGCACCATTGGGTGTGATGGATAAATGATGATGATGATTGTTGCCCTATGCACCATTGGGTGTGATGGACAAATGATGACGATGATTGCTGCCCTATGCACCATTGGGTGATGGACAAATGATGACGATGATTGCTGCCCTATGCACCATTGGGTGTATGGACAAATGATGACGATGATTGGCGTCTCATGCACCATTGGGTATATTGGATAAATGATGACGATGATTGCTGCCCATGCACCATTGGGTGATGATAAATGATGATGATGATTGCTGCCCTATGCACCATTACTGGGTGATGGATAAATGATACACATTGCTGCCCTATGCACCATTGGGTGTGATGGATAAATGATGATGATGATTGCTGCCCTATGCACCATTGGGTGTGTGATGATAAAATTAATAATGATGATTGCTGCCCTATGCACCATTGGGTGTGATGGATAAATGATGATGATGATTGCTGCCCTCATGCACCATTGGGTGTGATGGATAAATGATGATGATGATTGCTGCCCTATGCACCATTGGGTGTGATGGATAAATGATGACGATTAAATCAAAAACATGAAACTAAAGTAAATTGTAAACATATTAAAGTATTAACTTATAATCTCTTTATTTAATACTTTTTATTTACATTATATTTTCATTTGTGATTTATTACAGTTTTAGTTATTATATTGTATTCAATAATTACTGATAATATATTTAGCCATGTATTAGATTTAAATATTTATTATTTTTTCACTGATAGTAGTTACTAATTTAATATATATATATATATATATATATATATATATATATATATATATATCAGTCAGTTAAGTGCCATACGTGATACATGCTTGGGCGATCATGTCTCCAAAGAGACATGACTGACTGGGCAGAAGATTATCCCGCAGTTGGTTGCCATTGCTTTCTGCGGTAGACTGGTTGCCGACCAATGCTATAGAACCCAATCTGTCCTGTTATTTAATCCATAACTGGAAGGAGCAGACGGATTAATACCTTTCCCAATGGTATTTGCGCGTAAGTGAATGCAAGGAATTCTACTGGAATTCGAACTCGGCTCTCCGATTTCTCGTTCCGGGCCGATATCCAATGCACCACAACGCACATCCTAATATTCATATAAAACTCCGAAAATAACATATGTTGCATGACCAATTCAGCAAAGAAACCTCGCTTTTTCAGCCACAAATTCTTTATTAGAAAAGAATTCATGAATTTTGCTCTAATAAAGACTTTGCTTTATTTGAAAATATACATATTTGGCTCTGTAAATAGATAATACTATATACATCGAGCCCTCTACCTGGATCATTATTAATATTAATAGCATCTGTTTTGGGATTTTACCTATATGTCATTCTTGTTTTGAATTTATTTATAATGTTATATATATATATATATATATATATATATATATATATATATTAAAAAAGGATTAATTCAAAGATGTTGAATGGCCATTTCGATATGAAGATCCCCACGGGGGACGACACATCACCTCAGCAACAGAAAAAACCTTTCAGAAACTGGAGAAAAATTAGTCTACTTTTCCTTTTTAAATAGATTGCAAAGAAATTAAAAAATAAATAATAAAATAAAAATAAAGAGAAAGAAAAAGAAAAAGAAAAAGAAAACGAAAAAGAAAAAGAAAAAGATAGAATAAAATCAAATAAATAAGAAAAGAAAAAAAAATTGACATCGTCTGGGTTCGCAAAAAAAAGGGAGAATGTAACTAAAAATTAACAGACAGCCGTGTTAAATCGACGTAAGTTTAAGCAACACGGAAAAAAAGGTGGTAAGAGAGATAAAAGAAGGAAGGGTGGGAAAAAGAAAGAAACTAAAGAAAAAAATTTTTTTAAATATTACAGACGCTGGACAAATTCAAAAACCTAATTTCTTCAAAACGTTGAAGTATTAGAAAAAGTCCTTTACTTAAAAAGGCATAATTATTAATGAAAGGGAATAAAAAGATATAGGATTTAAAATAAAATTATTTTTAAAAAAATTAGGTCATTTGAAATTAAACTAAATAAAGACAACACTAGGTAAAAAAAAAAAAAATTAATTACAATTATTATATACATACCTATAGAAGTACACACATACATACATATATATACACACACAATTCTACGAATATATATATATATATAGTTTAAAATTTATTTTTATCCTAATTTATAATAAGTCTGTTTAATTTAAATCTTTTTATTGCTTTTTAATATCTCATTTATTTTACGTTCTATTAAAGAATATTTTGTTTGTGATTTCATTTAAAAATGCCATATAATTTAAATTGCAATATGTTAATTTACTGTTAAACATCATTTCCTTTCTAATTTGAATTCTAATCAATAGCATTTTTTAGTGACTTAAGCGATTCCTATCTTCACATTTGTTTTTTTTACTTTGCACTTCCTTTCTCTCCTTGTTATTTTTTGTGATACTTCTTTCTTTTCTACCTTTTCCTCTCTATTCTCTCTTAAGCAAGGTTAATTTCTTATGCCTGTTTCTTTTTTTTTGGCTTTCTTTTTGTTCTCTTTCTTTTCTTTTTCTTGATTTCTTATTTTATTTTATTCATTATACTCTCTTTTTCGTCTTTCTCTATTAAATATTTTACACTGTACAGAAAACTTTTCAGAAATAGGAAAGAAAATGATCTTTATAAAATAATTTTTTCAATTTAAAGCTTATATTACCATTATTTTTAATTACTTGATGATACTTTGTGTTTTCAATGTCGAAAAAATGTGCAAGTTTTTAGCAATTATTTACATGTGCTAATGTAAAAGTTGAATAATATATATATATATATATATATAAGAAAAAATACGAGAAGCCGTAAACGTTTGGTTTAAAGTGTAGATTTATTGTTGACATTATTATAATTATTACTTGCTGTTTCTATGATATATTAAGTTTCCATTGAGGTATTTGTGCCGCTACACGTATTTCGAGTATAAAGTTGACTCTCTTCAGGCAAATAAACTTGTGACTTCACATGTCGAGATCTGTTTGTCAAAAATAAAGCAAACGGATCTCGACATGGGAAGTCACAAGTGTAACGACACTGTTAGAAGACTTCCCATGTATTTAAATTTCTGCACCTGTCTCATTTTCATATCAAAAACTTATAGCTGGCATTTTGGACTGCTCTTTTTGCTGATGACCATGCATTCAGTTTCCTTGTAGTATTTTTGTAGTCCTTTCTTTCTGCTTTCTTTGACTACTTCTTGTAGGAAGGTTTGTCGTTTCTTTCCTGCTATCAGCATTGTATCATCTGCGTATCTTGTTCATAGTGCGATCACCAATGAAGAATCATGGCAGGACATCTAGAGCTCTCAAAATGGTCTCGTTGTATAGGTTTAATAGATCCGGTGAGACTGCCCATCCTTGTCTTATATCCCTTTCAATCTTTGTGTACCTGATGAACTCGTTCCCTGTCCGTATGCATTCAGATTGCTGCCAGTAAATGTTATTTAAGTTCTTTCATGAATATGCCAATGTTGCCAAGCGTCTTTATCAGGACTTTGTGGCGTACTTTCTCGAAAACCTTTACCTACTCGATAGAATACGGGTACAGTTTCTTTCTGCATTTCTACTGTTCTTTCTGACAACACTCGTAGCATAAATATCACGTATCTTGTTCTAGCTTGAAATTTGGGAAGACCTACCGAGTAAGAAAAATTTACAACCGTTTCGCTTTCTTCAATGCTTATTCTCGAAAGTTAGATAGCAAAACGTTAATTTTCTTCATAAGCAACTAGCAGTATAGCCCGGCGTTGCTCGGGTGTAATGAAAGCTTTAGAACTAATCCAGGGTGCTGGACCTCAGACTCAGCCTAAAGAATATTTGAAATCATAAATTAATTGCGACAATTTACCAATCGCACCTAGTATATATATATATATATATATATATATATATATATATATACACTAGCAGTATAGCCCGGCGTTGCTCGGGTGTAATGAAAGCTTTAGAACTAATCCATGGTGCTGGAGTTCAGACTCTTTGGACGTTGGCACGAAAGACTAAAAAGCAATAGTTGTTTCCAGTAGACTGAAAGAAAAAAGAATGGATGTAAATCAAATTTTGATTTCCTGCTATCGATATCAAATAAATGTTTTCGTCGTAAACTGAATTTTGAAGGCTAAATAAGTCCTCTGAGTAAATGGTATCATGGCTGAGACTAAGAACTACAATTATACCTACTTAGAGCCAAACCCGAAGCAAAAACTAAAATAAAATGGCTGAAAAACTGATTTTGATCAGACCCGGTATCTTGCCTTTTATATATATAAATTATCGCTTTTCTGCACTACTGTAAGAATTGAAACCTTGAAACCTCTGAATATCGTTTCTTATGTCTTTGTCTATGAGTGTATCAAATTTGATTAAAATCGGACCACTCCTTCTATAACCCGATTTTTTCGATTACCGATTTATGATATTTATCGGGGGTACCTCGTCCTAGCTAAGAACACTCGCAAACGCTTATAGTACAACTGTGTAAATTTTTAAGAAAATCAGTTCAGCCGTTTCGGAGTCTATAGGTAACGGACACATACGCACACACACAGACACATAGACACATACACACACGCACACACACACAGAGACAAAGTTCCATTCATAAATAAGTTTAGATATCATTCTTTTTCTTTAACGAGAAAGAAGATAGCATTGGAAAACCGAATGTACAGATGAGACAGGGGAAGGGAAAGGGAAGACCATTTACTGGACAAAAGACCAACAAACTAAAAAGAAAGAGTTTTTTTTAAAATAAATTAACAAGTTCCGGTCCTCGGTGTGAATATTTCTGAAACTGAATCTTTAACATGATGAAAATGTAACGAACACATACAAGTATAATTCGATGTCTATTTCATTCCTTTACAGAACCATATTAATATAGAATGCACAATAAGGCATTTTTTAAGTAATGTTGCGTATCAAATGAGAGCAATATAATGAAACAATAGAAACATTTCCAGTCGTAAAAATACTCACAATCTTGTGAACAAATGTAAACGAACTGGATAGGGAAGGCAAGGCGGGGAAAGAATGCTCAAGGACAGTACGTAACAGTACTGAGCTATCATCTTCGGTTAGAGAAGCCAGTCACTCAATATATCCAAGACAACGTCGTACCTTGCGTTCGATTTTAATAAAAATGACTTATCACGTTCATTAAATCGATGCCCTTAATGAAGAGGAAAGTCCAATTCGAGTAGCAAGGCGTGCAAAAATTGTAGATCAAATAGAAATTTAAGGTTTGTTGGATAAAATATAATTAAATGTTGAAGCAACTTTCCAAACGTTTGATAAAGTCAATCGACCTCATTGTCATGTCTGGTCCATTGAAAATCAATTTGAAGCCAGAGAAACTCTCCAAAACTTAACGAACATCTTCAAATGACTAAATCAAAGATTTCTGGTTCATTCTTCTTGAAGTAAGAATAACAAAGATAAAAAACTTGATAAGCTTCAACAGTTTCTTCTACCATAGTTTCTTAATAATGGAATTCTTGATAATATTGTTTCAACAAGATGGAGTACCATGTCATAATGCACTAATTATTCAAGAGTTCTTTAACAAACCTTTTCCAAATTGATGGATCGGATGTGGAGGTCTTCGACCTTTATTCCAGCGTTTATTTGACCTCTCTAGATTTCTTTACAAGGTTTAGCGCCAAAAGATCAATAGTTTAGATGAGCTAAAAACAGGCATTTATTTAGCAATTCAGACGGAACAGATGTTTGAAATGTGTTTCTCATGGCTAGGGAGAAATTTTTATTTTGTAAGGGAACAGCCGGATAACTTGTTTGAACATTTTTTAATAAAGGTTTGACGTAAGGTTTATAAATATATTTGGTTCCTATCGTAATTAAATAATAGGCCTAAATTTGTTCCAGTTTTGCTTTTTTTTTTCAATTGCCCGATTTTATTTTAATAGATAATTAATTCTATATACACCCTCTATGTAGAATGTATATACATTTTGAAGCAAAATATATCAGAGAAACCCCATTCGTATGTGACAGGTTGGAAAAACAGCAAATATTTGGCAATGTTTTGGTGTAAAGACGTCATAACTCCAAAACGTGTAAATAAACAGACGAAAATGTAAAATCTACTTCTTTCAAGGGTGATTTCTTTTCCATAGAAGAATTAGTGTTCTTAATTACGTGGTCACATTTTAAACTCAATTGGAGGAATTGACCGTTAATTTTTAAAATTCAATTATCTCTACGCAGACTAATTAAACAAATTGAATTATTGCTGAAGATACCTTCTTTTCAGCTAACCGTAATGGGAAAAAATATTCCTATGTCAAAAGGATTTCGAATAAACTATAACAGTAGTGGCATATTAACTTGCAAATGGCGTACAGAAAGCAGCCCACTGGCGGTAACTTTCAATTTTACTAGATGCAGTGGAAGAAAGTGAGTGTTGTTAGAATTTCTTCTGAACAGAATACGAAGAGTGAGTAAAGAACTAGGGGAAAATAAATGTCATACGACGCGATAGGAAAATAAT